>CM032629.1:32215735-32699497 GCA_019097785.1 Fraxinus excelsior
AAATGGACCTCAGGAAGTCCGACCTCCCCCTAGGAATAGGCGGGAAAGAAGGGACGCTGCTAATGCGCGAAATCAGGCCAATGCAACTCCTAGGTATCAAGCCGACGGAAATGACTCGGACAGACCCTGCACGTCATTTGAGATGGATGACGATGACGAAAGCTTGCCCTTTTCGTAGGAACTACGAAACGCGCCAGTTCCTAACCACTTCGTCCCCCCAAGATACCCAAATACGAGGGCAAGGGCAAGGGCGATCCGGCGAAACATCTCAACAACTACAAAACTCAAATGTCTTTAAGGGGAGCCTCGCCAGCGCTTAAGTGTAGAGCCTTCCATCTCACTCTGACTGGGGCGGTAGAAATTTGGTATAGCTGCATCCCAGCAAGCAGCATCAGAAGTTGGCCGGACCTGAAAAAGGCCTTTTTGAACCAATACTTGTCCAGCAAGGAGGGGGAGGCCCCAATCCAGAGGCTACAAGACATGAGACAGCAAGCGGGGAAAACCTTGAAGAGCTACTTGGCTCGCTTCACTGATGAAATGACATACTGCGAGCAAGTCACTAACAGAGAGGCTCTTTCAGCCCTAAGGGGAGGCCTCAACATGAATACTTTGTTTTGGAGAGACGTACGCAACAAGAACCCCTCCACCTGTGATGCATTGGTGGAAATGATGAGAAGCGAAATCGTTAATGAAGAACTCATAGACCACCGCAATCGAACCTCAATGGGGTTGCCACCACCCCAAAGACACATGAGGGGTCTTGTATCTCACCTGGTGGATCAACAATGGACTCAGGCAGGGCATACTATAGCCCCTACCTCAGGGCAAGCATTGGCCACCGCGACGCTGAATGTCGTACCCTCTTTGGCGTATGAAGAAGAAGGCCCCCATCAAATTCACAGGCCGCCGAACTGGCCAAGGGGAAGAGGAAGGGGTAAGGCGAGGGGTGGGGAACCTAGAAATAGGCTATACCATGCACCCCACCCATCCACCGGCCCCGGCGCCGAAAATCACTCGAACCAACAGCGTCGCAGCGAATACAGAGACCCTCAGAAGGAAGGGAGAGACGTCCATCACCCCCAAGAGGATGTCCCCCCGCTCTGGCAGGAGCCTCAATACAACGGTACTAGGTGGAACCAAAGGAACGAGCCCCCTCGGAGAAAACACGATGAGGATAGAAACAGAGCGCGGGACCAAAGACCCAGAAGAGAATCACCAGTTGACGCCAGGAATGCACCTATCAGAGAAATAGATACTATCATTGGCGGTCCGCATATCGGGGAAAGTTCAAAAAACGCTTTAAGGAACTACGCGAGAAAAGCCAAGGATCCTCATATGTTGAGTTACCTAATCAACGATTCTAGCAAGGGGTCCGGAAATGTTCCACCCATTACCTTCTCACCGAAAGATTCTGCAGTGGTCCACTACCCGCATTGTGACGCTTTGGTGGTCCGAGCTGTGGTGGCCAGAAACGGCCTCAAACGCATGCTAGTCGATAACAGGAGTTCGGTTAATATACTTTTCGGAACCACCTTTGATAAAATGATTATAGACCACGAGCTGGCTCCTATGACCGCCCCCTTATATGGTTTCACTGGTAACAGCATCATTCCAAGGGGAAGGATTACTCTGGCGATTGAGATGGGAGAATTCCCTTTCCGAGTCCAACACTTTATGAAATTTCTGGTGGTGGACCATAGGTCCACTTATCATGGTGTCCTGGGATGACCCACTTTGAGGGAACTGGAGGCAATAACTTCCATACATCATCTCTGCATGAAATTCCCCACCAAGGAAGGTATCGCAACGATCAGTGGCGATCAGGCAGGCTCCAAGGAGTGTTACCTAAGCTCTTTGAGGAAATCCGAACCCAGAAGCGTCAATATGGTACTGATAGATGCAGAAATGGAAGAAGCACCCAAGGAAGGTGACACTTCTGATCAAGGGGAAGATGCCAGCATGGCAGACGCCCTGGGAGCCGTTGAAACAGATCTGGACCCCAGGATTACGAAGCCAGATTCACGGGCTGCCCTGATGGAAGAATTAGAACCTTTTCCCGTCGATTCGAAAGACCCCACCAAAACATTACAAATTGGAAAGGAGCTCGGCGCGAAGATAGAAGCAAAATTGAAAAATTTCTTGCTCGATAACTTAGATATATTCGCCTGGAGGCATGAGGATATGGTGGGCATAGACCCTAACATCAGCTGTCACCGACTTAACATAGACCCCAAATTCACCCCCCACCGACAGAAAAGAAGAGCCTTAAATCCGGAAAGATACTCGGCGTTGAAAGAAGAAATGCATCGACTTGTATCCAATGGGTTCATCAGGGAGACAGTGTACCCAAAATGGATATCCAACCCCGTCCTGGTAAAGAAGGCTAACAGCAAATGGAGGGTATGCGTGGATTTTTCTAATCTTAACCAAGCATGTCCAAAAGACAGTTTCCCACTCCCAAGGATCGACTAATTGGTCGACTCCACTGCAGGTCATGAACTCCTAAGTTTCATGGACGCCTATTCTGGGTACAACCAGATCCCAATGCACCCCGCGGATGAAGAACACACCTCATTCGTGACGGACCGAGTTCTATATTGTTACAAGGTGATGCCTTTTGGTTTGAAAAAGCCGGTGCCACATACCAGCGGTTAGTGAACAAAATGTTCGCCGACTTGCTGGGCGAGACGATGGAGGTATACGTGGACGATATGTTGGTGAAGAGTCTCAAGTCGGTGGACCACATACCCCATCTGCAGGCCACGTTCGGGATCCTCAGAAAATATCACATGAAGCTCAACCCATGGTTAACCAGCGGAGCATTGAGGCCAACCCTGAGAAAATCGAAGCACTACTGAACATGAAGTCCCCCAGCAAGCCAAATGAGGTACAATGCCTTACAGGAAGACTCGCGACACTGAATCGTTTAATCTCCAAGGCTACCGACAGATGTCTCCCATTTTTCCAGGTCCTAAAGGGGATAAAGAAGTTCCAATGGAATGAAGAATGCGAAGAGGCATTCCAGGGACTGAAGGGTTAGGCCCCTATTCTCTCCAAACCAAAAAGGGGAGAAGTCATGTCATTATACCTGGCTGTAAGCGCCAATGCTGTAAGTTCGGTGCTTGTGAGGGAACAGGGTAATGTACAATTGCCCGTGTATTATGTTAGCAAAGCCTTTGTGCTCGCGGAAACACGCTATACCGATGTCGAGAAGCTGGCCTTATCACTGATGATTGCCTCGAGAAAGTTGAGGCCTTATTTCCAAGCCCACAATATCCACGTAATGACTAACATCCCCCTCAAACAGGTGCTCCAGAAGCCAGACGCATCCGGGAGATTAATGAAATGGGCTATGGAGCTAAGTGAGTTCGACATCTCATACCAACCCAGAACTGCGATGAAAGGACAAGCCGTAGCGAATTTTATGGCTGAGTTCACAGAGGCAACCGACATCAATATTACCATGGAACCCGTGGAACCACCGACCTGGATATTGTTTGTGGACGGATCAGCTGGGAAAAGTGGCTCGAGAGCTGAAGTGTTGCTAGAAAGCCCAGAAGGCCACAAACTTAACTGCGCCGTGAGGTTCAGATTTAAGACAACCAACAACACAGCTGAATATGAGGCATTACTGGCAGGCCTTAAGCTCGCTAGAGAAATGCAGGTGAAAAGTCTAGCTGCCCGAAGCGACTCACAACTAGTGGTAAGTCAGGTCAACGGTGACTTTGCCGCCAAAGACAAGGGCATGGCAGCTTACCTGAAGGTCCGCGGACTGATCCCCTACTTTGATAAGTTCGAGCTGACCCAGGTCCCCATGATAGAAAACGCACATGCAGACGTACTATCAAAGCTGGCTAGTAGTAAGGACTCGGAATTACTCAAGTTCATACCTATTGACTATCTTACCGAGCCCTCCACTTCCAAGTCAGAAGAAGTGATGTGGGTCGCAGAGACTCCTAACTGGATATGGCCCATCCTGGCATATCTCAGAGATCACACCCTTCTAGAGAATAAGTAAGAAGCCCGGAAACTCAGACGCAGAGCTGTCCAATACATAATCAAGGATGAGGTCTTGTACAAACGAGGATTTTCTTCATCGCTCCTACGGTGCACTGGAGGTGATGAAGCAGATTACGTCTTGAGGGAAATACACGAGTGAATATGTGGAAACCATACTGGAGGCCTAACCCTTGCCCACAAGGTCCTAAGACAGGGATACTACTGGCCTACCTTAAGGAATGATGCCATGGATTTTGTGAAGAGATGCGACAAGTGTTAGCACTTCTTCCCCATACAGCTACAGCCATCCTAGGAACTCACTATTGTATCCAGTCCTTGGCCCTTTGCCAAATGGAGAATCGACCTAATAAGCCCCCTGCCTAAAGGGAAAGGAGGGGCTAATTATGCAGTTGTCGCCATCGATTACTTTACCAAATGGGTTGAGGCGGAGCCATTGGCAAGAATCACAGAGGCGCACACTTCAAAGTTTTTGTGGAAAAACATCATATGCCGTTTTGGAATTCCCCACTCAATAGTAACAGACAATGGACGGCAGTTCGACAACAAGAAACTTCGCGACCTCTGCGATGAGTTGAACATCAGAAAGCATTTTTCTTCCCCTCACCATCCTCAAGCAAATGGTCAGGTCGAGGCAGTCAACAAAACCATCAAGCACCTCCTCAAAAGGAAGCTGGATGAATCAAAAGGGGCATGGGTGGATGAGCTTCCCAATGTACTATGGGCAATACGGACTACCGGCTGGACGGCTACCGGAGAAACCCCCTTTTCTATGACTTACGGAGCAGAGGCCATGAGCCCCATAGAGGTTGGTTTGCCATCGCCCCGGTGCCTGTATTTCAATGAAATCTCGAACGAAGAGATAAGACGGGTGAGCTTGATTTTTTTGAAGAGAATAGGGAGTCTTCGTAGGGTAAACTAATGAGGTACCAAAGGAAGATGGCCAGATACTGCAATGCTAAAGTTAAGCGAAAGTCTTTCAGGAGAGGTAACTTAGTGCTCCGGAAGGTGTTTCTGTCTTCGAAAGAACCTGGAACCGGCTCTCTAGGCCCCAATTGGGAAGGACCCTACCGCATTACAAACGAAGTCTGACCCGGAACATTCTTAATTGAAAACCTGGATGGCAAGGCTCAACCCCACCCCTGGAACATGGAACATCTGCGTGTGTATTATCAGCAAGGCCCCGTTTTGTATATGTACTGCTTATGATCAATGTATCTCCTAGTTCATGAATTCGATCAAGTATGAATGGTTCACTCATCTTCACCAATGGTTAGTCATGTGAACCCATGCTCCCAATTCATAACCTCAATTAAGCGTAATCAGTCCATGTGTCGCCACCAACGGTTATTATGTAATGGGCCTACGCTTCCAGATTATTTATTATGACAAGTTCGTAAATTACTAGTTCAGTATTGATAATTCATACATCTATGGTAGCTGTATGGCGGGCCTATATCTAGTCCGTTTGTTAAGACAAATGGTTCCCACACTTTCGTTAAAGAATAACAAGTACACGGCTCGAGAAATAACAAAAGGAACCGATTTCATTAATAGGGAATTACAGGAGGAGCTGGTAATACAAAAACCCTAATCTACGAATGCAGCATCTTCCTTGGCGGGATCCCTAATAGCCTCTATCGTTTTCGCATCGTCCCCTTCGATGGCTGGGGTCGAAGGCTCATCCTGCAGGAACTCGGTCTTCAAGGAGGACAAGTCCATTTGAGGGATCGTCCCAGCCAAACTAGCAAAAACTTCCTCATAGGCGACCCTCTGCCAATGGATTTCCAACCCTTTATATTCGGCAGTCTCGTGAAAGTGTGCCACATAATTGTGAACTACCGCGTCTTCAGCCTTCTTGAGTTTCTAGTCGAAGGCCGATACCTTGGTTTTGAGCTCCTCCACACGAGCTGCCAATTCTCCCTTCTCCCTATTCGCCACCTCCAGGGCCAACGAAGCGATTCTCTGGAGATTGTCAGAATTTTCTATGCGCTTCGTCAGGGCATTTACATCGGCCCGGCAGAGGTGAATTTCATCTTTAAGTTCCTTATTCTCTTTGGAAAGAACCTCCACCTTCGACTCGACCTCAACCAACTTCAAGTTGGAAGCTTCAGCGGCCTTTTTGGCGCATGAGGCCTCAGCGTTAACCTTAATGACGGAAAACTCGGCATTCTAGGCTCGTTGGAGATAATCCTTTACCACTCCTTGCAACCGCCTCGCCTCCATTTGGGCCGCAACCATGAAGTTCTGAGAGCGAGCTTGCATTGCGAGTCCGGCCTCCATAAGGTCGGCAACATCACAACACTCGGCATGGTTGGAATATCTTTCTATCCAGTACTTATGGCTGAGCCTAGCCGCCCATTGAGCCTCCACCGGGAGCATTTCCATTATGGTAGGAGCGATTTCATCGGATCGCCCACCCAAAAAATTTTGGACTTTGTCATCACTATGGATGCTAAAATCCGCCACTTTCTTCTTCTTCCTCTGAAGGGAGACACCTTCCTCCGTTACTTCCTCACCCTCCACTACTTTAATGGAAGCGAGGGGCTCGGCCATCATGGGCCTCTTCAGTGACTCCCCCAGGGTCGTTTAGCGTTTCGGTGGGGGTGGAGGCCTAGTATTCTTAGTAAGGACCAGTTTCCTCTTGGGGGGCCTATCCTTCTAGACCTCACCTTTTTGCTCCTCCCCTTTATCCTTATCGCTGGTTTTTGAAGGAGGTGGTAGAGGGTTCGCCCTAGACAAACGGGCAAGTTCGTCCCTCTGACTTTTGTAAGTAGAGGAATCCTTGACCAGCGGTTTCTTCGTGTGAGCCTCCCCAAGACTCCTCAAATCCAGAAGGGTCGGTTTTACACGTTCCTTATTGTCGTGTTGCCCTGCAGGAAAGAACGTGTCAGAAAGAAAATAGCAACGAAGAAGGGCGAACGATCGAACTGATGTTTTTACCTTTCATTGCCATCAAAAAATGGGTGACAAAGAAACTCCTCTTAGCGATCAGGTTTTTGAAATGCCTCCGCTCGACATGGAGTTCGTAAATGGCTCTTACTGCAGCCCACTCAGACGGCTCGAGACGAAATCATTCCGCTGCAGCTGCACAAACCCCACGTTAGTTCGGTGTTAACGAAATGACTAAATAAACAAACAAATAAGGCTCAACTCACTGTACTCATGATATTGGGTCGGTACTGTTATCTCTGGGACCACATCCCCTTCCACCGTCTGCCATCGACCCCTAACCCAAAACCAAGACGACTTCCAGTTCTTTATCGAGGTTGGGGTCCCCCAGACGAAAGGGGAGTGTGAGCCCCAGGGATTAATGCAATACCATCCCTTGCAATCGACCCCCCCCCCCCACTAGAGGCTCGAGGCCGAAAAAGGGTTTGAAAGACGTGGGAAAGCATATCCCCACCAAGGGTAACCTCCTTCCAAAGAAGAAAAGCCTCCGCTAGCTGACTCCATGCATTAGGGACTAGCTGGGTAGGGGCAAGGTTGTAGTGCCTAAGGATAAACCTAAAAAACGGGTGTAACGGCAATCTTAAGCCCCCGGCCAATATCGCCTCGCTCACCGCTACGCAACCCCGCCTAGGAAAACAGGCTCTTTCATCCTGGGTCAGTAGCAGCAGTTCGATATCGTCAGGGATCCTATACGACTCCCTAAACCCATCCAGTTCGCCCTCCTTTATATCAGTCGGCCATAAAGAGGCCCCCCACCTAATGCTATGATCCACGGGCCCTTCTTACATCATCCAAGCGCTATGAGGACCCCCCATCGCTTCCATAATCCTCCTTGTAGGAATGACAAGAGGGATACCAGCCTCAGCGCATATAAGGGCCATATCCACCCAGGCAGACCTTTCTATTTTCCCCTTTCTAGAAGAAGAGGCCATTAGAACGGGAAGAGAAGGCTGAAAGTTAACCCAGAAGAAGGAGAATACTTACGTAGACTCTAAAAACCCAGGCCTTGAAGGGATACAACAGAGGAACAGCCAAATCTTCAATGACCACGGAAGAAACGAGGGGCTCGGACGGGAATATCTCAGAAAAAAACTTGGTCGCAAATTTTTTAGAAGCTGGAAAAAGTGGAGAAAACGGGTTTCCTACCTTTTATATAGAATTCCTAAACGAGCCCCCACCGTTAGATGTCCCCTGCAAGTCTAATCTGGGCCGTCCACTTGTAATTCCACCATTTACGCCATTCAGAAGGCGACTAGTCGGATTTAAAATCAAAGGCATAGATGGGAGCGTGCCCAGCACGCGCCCATGAAGGGCGTATGTGCGGGCAAACGTGCGCCGGCATTATCATTGCACATTAAATGCACACGTCGCTCCAATCTTGGAAATGACCAGAATCTCCAGCTGTAACTCATCGGAACTCGGCGCCTCTGGAAGTGACAACAGATGCCAGAGTGGGAGTCGGGTAGGTGTATCTGGGGTTCGGAAACCCTTCGGAATGAACCGCGGGATAAGCCGCAGGAAAAGCCGCTCCCCTCAAGTAGAGCGAGCCGCCTGGGTCTCTAGATGCGACACTCGTGTAATGTTGTGAACTTCCCGTACGAAAGGCTGCTTCACCCAAATTGGCTCTTCCCTTACAAAAAGAAGGGCTCGGCCGAGGCAATTCAGCCTAAACTAAGGCCACCTTCCCATATGGCCTCACCGTTCTATTGATATTTCCTTCTGCTTGACCTGAAAGTCCACGCATTATATAAATAAACATTCATGGACTTAGGGGACTGATGTTACCCGCACGAACAAATGACGAAATTAACCCACCACGTGGCATGGAAAGATCCGCATAAAGAAGGAATTTTTGGCCGACCCTAAACCGAACCCCCAAAGGCGGACGAGGAAGAAGCATTGCCTACCCGATCCCATCCTCTTTGCTCCAATCCAAGCACAAGGAGCTATGTATATAGGGATTGATGGGACAACACGCTGCTGGCGCCGCCTCTATGGATTTATGCCGTCCCATCAGGAGCTATAAGGGAAGATTTGAGGATCTAAGCATTCATGACTTGCTTGGCGGTTAGGATGGGACGCCTAAGTTGTGAAGATAAAGACACGTGTTCCATCATCTAACGGTTCTCCACTATTGTATTTTACTATAAAAACGCACACATTGCTGAAAAACTCTCACCGGGCCGACCCCATTCACCATATATATATATATAATCATATCACATATCCAGAAGCATGTGAAAACCTTAGTCTTCTGTTGGACCATTTTTTGGGGTCAACAATATTTATTCCACTATGAAAAAAAGGAATGTCTAACCGAGAATAGATTGGTCTAACATCTCATTCTTTAATTCTTGTTTTTCTCACTTTACAAATTATACCAACCGCTTATAACCGTATAAAACAAATATATTAATCTAATTGTATTTTTCGTTTAAGGCAAACATTTAAATTTATAAAATTCACTTGAAATATTACATCAAATCTTCTTAGAGCATTCTTCAAGAATTTCCATATTTAAGGATTAAGATATTGAGGTTGTACTTATTCAAGACCATCAATATAATACTCTTCTAAAATATTTCTGTTTTTAGAATATTAATACCATATTTAGTCATGCATATCTGAGAGAGCATATAGTTAATATAATTGTAAATTATATAATATTTTTCGAGATTTGTGCTACTTTGAGAGTACATAATATTTTTCTAGTATTGAGACTTGTAAAATTATCTTCGGAGTAATAACACAATATTTTTAAAATATTAATTGTATAAAGTAGTTCCTCAAGACAAAAATATTTTTTGTAATATTGATTTGTGTTAAATTGTCTTCTTACAAAACAATAAAATAATATTCTTTTGACATAGTGTAATCTGTGAATTTGTGCTTCTTTCGGAGTAATAAAATATTTATTTTTTTGAATGTAATAATTAAAAATAATCAAATATTGTTTGAATATTGTTTTTCAATTTATATTTTCCAATATTAATGATACAATATTCTTCTGAAATATTGACAAGAAGTAACATTCAAACAAATTTGTGTGTGTGTGTGTTGGTATAGCCAAAATAACAATTGTTGCTTTGTTATACAATTCAAATTGGAAAAAGAAGAGTTTTTGAACGTATTTGTTAAAATTTTGTGTCTTTCTTTGAACGAAAGAGAATTTGATTTCCTACCTCAATTTGGTTAGAGATTTGCAAATACCACTTTACTTACAACATTAATTACATTATTCTAATTGCAACAATCCATGTATCTAGTAAGAATTAGGGTTACTCCTTCGGGGGTGACCGAGTTGGTGGAGCGGGTGAACGCAAAGACTGAAGGCCACAAGTTCGAATCCACTGTCAACACTTCCTCAATCGAGTCCATCGCACCGGGCTTATCTAGTGCGGTTTATCTTTTCTATGTGATTTGCAGGCTACTGCACATAGAGCGAGGTTTACTCGATGCGCACTTACGAGTATCGGCTATGGGTTCCTACGTAAAAAAATAGGGTTAATTTCTCAAATTGTAATTGAAATTAATTGAAACAATCATCTACTTATGTGTACATTAAGTTACTTAGTTTATTTTGTACGATTCATTAGAGGTGTCAAGACGGACGGGCCGGTCGACCTGTAAAAATCGGTCCGGATCTACCCGGGACCGTGGGCCAACCCGTGACCCGAGCGGGCGGTTCACGGGCCAAAGAGGTGTGACCCGCGGGTTTAGACTTCACGGATCGCGGTTAACCCGCTGGCCCGTGAAAAAAAAAAATAGGAGTCAATCTAGTTGGGATGTACTTAAACTATAAATTATAGTAAAAGTAGATGTCAACCTAGTTGGGATGTACTTATGTTATAAATATTTGATAATAGTAATTAGACATACATTTAGTTGTTATTTGCTTAAGTTAAATTTAACTTTGCAAAGTTATAAATAATTCATGTAACATTAAATTTGAATTCTATGTAAAAATTTCTTGATATAATTATGAATTTATTATTTTGTTCAATTCTTAGTTTACATTTAACAAAGAAATATATATATATTTTGCTATAAATATGAAAAATTCTATATTTTTATAATTTTATTTATACAATCATATACGGGCCAAGCCGGGACGAACCGCGACCCGTGACCCGTGACCCGCATGGGCTCGACCCGGATGGGTCAATGGGCGGGTCTGTGTTGTAGTCCAAAATTGTGGGTCAACCCGTAACCGGCCCGGAACACGCAGCAGGCGGGCTTTTTTTCACGCGAGCCATTACCGAGCTCACATGTTGACGGGCCGACCCGACCCGAACCGAACCGAACCACCCGGATTGACACCTCTACGATCCATGTATCAAGTAATGAAATGGGTTTAATTCTCATATTAAAACAGTAGTTGTTGTAATTGATATAAAATTATTATCTATTTGTGAATTAATTAAGTTATTCTATATGGGAAGATCCACATATCCTAATTAAAGTTTAATTCTCCAATTATAATTGTTGTTGGTGTAATTAGGGGCGGAGCCAGCACCCGACGTGCCGATGCGGTTGTCTGTGTTGGCTTCGTAGGAAAAAAATGGCTTATAAAACTTTGACAAATGATGTTAACAATCTTGCTACACGTACATTCTGGCTTACACCCTGGCTTACCGAATTTACACTTGGCACAATCTCAAATCACCTTTCACATCTCACACATTTAATCCAATCATCACAATTTTGCCACATCACTCATCTGTCAACAATGGTGTCAAACTTAATGTACAAATAGCTTAATTGATGATGTTAAATATTTATAAATGTACTAACTTTTCTCAAAGCTCATATGGTAGAGTGATAGTTCTACATGCTTACATGCAAGAGGCACAAGGTTTGATTCCAAGAAGGTGCACTCTTTTAATTTTTTTAGCTACTAAATGGCTCAAAGCAAAATTTTATATCATATTTGCAATACGTGAGATTCAAACCTATACTCATCATGTGATAATGGAATACTTGACCGCTATGGCAATTGAAATTTTTTATCTATAAACATGACAATAAAATATATATTCGATTTAGAAAGTAATAGACTACTTGTTTTAAAAATTATTTTTATAACTAAAATTCTATATTTCAATAATCTAGCGGTTGAACTACTGACCCGATGATTTATACAATCAACGATCGGGGTCAGTTATAATAACAATGCATAATATATATTTTTATAGTTAGATTTTATCAATTTATTTTGTAAAATTTAAATTTAGACAATCTAAATACCGTTCTTTAATCTTTTAGGAGTTCAAAAAACACATTTTTTAAGTAAAAAATAGTTATAAAATGATTGTTTTAAAAACTTTGCACAAGCTTTGTCCAAGTTTAGAACTCTTCGGATAATTACGGTTATTACAATTGATGGTCATGATTATCTATTTATGTACAACTTTTAATTAAAGAGAGATTATATTCATACTACAATTTTTTTTAATAAATACATTTTAATTTTATTAAATGTCATTAAATTTTATTCATTGTTACACTTTTATATTTAATTTCTTTCATCATATTCTTATTTTTAACATTTAATCTATCAGAAAATCTTATTTTAATCATATTTTCGTCAAATAATATTATTAATGTGCTTTAAAATGAGGGTCAAGTATTTAATCGCATTTTACGTACATTATTATTATTATTTTAATTTAAAATACAATAGATAAATGAATCTTTTTACTCTATCTTAAATAAAATTTTGAAGAGAAATCATAATCGGGATGTCAATTTGAAAATAAGAATGCGATGAAAAAAGTTTGAAATATCAATGTGATAATGTGTAAATGCTATGAACCTTTCATACAATTAAAATGTAGTGTAAATATAAAAAACAGTGGTGTAAATATATTTAGCTTTAATTAAATTTAAATTAAAGTGCATAAAAATCATTTTTTTAAAATTTATTTATTGGGCCTGCCATATGTCGTCCTATCTACAAGGCCAGTACTTAGGCCGGCCCTTATTACGGGCCCGTGGGCCTAAACAACTGGCACTGTCCGGTGAGTGGATTAGCTATTAGGGAAATTACAAAAAATCAGGGATTTGAAGTTTAGAATTCAAAAATCAGGGACCAAACTTTATTTTTCAAAATTCAGGTGATATATAAAATGTCTAACCCTAATTTTTCACTTCCCCCTCCCCTCCCCTCTCTCTCTCTCTCTCTCTCTCCCTCTCTCCCTCCGGCAGCAGCTGCCTCTCTATCTCTCTCTCGGCCCTTTCCTCCCCCGGTCCGACAGCCGGCAGCGGCTGAAGCTGCTGCAACAGCTTGTTGCTGCCACAGCAGCTTCAGCCGCTGCCGGTTGTAGCGGCAGCAGCAACCGGTTGCAGCGGCAGCAGCAACTGCTTGCTAGGAGACGTGGTAGAGGCATCTCTGACGGTTGTTGCAGCCTAGGGAGTCGAGCCGCCGGCAGAGGGGAGAGTCACACGAGACTCCAAGATAGGAGGATGATTTTGCAGGATCAAAAACCGGGTCTGACTGGGAGTAGCACTTCTTGCACGGGGAGCACTGAAGCCACACGATGTCGCTTCCGGTATCCAGCACCATATAAGAAAACTTGGCTGGGGTCCCTATCCCCAGACGTGTGAAATACTCGCCGCTTCCCTGCGTGAGCCCCGAAACTACCGAGCTGCTGAAGTCCCTTGTACCCCTAGAAACATTACCAACAGCGATGGCGGCGATTGTCGTCAGAGTTTTGACTCTAACAGCGTCACGTTGGAGGCGGATCTTGAAGAGATATTCTGGGGTTGAATTGAAAGCAGAAGGTGAAAGATTGTCCACATGGTGCAAATCTAACGACAGAGTGTTCGAATAAGGCTCCTTTGCAGATTCCGAGTCGGTGCCGGTGCCGATTTTCTCGTTATTCCAAGAAAGAGACTGTGGTTTAGGGAGAGAATTGAGGACTAAAGGCTGGTACTGCTTGCTGCCGGCAGTAGCATAAGTTTTTTTTTTTTTTTTGGTTGTTCTCGCGTGGAGCGGTGGTGGTGCAGTGGGTGTGCGGTGGATGTGGTAGCGACGGATCTGCGAGTGGTTGGTTCGTTGTCTTTTTTTTGTTATTGAGTGGTGTGCTGTGCGTTGGTGGTTATTGTTGGTGGATCTATGGTGGTTTGGGTGGTGGTTGTGAGGCGGTGGCGATTTTGTGGCGGGATGGCGACGTTTGTGGTGTGTGACCAAGTATTTGGTTATCTGTGACCAAATATTTAATACGTGACCTAAAAATTTTGACAATATGTGACTCTGTGGCCAACATATGTGACTCAAAAATAATCCGTGATTAATTAATTTAAAAATCTGTGACCTCGAAATAATCTGTAATAAAAAAATTTGACTATACGTGACCAGTAAATAAATCTGTAACTTATAATTATGAATCTGTGACCAAAATTTGATGATATGTGACTGATAATAAATTTGTAACTTATAATTATGAATATGTGACCATTAATCATAAAATGTGACTTTATTTAATAAATATTTTTAATTAATTAAATGCATACTTGATTTTTGAATTTTCAAACTATTTTACCTTATTTTTGAATTGAGGTAAAGAATACACCTTAAATATGAATTTTTCCCTAGCTACTACCTGATTAGTTCTCTGAATTGAAGAATTGGGCAACTAAAACAAAAAATAGTATAAAAATTAAAAAATGAGTCTAAAAATAAATACAACAACTTGCACCTTAATGACGTTTCACCTATATTTTGTTTTAAGAGAATTTATTTTCATTTTTGTCAAAATCTGCAAATAATCAACAAAAATCGTGTAATTTCTGTATTTTGTTAAAAAAAAAAAGTAGTTCAGATTTTACTTGATTATTCGATAATAGATTATAGATTTCATAACTTATTCAGTAAAACGAAAGTAATAATTTGCTAAAGTCACATACTTAGAACTGTTGATATATTATTAAATTAGAAATTAGAGAATTTTTAATTTATTATTAAGTTTGTATATACGAAAATTCAACTTTGGATTAATGATCATTAAATGGATCAATTAGAGAAATGCATACAAGGTGTGTGTGAAAATACAAATATAGATTATGAATTGAAGCTTTGCTTCGCATTAGAAAGTAACGTGCTTTACCACTTTTTAATAGGAAGGTCACACACTATCTACTTTGAATTTACAATCGAATCTTGCCTATAATTTATGTGAAAAGATTATTGATAATTAAGAGTATTAATTCATTTTCCAGATTTTGGGCCGCCTTATTTCCTCAACATAATTTGTGAAATATAAAACACATAGTTCAGGGATGCTTGTATATGGAAAATGGTATTACGAAACAACTGTAGAAACTCAAAGAACATTTGGTGCATGTTTTTGTGAACATTAAACAACATTTAATAACACATACTAATATTGTCATAACCTTAATCGATACACATTACACAAACACTTAGCGCTTGTTTGGTAAAGACCCAATAATTGCTTTTATTTATGAATAATGCATTGGCAGCACCTGTGTGTGTGGCTAAGTTTATTTTCCAAACTATCCAATGATGTTGCGCCACGTGTCCCACTATTTTTAATTCCTGGCACTAAACCTATTTGTGTAGCATGATTGTTTATTTATATAATAAGACACAATAAGATTAACAAAGACTTACAGCACTTAGAGGGCTGTAAATTTTACAGCCATCTCTAATTAGTGTGGGGCTCATTAATTAATTAATTAATGGGCCCCACACTAGTTAGAGAGGGCTGTAAAATTTACAACCCTCTAAGTGCTGTACAAGTGGCTTTTTTGTAAGATTAATGATGGTACAAATTGCAATTCATAAGCATGTGGTACATTGGCAAATCACTTGTGAAATTCACAAGCTCCTCCAAAAGCACCCTCCAAAAGGCATTGGGAATAACACTCGCTATTCACACAAATTCCTTCTTCTGTTGTTGGGATCGACCCTTCACAAAGTGGTTGAGCTTCTATCATTTGAAGTTCTGCACATACCAAGAAAGGGTAAAAAAGTGAGAAATTGATCGTTTTATGAATATATAGAGCGAGAGTGTATATATGTGTGCGTGTAATATTTGATATATGTGTTTAATTATCTCATCTAAAAATTTATGTTGTTAGATGGTGATAGATTAAGTACTATTTGATGCCAGAAGGAGGAAGCAGAAGAGAAGGGCAAAGATAATCCCATTGGAAATTTGAGATTTAGCCATTTGTGATAAAAGAAGAAATATATATATATATATAATGGTGCTAGGGTTGTTTTGGTCAATAAAATAATAGTTGGCTTCTCATATAGTTTCCTTATAATTTAAAGTCAAATCTAAATATTAACTATGATCATACATTCACAGTAATTACTCACTTATTAACCAGTGGGACTCGTAATTCCTCTTCATTATAACTCTATTGAAAATTACAGTGAGTAACATAGGCACAATAATAATAATAATAATAATGGTTATATCGAGTGACGTGAAGAGAATTAATAATGTAAAAAAATATTTGATTAATTTAAACAAAAAGGTTTAACTTAACCAAATCATTTTGCCAGAAAGCAAGGTCTTGAAACTTAAACATGACTGGCATGATTTATACAAAAGAAGAGGAATTCGCATTACATGAAGGAATGACAAAAAATTTCGTCAAGTCGGGCGACTCAGGCTCGGCCCGGAAAGAGCCCGACAGGACCTGGATTTGGCTTATTTCCATCAAGCCGAGGCTCGGGCCGGCCCGTATTTTAGAAAAGAAAAAAGTAAAAATGATTTTACCTCATATTACCTCTTACAGCTTTTTTGGGCTCGGATCGAGCCTAAAATTTTTGGTCGAGCTTTTACTCGCTCGGCTCGGGCCCAAAAAACCCGGGTTTTGAGTTTCAACTCGTGGCTCGGCTTGACTCATTGACATGACTAATTACATGTCACTTTTTGGCATTACATTTTCAAAAATGTCATTTTTAAAAATATTTGCAATAATTTCATTTTTGGGCATTTTTTGCCCCTTCAAAGAATTTAAACGCCCTCCCTACATGTCCTTCATTAAATAAAATTTGATTACATGAAAAAAATGGGATACTTTCAAAAAGGGCTAAGTCAAATGCCCAAATTTCCACTTTGACTTTTCCTTTATTGTATATTTTCAAATTGGCCCATTTTAGTTTAAAAGAAAAAAATGCCCTTAAGTGTTATAAAACAATTACAAAATATAGTTTTGTTAAAAAGACAATACTACCATTTTAGTTAACAAATAAAAACCAAACTCTCTACTTAAAATTTCAAAATCAACTCCAACGCAGATAAAAATTCTCTCATCTTTTTCAATCTGAAAATCTCAAAAATATCAATAGCTCAAGAAAAAAATTGTTTTCTGTCAACTACTTCGAATCGATAAGTATATTTACGTATGTTTAATTTCATTTTCGTTAAATGTGTACATATTTTTAATCGATAAATTAATATTCGACATAGAATAATAGACAGATAAATTTTTTTAACATCATATGTATAATTTTTTTAAGCACGAACGAAAAAAATCATGTGCATGTTACTTTCCGATTACCGTCAGTTGTTACGGCCTTAACAGTCAGCTATTACGAAAAAACAGCCGATAGGATGTTAACGGTCGGCTGTTAACAACGCTGTTATATATATATATATATATTTTTTTTTTTTTTTTTTCAAACGAATGATATTTGGTATGGTAAATTTTTTTTTTCAAATTTTTTCTTTTACAATTGGAACAAATTTTAGACCAATTGGTAGAAATAATTATCACTTTAATGGACAATTTTCGTGTAAAACAAAGTCAAACGAACATCAACTTTAAAAATTTTCCAGGTGAAAAATTATACCAATCAAACACATTTATTTAACAATTCACTGAAAAACAAGTTCTAGGCAATATTTTCCCTAGAATTCATTTTCTTTCCATCCATTTTCCACTCTTGCAATCAAACGGATCCTAGAGTTTGTTAATGATAAAAGAAATTGGTTAATGCTCAATTTTCAAAATCTTTTTTTCTATTTTTTTTTATTAACAAAATTCATATTACTCAATATAATATACATATATACAATGTTTAGAGTATAAAAATTAAATAATCACTTCATAGCATTAATGTCATTCAAGTCAAGCATTAATGATCATTAAATGCTCCTAAAAAGGTATCACTAAAGGTAAATTAGACATTTCACACCAAAAAGTGACATTTTTAGCATCATTAGTAAAAGTGACAAGTTTTGATGTACTTTTCAAATTTAGTATTATTTATGAAAATTTCCCTTTTATAGAATACTCAACAAAAGTTATTTAATAATTTTAAAGATGCAATACGAATATGATTGTTATATGCTGCTTGCGAAAAAATTATGATTTATTAATCAAGGACATTAATAAAAAGCTATGTTCAACTTTCTTGCTCGAGATATATCATTTAATAGAGAAAATAAAGTGTAAAATAAAGTTTAAAAGATTTGGTATTGTAGGTGGCACGTATAAAAAATTGGATTTAATTTGTGAAAAAAAAACTTTGGGTACTGAAATTGCAATTATTCATTTTTAATTTTGGCATTTTTTACTGTTTTTTAACGAAAAATTTGATGGAACTTGACTGTATGAGGGTTTTTTTCACACAAAATGTTTCAAATAGCGGATTTTCTACGGTGTCCAATAGGTAGAGGACATATCGTAAATGGAAACCTTTTTAGGGGACTTTCTTATTAATCCCATTAAAGTTCTAATACTTTTTAACATATGTCCCAATAACATTTATCTTTCATTGTCTAAGTTTTTGAACATATATCCCAATAACATTAATCTTTCATTGTCTAAGTTTGGTATTCTTGACCGAACACGAATCTTGTGGGGGACATTATACTAAAAAATTCTTCCAAATTAATCCAATCAAAGGGAGCATTCGTCTACCTAATTGCAGAAATTTTATTGATTAGCCATGATCCGTGTCCTGCGGAGTTAATTCATTGATTGGTATTTTTGTAGAAATTCTAATTACTTTGAATAAAATTCAAGGAAGAAGCTTATTTTCCATAACCTTTATTAGCCCTGATTTATTAACGATTATTTAGAACTCATTTTCAATCACACATTCTTTCAATAAAATAATTTTGTATGTGAACTTATAATTTTTCCTACTTTTTGACCACAAATTCTAAATAAAATCATATTTCACAATATTCATTTTCAAATATTTTACATATTGTAGAAGTGAATTCTTGTCCTTACGAATCAAATAGCATTTCCTATTGATTTATCTCTATCTGATTTTTAATTATTCGTCACTACGCTTTTCTCAAGAACTACCAAAATCGAAATAACGAGATTCATCGCTTAACTGCACCTACGATAGGTATTTTTTTTAATTTTTTTTTTTTTTTTTTTTTTGTGCGCTAATCGTCTCTATCACAAGGTTATCTTTCTGTCGGGCCAACCACGCACCCATCAAATTTGACTAGTACTAACTATTATTGGCATCGGTTCATATGTGACGTAACGTGTAAAGGGCTCAGGCTTGTTCAAATAATACCAATTTGTTGCTTTCAAAGAATTTTGTTGATTATCGAAATATTACGACAAATTCCAGTATTCCTTTGAATTAATCCCCAAGATTAAAATCAAATTTTCGGTAGATTTAAAAAAAATAAAAATATGTAGATGAAAAATTGTGGATCCATGTGTGATTAAAACAAATTTAATTGTTGATTTTGACTTGTGATTTTAATCCAAACCAAATTGGGCAATCTGGCTGCATCTAAATGACCTTTTATTTTCATTAGGAGAGGAAACAGAATAATCAAGGTTTTGGATTTGATCAGTATGCAATGGATGAATTACATTGCTTATAATTACACCTAATACTATAGTCTCAAGGACAAAATCAAATCAATTTGATCCCTCAGTCAGAAGACTTTTGCATGTACATGAGCATGTCTTGAAACAGAGAGAGCTGGCCATCATAATGCACTTGTGAAGCAAAATTGTAATCTTGAAAACCTTCCGTGTAATTAAGCTGATAATTGAGGGATTTCTCAAAATCAATCCATTTCGGAACACTTTCGACCTCCTTATCACACGTGAACTCCGATGATAATACATGGTGGTTGGAACTACTCGAATCAGTATGCAACATGGTTACTGACTCAGATGTGTTGAAATGCAAATAATCATTTGTCGTCTGTAATGAGTCGAACATGGATTGTGATTCTTGAACCAGTGGCACCACTTGGTTCACCATTCCATTATACGGGCATGTGCCTATTTTCGGCTTTTGTTCTTCAGTATCTGAAAACTCCAATGTCTTCTGATCGACATTGCAATGCTTTTCAATAGTACCTTTCTTGTTGTATAGTCGACACAATACCCAATCATCAAGCTGCGGGAGCAAGAAACAGAATGATTAATTCAACGGATGATTGTGCAATGAAGTCTGCTACTTAGCCCAGGATTAAGTCCTGGGTCAAACCATTTGGCGTTGGAACCCCCCCCCCCCCCCCCCCCCCTCCCTCCAATATTTGGCTCCCATGTTTTGACTCGGGATTTAATCCCGGGCAAAGCAACATTATTGTTGTGCAATATTGACTCGACTGTACTAAGAGAGAGACAAAAAAAAACAAAAAACAAAAACAAAAAAAAAGTTAAAATCTTGTTCTAGAACGTACCCTCAAATTGTTCCTTTTGCCGCCAGCAGATCTGTCAACGTTAGCTAAGCGGTATTCATGCATAATCCAATTGGTTTTGACTCCTTCAGGAGGTTTTCCGGCATAAAAAACCAGAGCCTTCTTTATTCCCAGTGACTTTGGCTTTCCCAGAGGCTTATCTGCTCCAGTGGCCTTCCAGTATCCCCATCCCGCTGCCCTGTTCGGCCGAGAACCATTCGGGTATTTCCGGTCTCTTGGAGAAAAGAAGTACCACTCCTTTTCACCATAAAGTGCCATGCCTGTAAAATCAAGCATCATTTAGAAATGAATCAAACTTTTCACCGGCAATTTCAAAGCGTTTCAAAATCAAAAACTTCATGAAAAATCAATCATAATTATCCATATCAAATTCCATTCACCGCAATCATAATGACTTTGATCGAGTCCGACATGGCTAAATTAAGGTTTAATATGCGTGCTTATCCTCTACTTGGAGACCGTTAGTATAAAAGCTGGTGGGGATGACCCTCATTATGCACCAGTGACCTGGAAGCAGCAGCACCTGGCGAGCCCTTGTGGCCTCCTGTGCTGGCTCCGCTGGATTTTTTTTTCTTCATAGTGGGCGAAGGCTCGACGGCTGCTCGAGCGACCGTTCGTGCTCACCTGAATTCCTGGATCCACCACTACCTCTAAGGGTTCTTTGCAGTGACATTGGTTCCGTAAAATCCCTCATTCGGAAAGATAATTCTAAAAGGATCTAGAAGTGGATTATAACGACTCTATAGCTGCACCTCACATGTTTAAAATACTTCAATTGTGAACTCATAACTACTTGAATAAAGACTGTATCCTTACAAGTCGATTTTAAAGGTGAATTATACACAAAACCGTGATGCCGATTAATCCAAGAACGAGAAAATTACAACCGATCCAGTTTTTAACAGTGAATTTATAGCACAACCCAGGAAAAAAAAGAATACTATAACACTATAAACTAAAAAGTAACCTGGAAGGTCCCAAGGGTTAAACTTGTAGAGATTAATCTCAGCTATAATCGGAGCATCAATTGGCTGCCCTGCACATTTCCGGCACAGGTAATGCACCACCAGCTCTTCATCTGTCGGATGAAACCTGAACCCGGCCGGCAATTCCAACTTCTGATGATTTTGATCTGCACCACCTTTCATTCACTCTACGATTTCTTTAACTGTTCACAGTTGAGTTCAATTTCCCCAACTCTCGAACTCGAAGGCTGCTTTGAAACAAAGAAATGGAACCTTTGTGTCTATATATATGCATGTAAACACGTGGGCAACTGTAGTTCATAATTCATATTCTGTTGTGCCGCCACGGGGACTGGGGTGGGGTGGGGGTAGGGTGGAGAAGACCATTTGCTTGGGGGGCAAGAACTTTATGGGGTTGCTGACCGCAGCCAAAGATTTGGAGGAATGCTAGAGGGTAAAATTTCATTTGCAAATAAAATTATTGCAATTCGTGAAATCTCATCCATTGTTCATTTGAGTCCTTTCATAAAAATGATTTTTCTTCAAATTTATATTCGATTGTACATTTTCGAATAAAATATTTTTACACATAAACACAAATTTTTACTCTTATCTTTCAGTTTTGTTTGGTTTGGATTAAAATCAAATTAAAATTTCAAATCAAAGTCAACAATTAATTTTAACCACATATTTTATCAATTTTTATCAAAATTTACTAAAATTTTAATTTTAATCTTTGCAAAACAAGGGTTTAATCATATGTTCTCCAAAATAAATAAATAAATAAATACTCTCACAAAATTCATTATAAAAAAAAAAGAAGCTTAAATAGAGACTCCATTGTGTTACAAAATTTTTATTTATCTTGATTGGTTGACCGAAAATCAATTTAGTTTCAAATCATTTTGTTATTTTTATATTGATAAAAATTACTTAATTAACTATCAAACTACAACAATTATTACACATAACTACTATCGTGATATGCCAACTTGTTAAAATTTGGGTGTGATCCTAATTCTATTTGACAAATTATTTGGGGATTCTATTTGAAGTTGACTTGATAATTCTAATTGAAATCTATTTGGAATTCTAGTTAGAATTTGATTTGGGAGTTTGAAAGTTGTTTTGAACCTAAAAGAAAATTTAAAAGAGTCTAATTTGCAATAGAAGAAAAAGAAATCATGCAAGGAGAAAGAAGTATCGCATCAAAGCTTGCTACGCTCAGTACCTGCTCGAGCTCTCAGAATAGGGGTGCCGGGCTAGCGAGGCCGTTTGAGCGGCCAGCCATCACTCGATGTCCGCTCGAGCGATGATCTTATCCGATTTTGAATAATTCGAGATTTTGGCTGATTTTTAATCTCATTGAATCTCAAACACTCCATTATTGTATATGTTTGTTATAGTTGAACTCCATCACATCTTAAGCTACTCTTTGCACTATATATATGAGAAGTAAACCTATGAAAAAATCAATCCTTATATTCTACATAATAATTTATAATTCATAACTTAATTCTAAGTAAAACATAGTTCAACAATTTGCTATGTCTCAAGACTAGAACTTAATAAGAAACCACATGAACAACTGTAGCCGTGCAAAATCGCATCAATCTCCACACGTTATATGCAAAACTCGATGTGTGTGTGTGTGTGTGTGAAACTCATACCAACATAGCAAGATAATGACTGGCTTATACCCAACCTAATGTAGTCAAAATTTTCGCTCTCATCGCTCAAAAGATACACATTCCCCAAAACTTATTATTTTCACTCAATTATTTCGAGGTGTTTTCTAAGGCTGAATTAATTTCTCTATTCCTTTCCCTCTCTCAGTTCGGATGAATCATACTATCACAATTTCACACTTTAATAAGCAGATATTCTCTTATTTTTTATTTTTTCAACCCTTGAGATTAAACTGAGCTAGTCTGGGGCTAATCAATGCATTTCATACATAAGAGTATGTATATTATTCATCAATATATATATATATATATATATATATATATATATATATATATATATATATACCCTTTTTTATTTTTTATTTTTTAAACATCTTTCATTTGCTTTCTTTCTGTATAACCCATGTAGCGAGTTTTAAGTCAATGACTCCCAAATCAGATGACCATAGGGCACCAAGTTTTAAACCCTTACATGCTTAATCACTTGAATTATACATGCTCGAACATATGTCTTTGTTTATTCAATGATTAGTGCAATGACCCTTATCTTTTAGACACCCAGTTTCTAAAACTACAACCTAACTTGAAACTTTCACTTCATTTTCATCTCATTGATTTAAGACAATCCACAAACAACATCATGTACGGAACCCCTACTCATCTCAGTTTTCCCTTGCAACAGTTCAATCACCCCCAAACTATTCTAAAAATTGGTTATGGTTTAGCACAAGAAGAGTGTTTTTCGAGTATATTCTCTATGTTTAATTATTTCT
Organism: Fraxinus excelsior; assembly: GCA_019097785.1. Taxonomy (NCBI): domain Eukaryota; kingdom Viridiplantae; phylum Streptophyta; class Magnoliopsida; order Lamiales; family Oleaceae; genus Fraxinus; species Fraxinus excelsior. Next base: position 32,239,807 of record CM032629.1, read on the forward strand.
AAGCAATAAGTCGAATCATTAGCTCAATAGGCAAACATGAGTGTCGTGCGCAAAGTAAATCAAATTTGACATAAACATGTTTTGATCAATTTAATGATGCACGGTTTTCACCATTCATCGTCCACATATAGCCCAATAGAAATCATGGTTGGTAGAATTGTCAAACCCACACAAGCATAGAAAATTCTAAATTACTACTAGAAAATAGTTTTATTTTTTATTTTTTTTTCACACAATCACACAAAAACTGCAGTAACATGATGAATGAAATATTTCCACCCCCAAACTTATATGGAACATTGCCCTCAATGTTTAAAAAATGATCAAATGCAACTTAACATCACATAATGCTAAAGATAATTTCACAAAAGATAAAGAACAAGGGGCTGGGGATACTTCCCTGACCAATGCAGATGTGAATTTGAAGATGATGTAGTAAAAGAAGTGTGAACCATACATAAACTCATTGTGTCCTGTAAAGATGATGAATGACTCAGAATTATAGAAAATTATAAAAACTTGAAAAAGAAATTCTTAATCTAATGCATAAAGCGAAATAAATAAAAGGAAAGAATTATTGGGTTGTCTCCCAACAAGTGCTAAGTTATAGTCTATAGCTTGGCTGTACTCTGGTAAGCTCATGGTGGTTCAAATCGAAGGATTTCACCAGTGCACTCCTTGCAATTGGCCGCTCTGCATCCTCTTTTAGCTCTCCACACTTTGAATTCTCCGTTTTTGTCTTTACCAATAAATCTCTCAAATTTCAGTTTTCTTTTCTGGCAATTTTGTTGAAAGGATAGTTCGTCTTCAGTGATACACTGACACTCGTTAATGGCTGATGATTGTTTGGGTGGATTATTTAATTTAAACATTTCTTGCTCATCATCTACCCTTAATATTAGCTCATCTTTCTCTATATCAATCAAAGTTCGACATGTTGCTAGGAATGGTCTCCCTAAGATTATTGGAATATTTCTATCTTCTTCTATACCTAGAATAAGGAAATTAGCTGGGAAGATGAATTTCTCCACTTTAATCAGCACATATTCTATAATCCATCTTGGATGGGTAAGTGATCGATCAACCAGTTGTAAAGTCACCGTTGTTGTTTTAGCCTCTCCCAACCGAGTTTCCTGAAAACAGAAAGTGACATCAAGTTAATATTCACTCCAGTATCACATAAAGTATTAAAAGTACCAACTTTCCCAATTGAAATAGGTAGAGTGAAACTCCCTAGATCCTTAAGCTTGGGAAGTAATTTCTTTTGTATTCTTGCACTGCTTTCCTCTGTTAGTGCCACAGTTTCAAATTCTGGAGGTTTTTTCTTCTTTGAAATCATATCCTTCAAGAACTTTACATAACTTGGAATTTGTTGTATCACATCTAAAAACAGGATATTAATGTGTAGCTTCCTTAGCACATCCAAAAAATTCTCAAATTGTTGGTATAGCTGGTATCTCTTCAACCCTTGTGGGAATGGAATATGAAGCTCGTAAGGGTTGATAAGAACGGTTGCCTTAACCCATGGAGTATCTTAACTCTCTTTAGTAGATGCCTCTATCGTCGCTCAGTCTGTTCCCCCTGCTCTTCATCTGAAGAAAGTACTGTTTCTTTACTTACACTCGACCTCTTGATATGTATTTTCGGTAGTTGCATTCCATTCTTGGTGGTGATTGCTTACACAGATGGACCCTCAACTATTTTATTTTCCAAAACACTTATGGCCATTACCTCCTTTTTGGGATTAGTCTCAGTATTGCTTGGCAGAGTACTTGGTGCTCTGTTTGTCACAAAAAGAGCTAACTGTCCCACTTGAGTTTTCAGATTCTTAATAGCTGCACCCTGATTTTGGAAGTTTGTTTCAGTCTTTCTCATGAACTGGTTAGTTGTTTCCATGTATTTATCTATTATCTCCATGGATTTTGCAAACATCTCCTCCAACTGGGATTTTTTCTCATGCTGAAACTGTCATTGAGCTTGATTGTGATTTCCAGCCAAAGAGAAGTTTGGATGATTTCTCCAGCCCGGAATGTATGTTTTAGAATGAGGGTTGTTGTGTTGTCGTTGACTGATCCCATTGAACATAATCCACGTGTTCATTTCCTTGAGTAAGGATGGGACACTCAGTTGTACCATGTTCCGCTCCATACTCTTTGCAATTTGACTTCTTAACTTGTACGGAATTCCTCGTTTGTGTTATGCTCTCCATTTTGTGATATAAAGTATCAATCTTTGCAGATAAAGCCGAATAGGTATATACCTCGTAGACTCCAGCTATTTTCTTTGGACCTCCTCGATTTGAATACCACATGGCTGAAGTATTAGCCATTCTTTTAAATAATTCCCAAGCTCCACCAATTGTTCTGGTGGTTAGAGATCCATTTGATGACTAGTCAACCATGCTTTTGAAAGTTGGAAGTAGTCTTGTGTCCAAAAACCTGATTTGTGATGGTTTGTCGAACTCACGTTGTGGACATTTTCGAAGCATATTCTTGAATTTGTTCTATGCCTCATCAAATGCTTTAGAATCATTCTGGCTAAATATTGATATCTCATGCCTCAATCGTGCAACCTTAGCTGGTGAGAAGAACTTCGGGCAGAATTTATAAGCCAAATCGTTCCAAGTAGTGATGCTAGCCACAAGGAGTGAATCTTACCATTCCAGTGCTTTATCCCGTAGACTAGAGTGTGTGGAAACAGCCTCAATCTAATCGCATCCTCTGATATCCCTTGATACTTAAAGTGTTGACACATATCCAAGAAGCGAGATATATGTGTATATGGATTTTCATTGGCCATTCCATAGAATTGATGTCTATTCTGAAAAAGTTGGATGACATTTGTCTTCAATTGAAAGTTTGGTTGTTCAAATACGGGGTAGACAATACTAGATTGGCTTTGAATGACGAACGGTGCCAAAAAAAATTCCCAAGTAAAACATTCCCATCATATTGTGCTTCAGGATTGGTCGAAGCTACAGGTTCTACAATTGGTTCCAGTTGTTGATCAGCCATACGTATTTGTTCTTGATTTTCCTGTTGTGATGCCCTCGCTATCCTCTGTCTTCGATGAAAAGTTCGTTCAATTTCCAAATTAATTGAAGTAGTTCATTGCCAACTGATCTTCACATGCAAGACCTGAAGAAGCGAAAAAAAAAATAGTAGCACTTAACTCAACCTAAGTAATTGAACTTAATAAAAATAAAATAAAAACTAAAAAAAAAACAAGTTCGAATTAGTGTTCAAATAACAAAAATCAAATTAATATTCAATCCCCGACAGCGGCGCCAAAAACTTGTTCACGAAAATATGTTTTGAATTTAAATCATCGCAAGTGCACAGTTCGTTGACAAGTAATAAAGTGAAAATTCTAGAATTTCGAGTATCGTTCCCACGAGAATTGATTTAACTTAATTTTTATTATCGCGACCTTAACCGAATATATTAAATTTGAGATGAGTTTTTCAATTTCTATGATTAAACTAAAACTAGCATGCAAATTAAACTAAAATAACAACTTAGATGCAAAATGATGTTTCAATGCAAAAGATTTAAATGAAATTAATGTATGAAAAAACGTATTAGGATCCCGAATCACCAAACAAGTTCACTTTTAATATATATTTCACAGTTTGATAACACGATGAATTGGTTGAAGAATCAATGTTTCTACTTATCCAACAATCTCTTTCGAGTAGAATTGAACATATTCTAGCATACCATGTGACTATATTTCTGTGACAAATGCAATATACAAGAATGCATGATGTTTTGTAAACACTTAGAGTTTCACGTAAATCATATCGGTATATTTCTATCCTCTATGAACTAAACGATGATTTATACCTTGTCGAGCTTATTTCTCTTCTTTCGAATGCATAAAATAAGTCACCACACTCATACAACCACTGCGCATATAATTGTAAAGGAAAAGTAATGTATATAAGTCATTCAACATCTATCAAACGTGCTTAAATATCAAATTGAAAAATAGAAATTAAAAGATCACAATGCAAGATTCATCGTTCACCTAGGACATAAAAGTTTTATCATAACATGGATAAAATAAAACAATATTAAAAATAATAAAAGGAAGATATCACCAAAAACTTGAATTAAATCTTGAAGTTTGAAGTAAAAATCCTTGTTCTTGCCTTCTTCCTTGCTCCTCAATGGTGTTTTTCTCTCTAGGAATGTGTGCCCCATCGTTTCTGGATGTAATTAGGGTTATAAAGAAGTCCTAGATGCGTTGCCATAAGTGTTTGACTCAAATAAGGAAACCAAAAAATTTGCGTCGGATTTGTTCCATTCGACCGCATGGTTATATTCCATGATATCGCATGGAACAACCAATCGTGTCTCTGGAATTTCCAGTCAAGGCCTGGGCGACCGCATGGTTATATTCCATGCGATTGCATGGAACAACCATGTTTTTCCCGTCGGACAGCCTTCGGTAATTTGGTCATATCTTTCTTTCTCGATATTTGATTTCGGTGATTCAAATTGCGTTGGAAAGAGTATTCAAATGGCTACTAATATTCCAGAAATATAAATCTTCAAATTCGAATGTCTTCTATTCCAAAAATGGGTCTTAGACTAAGACTGAAAATTCGAAGTATAACTTTTTCGATTAGAAGTTGATATGCGATAGCACTTCCACTATATTTCATCCATTTGGCTTCTTTTCTCATCCAATTGATGTCTAACACTCTCAAATCTTCATCGTGAGATCGACATAACTTTTCAATAATTGTACTTGAGTCCTGAAACTTTATTTTTGCTTCATTTAAGCCCCTTTTTACTTATTTTTCCTAATTTCCTCTCATATTCATCGTTGATGTCTTGCAAACACATATTACATTGAATTAAGTTATATCCTGCACATTTATCGACAGTTATCCATGTTTGTAAACCGAAATAAACGTGTAAAAACGCCCTTATCACTCTATTACATCATAAAGTGTTAGAAAAAAAATACACATTTAACCTTTTAGTCATATTGCCACAAATCTTATTTAACCAATTTTCTTTCTAGGTGTCACTTAAGTGTAAAATTAATGACAGTGAGACCATCAACTAAGTGATTTATGTCAGTTTATGGAACGCTAGATGATAGACAAGTGACTGAATTTGAAAAGATAAATTTGATGAGTTCTCCAACATTTTACTTAATGTGGTTAAGGTTCTAAACCTTCCAAATTTAGGTTTGAAGTTTATAAGTTATTTCAATCTATAAAATCGAGTTGTCATGTGATCAAAATCGTCAATTTTAAAGTTAAAGTCACAAATGAATTTCAATTGTATCAATTATAAATATTAAGCTCTTGTTTGAACCCCATTTTCTAGTTCAATAGATTTTGGAATAATGATTTTTTAAAAAACTCGTAGTTAAAAAATGGAGAAAAAAAATTGGTTTTACATATAAATTTATTTTATTATAAAAATGTGTGGTCGAAAATGAGTTTGAAAAAAAATAATAAAGTTTTATAAAAATGGAACTCAAACAAGGACTAAGTGATTTCATGGTTATACCATCTAGCAAAAATTAATATGAAAGTCGTCTGAAATTTTAATGTCGATATTGATGATTTTTGTCACTCGAGAACTCAAATTACCAATTTAATTGTGTTGGCGATTCAAAATCCTGATTTTGCAAGTTGGGGACACAAAAACATAGCACGTAAAAGGCTGGGGAGCACAGCCATAATTATACAATTATAAAATAAATTAAAGTTATTACCCAACTGAGACATATTAAAATTTAGCCCATGTTTGAGCTCCGTTCTTTCTTATTTTTTCTCATTCATTTTTCTACAGTACTCATTTTCAACCATACATTCTTCAAATAAAATAATATTACACACAAATTTAAAATTTTTCATCACTTTTCCACCACACATTTTCTCATCAATCACTATTCAAAAATTAATTATTTTCCTAAAAAAAGGAGGGCCAAACACTCCGCTAGTGAGATTTACCCGAGAAGTAGAAGACCGAAGATTGAACGAACACTTTGAGCCAGAGAATGTGTGTGTGATGTCACTGCTTTCGTCACCTGAGTGGGGATCTTAAGAATGATACTTTCGTAAAGTAAAAGTCAACTTTTTTAAAAAAAAAAAGATAACAGTTATAATGAATATGAATTAAATAGTATTGCGAGTTTTTAATTAACTTTAAATATACACATACTTGTTATATCCTAAAATTAAGCAACCAGAATTTCAGTGGAAAATAGGGAACTCAACAAACGCGAACGACAAATCAGAACGTCAACCCATATGATATATCTCAACCCGGATTTGCTCAAGAATGCACATGTGAAAGGGGAATGAGACAAGATCAAGCACAATAAAGACTAGAAGCTTAGCTCAGCTCTTGGTGCGCACATGAAATTTTATTTATTGCATAAAAATTCATGTCTAATTTAAGTATTTGAGTCTACTTTTGTTAGTATCTATCTTTTGATAATGAGTTAGGGCTACCACTCAATTAAAATTTCAAAGATGACACAAGAACATACGAGGGAGGTGGAATGGGCAGACCGGGGGGTCCTGGGGGCACGTGCCACCAACTTTTGAGATTTTTTTTTTTTTTAATAAAATCATGTTTGGTATCGATTGAAATTTTAATTTTAATTTAAATCAAAGTTAACAATTAATTTTAATAACATATTTCATGAAATCCATAACTGTTTAATTTTTATCAAAACTTATTAAAAATTTGATTTTAATATCCACCAAACAGGGGCAAAATAAAAAAAAATTTGAATTTCGATAATATACTAATTTTAAAAATTCTCCGACAATTGTACGCTAATCGAATCTACAAATTGCTTATATCATTTCGAAACTTGTTTCAAAAACTACATTATGGGCACATCGAATAGTTCAAACATATATCGAAAATAGTTAAAAATACGTTAAACGTGAGTCTTTAAAAAAATGTCTAACTCGCATTTTTTTTTTAAAAAAAATTCAATTATTTTATTAACATTTATTTTTGCGATACAAATTTCTCAATGAATTTTTATCATTTTATTAGCAAATTTTAAAATTTTTTCGATATTTTACATCCGAAGAAAGTCATATCTTATGTAAATTTTCGGATGTAAAATTATATGGGATATGCTTTTTTTAGACGTAAATTTTCGATTTTAAAATTTCTCTCAATTTCTTTACAAGTTCGATTATGCCTTCCCAACGTTAAAGTTCTGTGTCCGCCCATGGGAGGTGGTAGAGTAAGTTCGAGAAGCACATTTAAAACCTTGCAACATGAAGTTTGAGAATAACCTATTAATTTCTATTGATTTACACGTGAATGACAAAAAAAAATAGGAATCAAATTCTCATTGATTCAGAGACAATAATGAGAGTTTGGACTTGATGATTCACATTGTGGGCGTGTTTGGTAGAGATTAAAATCAGATTAAAATTGAAAAACTAGTCGTTATTGTTAACTTTTATTAGACGGATGAGACTCAATAACGGCTATATTTTCAATTTTGATTGGATTTTAAGTTAGGGCGAAACGCCCTGAATATTGAAAAATTAGAAACGTAATTGATAACATTCAATTTTCCATTTCATAATTTTTGATCGAAGTAGTCTTATTTAGACCGTCCCTATTTTGTAAGTATTAAAATCAAAATCAAAATCAAAATCAATAATTAATTTTAACCATATGTTTTACGTGATTTATAACTTTTCAACTACATATTTCATCAACTTTTACAAAATCTACTAAAAATTTAATTTTAATCTCCACAAAACAGGGGCACAATAAAATATAATTATATTTTATAAAAAAAATCTTAGACAAGTCCAATCATATATATGAGTTGAAAAACTAACACTGGGGTTGTCCGTGGGTTGGTTCGGTTCCAAAATTTTCGAGTATTTAATGAATGGAATCGTTGGGTCCAAATATAATTATGTAACCGTTCGGGTTTGGTTCGACTCGGTTCCGTATCATAATTAAATTTTTTAACATTTACAGCAACGCTACATAAATATAATTAATGACATTTCATTCATAAGTTTTGCAAATTAACGTAGTTCAATTCAAACTATATAAATACCTAGCTGTCGAATAACATTAATTCAATGCATACAAATACCAAAAAGTAAATATTAATATTAAAATGTCGGTGATCCATATCAATAATTCATTTGGGCTAATGATCTTTAAAATTAAAATTATGAAATGATATAATTTATTTACGGTGTGTTTGTCTCCCATTATTGGGAGAAAAATGATGTAATGAATATTATTTTTTGGAGAATGTGTGGTTGAAATTTAAAGTGACTTTATTGGTTCGTGTGTAGAATATTTTATTGGGTGAATGTGTGGTGGAGATTGTTTACTGTAGAAAACAACGTTTGATAAAATAGTAGACAAACATATGCTTAATTTATTTAGAAAAAATAAAATAAAATAATTTAATTAATTCAATTCTTATTCGATTCTTGGTTTAGACCCGAGACCTGACACAAACTCATCGATTCTCGATTCGGGTATCCGTTCGGGTATTTAACTTATAAAGAATCGTTTGGTTCGGACACCCCTAAGTAGCACAATAAAAAAGACTTCATAAAAGAAAAAAAAAATTTAAAATATGCCTTAAAATACTAAATAAAAAACCTACGAACAATCCCTACTTTGGAGAACTGAAATGCATAATAGTCATCCCATAAATTCTGATTGACCATTGAAATGCATGCACAAGAATTATTTGTTAACAATTTCATTCAACTATATATCTCTTTTAAGTAGTCAAAATATGACAAGCAAGGTGTCTTTTGGCATTTGAGCCATGACATGACATGTTCCATGACCTAGCTAGAACCTGTTTGGTAACTGCAAACACCACCTTATTAACCTTATTCTCAAATAACTATTGTCTGGATCGAGTCTTCAATATTTATTATTAATTACTATCACGCGTGACTCTTTATTGGAGTAATGAACTTATTTTTGAGCTTGTTTCCATTTTTATAACCATGGCGTTACATGATATTTATGCTTCCGATGAATTAATCAAGGAATCTGATCTTTCGAAAATAATTTCAAAATCTCTTGAAACCTGAAAAGAGATCGCACGATACAAGTGCACTTCAATGCTTAAGACACACTCGATGTTATATTACTTGCACTCAATGTTATAATATTTGCATAGTTAAGAAATTAACTCAAAAAAATATGTATTATTTTTTATACTTCATGCTGGCTTTGAAATTTTTATTAAATTATATAAATTATTTGTTTTTCTTTCATTTTCTTCTTACTAGTCAGAGTTGAATGCGTATTGCACGTTATTCTGAAATATTTTATAAGTGCAGTAAAAATAATATTTGATATCAATTTGTTGGGAGGATTTGAATGAACTAAAGAAAATAAAATTTAGGATAAAATTTTAAGAGAATAAAATTTTACTCTCACAATTCAACTTTTATGATTCAATTTTTTTTTTTTTTTTTATGATGAAATACTACAAATGAGCAACTTTTTATACTAAATTTGTTATATAAGAATTAATTTTTAATACATGAATTAAAACCCATTAAAATTCCTAAATACATGAATGAATTAGAACAATTCTCTTTATCGTTATGATGATGAAAAGTTGGTGATGTGACAGTCTATGTGAAATAATATGATTGAAAAGTTCAATTTTTATGAGAGAGACAAGAGATATGAATTGTTATATCACCGATGTTCCATCTTGATGATGATAAATAACATTACTCATAAAAATAAATTCATTTATAATAACTCTAAATTCATATAGATCAACATTTATGAAGTCAACGATCATTTGGTGTAGATTAATGTGAACGTTAATTAATTGAGAATTAATAACATGAAATTCATACATGACAAATATTTTGTAGTATTTATTATATATTAAAAAATGAAAAGTAATGTATTATTGAAATAATTATATTGCAGTAAGGTTAAAATCATTTAAAAATGATTCTTATTTGGTAAGATATTAAGTTGGCATCGTGTTTTTATATTGTTTCTAAAACATTTGAATCTAATTTCTTTTTTTAAATTGCCGATCAAAAATATTTTTTTACACTTTCAATCAAATTTATTCAAAACAATGTTCACATCTAAATAATTCTGACCATCAAAAGTTTTTATACTTTAAAAAGTAACGCTTCCATATAAATCCAAAAGATATAAAAACCAAAAGAAATACGAAAAATGAAAAGTACGTATCATTTAATAACAAATAACAATTTCAAAATACTAGGAACTAAAGGGTAAGATTAGAAATATATAGTTGTTTTTTAGCTAATTATTAGGAGTGTAATAGATAATAAGTTAGTTTAGATAAAAATCAGTCTTTTAGTAGAATTTGATAAAGTTAATAGACTATGCTTTTAAAATTTGTGGATGCCATGAAATATGTACTTAAATAATTATTGATCTTGATTTAAATTTTATTCGACTTTTTAATTGAACCAAACACAAGCTAAATCTTACGAGAGATTTCTACAATTTTAACCTCTATTTGGGTTCTATTAAAATGAGATTTTGAGAGAAAATATGATTTGAAATAATAATTTTTTAAAGAACGCGTGATTAAAAAGGAATTTAATTTATATATAACATTATTTCATGAAACAATGTGACATAAAACTAATTTTTTGAAAATGAAGCCCAGGTCCTGAAAAGGAGCAGAATTGTAGAACTTTCATTTTCTATTTCTTATTTAAAGGTGGATAAGTAGAGTCGTACTATAGAAATATGTTTAAATACATGTTAAAAAATATGGAAGACACGTGTCGATACATGATTTGATAGCTTGAAAAAAAAATTCAAACAGGTGCTGCCACGCAACACCTATCGCACCACCCTATCAATAACATGTGTCATGGAGCATTAATCGTACGAATATTTGCTGGTTTGGAAAATTCTCATGAATCAAGCCTCTTGTACATTGTTTTCTTGATCAAGTTTGACACCATTTGTAAATTCAAAATGTGTTTGGCGAGAAAGTGCGTTGCTTTTAAAAATTGTCAAATGTGATGTCGCCACGTGGGATAATGTCAAACTTGTCAAAGTTAGCGTACTTGTAGCATGATTGAATTCTCATTGGCCATCTCACAAAATATGACTGGCAAAGTGATGTATTTTTGGCATTCGGGCCAAGACATGTTCTTTCCTTTTCCACGTCAAATGGGACATTCTTTGGTGTATGGTAAAATAAAAGGGTGGTTACATCTGTACCATAATTTTTATTTGATACACTATATTTTAATTGTAGTTAAATTTTTGCTCATTATAGCAATTGTTATCTCAACTTTTTCATAGAATACTTGTATTCAACTTTTCCTTAATTAGTACATCTCATCCTTGACGATAATTTATACCAAAATATTTTACTTTCATGTTTTGTAATAAAGGAAAAAAAAATATTTCGTCGCACTTTTTATTTATTTACTTTTTAAAAGTATGATGAAAAATAAGTTCTTTTATGCAATCTCAATAGACTTTTGAATATAAAATTATTATCAAATACAAAATGTGTTAACTGATTAAAAGTTGAGGATAAGAATGTCATGAAAAATTTTCAGGGACACAAATGTTATAATGAGCGAAGATTAAAAATCTTAAGTAAAATTAAAATGTAGTGCCAAAAAAAAAAAAAATTGTAGTGTAAATATAATTAATCAATAAAATATTAGGGATGTTATCCAAATGGGATGAATTTATTTAACAACTTTCTAAATTTAAATTTTTTATAATCATGACGTCACATAATTTCTACACTTCCAAAATACTGGTCAAGACTTTTGATTCAACGAAAAGAGCCACCATACTATCTTACAAGCTGACGAGACAAAAAATTTAATGTTGCACCTTCGACTTCAAACTCTTAGGTCATCTAGTGCGACACTAGTTTTTGATGGTCTTTTGTCTAGGAGTCTAGGCAGTGGGCCAGTGGCCTTGGTCCTCAAGCCACTTTGGGGTAAAAAAAAAAAAAAAAGCCCAACAATGACTTATTATTTATTGGGGAAATTAGGCCCTGTACGTTTTTTTTTTAAATGGTTTTGAATAATACCCTTAAACTCTAATTAAACATTCTAATGAAGTATTAATTACGTCTCATTACTACTTTATAATTCCTTTCTAAACTCTAGTTTGACACAGTTCACTTTCTGAGGCTCACCTGAAACTTTCTGATCGGTGGTGCACCCTTCGTCATCGTCGTGTCTCTGCAAAATTAAACTCAAGAGTTTCTCGTTACAAATGGCTGTGGTTCCGTACATTTTGCCGGAGAACACTCAGTTCCCTGATGGAAACACACAAACCCTTGCCGCTAGTTTTCATCTTAGCAAGTCTGATCTTGATCGGCTCACGGGGAAGTCCTTGTTGTTTGCCACCTCAAAGAAGCCTGAACTCAAAATCTCGATCTACACCGGCAGATGCGGTACCACCTGTGGTGTGAACTCCGGTCGACTTCTGGGCAAAATCTCTGTGTCGTTGGATCTTGCCGGAACGGATTCTCGGGCTGTACTCTTCCACAACGGGTGGATTAATGTAGGTAAAGTTAAGAGTTCGTCAAGTGCTCAGTTTCACTTGAATGTGAAGTCGAAGCCAGATCAGAGATTCGTGTTCCAGTTCGATAGGGTGCCCGAATGCAGCCCTCAAGTTTTTCAAATTCAAGGAAGTATTCGCCAACCAGTTTTTACCTGCAAATTTAGTTTTCGTTCCATTGGCGATCGCAATCAAAGATGCAGGTTCATATCTTTCTCTGAATTTTATGGAATGATCTGATTATATGTTGTTAATCCAATTTTCCGATCAAAATTTTGGGTCGGTTCTTGCTGGAATTTTACTGTAAGTGAGTCTAATTAGCGTTAGATCAAATCTGTGGTCCTTTACTCTTTTAATTGAAAATTTAAGGCTGAAAAAAGTAGCCTCTTGTGTTCATAATTAGAGCTTCTGTTTCACTCTCACTTCAAGTTAAAGCCAAATCATATACATTAATACCAAATCTACTTTTAATTGATTACATTGAGGTTTAGTTCACTATTTCATATAATAGTTTGCTTTGCAAGGGAATCTTGATTGTGAATGAAGTATGGGTAATTATCTTATTCTGAATCTTTTGAGTGAATTTTACTTGTAGAATTTGTTAATTAAGAACATTTGCTTCTATGCATTTATTTTGCAGATTTGCCCATGCCTAATCTTAATTGACGTGCTGCAATTTGGGAGTGGTGGTCTATTTTTTGTCTATCCTTTATGCTTAGGTTTTGGTAAAACTATGTGGATCTATTCACCTTCTGTACTTTGATGGATGTGTTGCGAGATTGGGCAGCATGTTTCAATTAAACTTGGTTCTGAGGTTTTTTTCTCTAAATTTGAACAACACTACAGTAATTGAAGGTCAGAAGATGAAGGGTAATTTGCCAATTGAAAGAATTGATACCGTTCACCCACCATATTATGGGATGGAGAGTGATCACCCAAGATTATATGGAGCTCCAATTCTTGATTGTACAGTTTCAACCTATTCCATGAGGGTATTGCTTAGTGTATCTATAGTTTTTCTATAGTTTATGGAGAAGAGAAGAGTGTGTGTATTGCACAATAATATATTGCTCTTTTCTTGATTTTCCATCAATTTTATGCACATGTGATCGATTACATTTTTAAAATTGTGTCTTCCATCACATTTTATTGTCTTTGGAAAAACAACGAGTTTAGTGCAGACAATAATATTTTTTTGAATTTCGTTACTTTTGAGTGATTGTCACTTTTTTAAAAAAAATTGTCACTTTTTTTTTTTTTCGTCACTTTTTTGAGTTTGTCACTTTTTTAATCTCTTTAGTTTCTTTTAATTTGTGCCACTTTTTTGAATTTGTCACTCTTTTAAAATTTCACTTTGAATTTTGTCACTTTTTAAAATTTTGACATTTTTTTTAATTTTTGTCACTTTTTAAGAAGATAAAAAAAATGAAATAATATGTTATATTTTTCTAACATAATCATCATGTGGATTGGTCTGGACGTGCTGATTATTTTAAAAACACGATTACTGGTGCTACACAAATGGATGATACTTTTTTAGTTTTGTCACTTTTTTTGAGTTTGTGTAACTTTTTTTAAAAAAAGTAAAAAAGTGACAACTTTTATAAAAAAAGCGACATTGTGCTACTTTTTCATTTTACACAGTATTTTTTACTTTTTAAAAACTTTTCATATGATTTTTCAAAACATTATGTCACTTTTTTTGAGTTTGTATCACTTTTGAAGTGTGTGTGTCACCTTTTTTAAGTTTGTGTCACTTTTTTTTAAAAAAAGTGACAATTTTTATAAAAAAAAAGTGATATTGTGTCACTTTTTCATTTTACACAATATTTTTTACTTTCTAAAAATCTTTCACATGATTTTTCAAAACATCCCTAATTTTAAGGGTATTTTTGTAAGTACCCCTTATTTATTTGTGGTAATTACACTAAACCAGCTATTAAGTTTGGACTTTTAAAAAATCAGGTTTTCATATTTTTTTTTTCATTTATCAGGTTTTTATAATTTTAATTAATAATGATATTATACAATTAAATTAATCTATATACCCACCCTATTACCTACCTCAAATTTATTTTAAATATAAAACTCTACCCTAAACCCTAATTCATTTCATTTCTCCCCACCCCACCTCCCGTCGCCTCCTCTCCCCCTTCCCCTGCCGGCAGCAAATTCAACCTCCCTCCCCTTCCCTTCCCATTCCCATTCCCTCCCTCTCCCCCCTTCCTCTTCCCTGTAGGCACGCTGTTGGGAAGCTGCCGCCGGTTCAGCAGCTTCAGCAACGAAGCTGCTGCACCGACAGCAGCTTCGCTGTGACGTTGCTGCCGGTTCAGCAGCGTCACACCGACGCTACTGAACTGGCAGCAGTGAAGAAGCTACTGATTTTGTTGTGTGCGGCATCGCAGCAGTGTCTGCTGTGTGTGTGGGTGTTGTCGGCGTGGGTGCTGTGTGTGTGCGTGGTTGCGGCGGGAGGTTCAATTTGCTGCCGACAGGGGAGTTCTGTGTGCGTGGGTGTTTGGGTATGGGGGGCGGATTTCTGTGCAGGCGGTTTGGGTGGTGGTGGTTGTTATTGGTGGTGCTGTTCAGGCGGCTGTGGTGGTAGTTGTTGGTGGGTGTTTTAGGGATTAGGGTCGGATGGGGATGGGACGAAGTGTCTATGGCCTTTTATTATTGGTGTATTGGGATTGAGGGACGGGTGCTGCGGATGGGACGAAGAATTTCTGTGACCAATTATTTGGTCGATCTGTGACCAAGTATTGATGGTGTTTTGGGATTGAGGGACGAGTGTTTGGGTGTATGTGACCAACTATATCGATCTGTGACTAACTATATTGTTCTCTGTGGCAACTATTTAACTGTGACCTTAAATTTTGTTAATCTTTGACCAATAATATTTTTCATTTGTTAATCTATGACCAATAATATTTTTCATTTGTTAATTTGTTAATATGGGACTAATTAAAAATCTTTGACCTCTGTTATCTATAATTTTTTTTAACTTATGACTTAATTAAAAATCTGTGACATATACTAATTTTAAATTGTGACAAAATTAAAAATCTGTGACCGACAAATTTTAAAAATCTGTGATCTATACTGGTCGGAATCTGACCAATCGCCGGAATTAAGTGGCGGCAGAACGATCACCGGAGTGGTCGTCGGAGTAGTCGCCGTCGCCGGAATAGTCACGACCGCCGGAACAGTGGGGGTGGAGCTGGAGGTGGTGGATGTGGGGTGGGGTGGGGTGGGTTAATTATATTACATTATAGTTAAATATTTAATTTAATATAATTGTAAAATATAATTAATTAATTTTCGAAAAACCTGATTTTTGCAAATTTAAAACTTGGGACCTGATTTGTGATTTTGGGAAAGAAAAAGCATGATCCATGCATTTTTCCCTATTTATTTCTTAATCTGGGAAGATGGTACAAGCAATTGCTGGAATATCTTGCATTAAATATTTTCTTGAAAGTGTAATATTGCAAATAGAATAATGCTGCTTTGCTAGAAAGATGCTGATAGATGCATTGACATAATGTATGTTAACGAGATATGATTGGATGAAAGAGTTAACTGTATTTTAAACAGTTAAATGATAGAATGCATGTGACATTATATCAAAAATTATGTTAACTTCTATGACACTGTAGCATGATTTTTACAAATAAAGCAGTATGATGTCCCCACCTAATAACGACTTGTTTTTTGATAAATTATTCAGGGTTAATTTCTGTTCTTCAAATTTGATTGTTGATTTTTTTTTTTTTTAATATAGGTTATTTTGGGCATAAATTGTAGCCACCACACCGATATCTCACTGCATTAGGATGTCACCCACCCAATAATGACTCTTTTTGTATATAAATTATTCGGGGTTAATTTCTTTTCTTCAAATTTGATTGTTGCTTTTGAATTTTTTTACTTTTTTAAATATAGTATTTTTTGGCATAAATTGTAGCCACATTGATACCTCACTGGTTTTCAAAAGCCTTTTGTGTTTTTGAAGCGTTAATTGATTCTCGAGTGAATCAAACGGTGAGTACTGTCATCATAATGTTACTCGTCACGATGAATTGTAGTTGAATCGGCCATGATTAATACTAAAAAGATAGTTATACTTGTAAAAATATTATATTTAATGGCATCATAACAAGTCGTAGTTTAGGGTCTCAAAATCGTCAAGACCGGTCCTAGAGTCGTATATCTAACTCATTTTTTAAGACTATTAGATGGAAAAAATTAATAAATAAAGAGCACAAAAATGACAAATCAATGGACTAAACCTGCACCAAATTTTTTTATTTTAAGTAGAAAAAGTGGCCCGGCTGCTTATGTTGAATCTATGATAATGTGAAAATGATAGAGGTTCTTTGGATCGTTGGACTTCAAAGTTTATGGGTCAAGATCGAAAAGATTGATGTAAAATGGTAAATTAGAAAATAGATTATTTTAATATTATTTATATTTTCTCGTTTGGCGGCTAATTTTTTTTTATTTTTTTTTCCTTTTAGTATTAATTGTGGAGAGAGAAAGTAACACATTCTAATTTAGCTACTGTTTAATGACCATTTTGAAAAAAAAAAAAAAAAATGATGTGTTTTCAGTAGTGATTGTTTTGAGAATGCATCGTCAAAAAGTAGGAAATTTTTTTGAGTTTACGTGCAAAATATTTTATTGTATGAATATATGGTTGAAAATGAATACGAATTAAAGAGTTTTATTTTAAAGTGAAACAAACATGGACTTATTCTAACAAGTATGCTCGAGTTTTAACAAAATCTCACTCGTTCATTAATTTTCGCCAGTCAATTACACCTTTACCCCTTCAATTTGCACGATGAATCATCCGAAACATTTTTTTTTTATTTTAGCCAAGGTTTACACTCGTTATGCTACTGATGACGAGTGTAAGGATCAAAAGAACCATCAAGAGATAAAAAAGGAGAAGAAAGTGAAATAAAAGAGAGATTAGTATGTCTTATTATAATCAAACAACCTCTTTATATAAGTTCTAAGTTACAACTATTAAAAATGAAAAAAAAAAAAATATCAATTGTTTTATCAAAATTAATAAAATGCAATAACAAGAAATAATATTCAAATTGATTTTATCTACAGATAGAATATACTTATTTTTTTACATTATTCCTCCTCGTTTAAAAATAACTCGACTCCAACGAGGTATAATTTAGATACGCCTCCAAAAGCTTAGCATCCACTCGACGGAATTCATCTTTAGCAATCCAAGTAGCATCACTAGGTGGACGACCCTTCCAATGCATCAGAAACTAAGTAAACCACCATCCTAAGAAGCAACAAACTATTTTTCGAGCACCTCATCAATGGTTCGTGCGAGGAAAATGTGCCTTAGGAGGTGATCAAGGAACTTGTCCTTTAGAAATATTCGGCCACAACATCGGAGGCTCGAACGTGTCTCAATAAGAATATAAATATGTTATATTTAAAATAGGAGTAATATTTAATTGCGTTGGCAACTCGATAAGTATTAGTCACACATAAACATTACCCAGAAGCAAAATTAGCTGGAGCAAACAAAACATTTAATTCTATCTTCTTTTTGTAATAAGAAAACCCTTTCACCATTAGCAAAACTATGATTATCAGCAATTTTGATACAGATTAATCCATATTGCTCTCTGAATAATATAATCATCATTGAAATAAAATGAATACTAGCAAACACAAGATTTTGTGTGCGTGAATTTTTTTGTTCTTTTAAATATAAAAAAAAATTGAAAAAATCGAAAAATTTCAATTCAATTTTATTTGTTATCATTTGTTTGCTTGTGTGTTGCAGGCTTATAATAATACTATTGGAATTACTTGTGAGTTATAAAATGCTATTAAGTTATGTCACTTCGATTGTTTTTCAAACTTATCCTTGTGAGATTTTAATAAACTTAGAGCTCGATGGTCATTTTAGTCATCATATGTCTTTGAAGTGGTTACATGAATAGAATAGTTTGAATATAGGTTGTCAAAACCAAAATGTCAAAACCAAAATCGTACTATACAACACAATTCCTTGACGATATGAAAAGATAGTTTGGAGGTGGTTAAATCAGTGTTAGAATCGATCTAGATAGATATTGATTCCATACATTTTAAATATTTGTGTGAAGTGTTTCTGGATAACGAAGAGAAACCTAAGCATGAATTATTTATTAGGAGTCTGATTTCAACCATTCGTCCCAATAAAAAGCATTTCACTTATTATCACAAAAAAAAAAAATAAAAAATAAAAAAATAAAAAAAAAAAGAGAAAAAGAGAAAAACTTACCATGTCCTCATGAACAAAATTTACATTATAAAAAAAATCCAAATGAGGACACTGAATGAATATACTAAAAGTGAAAAATCAAAAGAGATAAAATCTAGTGCATGAAATATAATACAGCAAATATGAAAAAGCTAGTATATGAATTAGAAAGTGCACTGTAAGCCTGATTACTTTTGACACCTAACTTAGGGAGTTAGATTTCAAATGAGGTTTATTTTCCTGGTTGAAGTCTGGAGGTTGAAACATTCAAATACATGGAGAATCATTATAAATCGAGGTAATGACTTCCATTGGTTAAATCCAGCCGTAATTAAATGAAAAATGAATGAATGTTGAAAGTTGAATCGAGACAATCTCAATTATGGAGCAAGAAGACAAAATCAAGAACAAGAACTCAAGAATCAAAAGAGCCAATATTCAAAATTAAAGACTAAGAAACCAAACATGAAGAGATTGCAATTGATTTTCAAGATTCAAGATCTGCAATCAAGATCCAGTAATAAAGAATCATTTCTAATGAATTAAGATATGTTCCGCATTTAATAATTCTCTTGGTGTTTTGATATGGAGGATCTTGGTTATAAAATAATTAGGATTTCAAGTTCTTGAAATTTAAAGTTTCACAAATTCTAACAATGGTATCAAGGTTAACTCAATTAAACTATTGAGATTAATGAAATATTTTTTTGGGTTGAAATTCATACTTTGAATTTCTAAATTTTGAAAACTTTGGGAAATTTTCGAAAAAAGGGTGAATAGGGGTAGTCGAAGTGCTGTAGCGCCCAGGGGGCTGCCTCTTGAAGCACAATGTTATACACTTATCCGGGGTCCTAAAATATTGATATTTGATATATTTTTTTTTTTTTTTGACAAAATATATTTTAAAATCCTGTATCTTTTGTTATATATGTAAAACTAAATGGTTGAACGAAGAATCGAAAAAAAGAAGCGAAATTTGGTGAAAAATGGCAAAATTCAAAGTCAGAGAACCAAATTGTAAATATTCAATAGTTGATTCGAACCAAAAGATGACATTTGACCTATTTTTAGGAAACAATTTGATGGAATTAGAACTCAAAAAGGAATGAAATATGATCAAAATCAATTTCCAATCGCACAATTTATATTCTAGATTTTTAGTCAAAAATTGAAACTAATTTTTGGTACAGTAAACGTTAGAATTGGAAAAATTATATTAGAAAAGTTGTAGTTCATTGAGTTAACTTTCCAATTCACTTTGAATCACATCAATCGGATATCAGGAGAGCAAGTTATGGCTAAAATACTGACTGTTGTGCATGGACGAAAAATCTGCGCGTGAATGAAACTTTCCTTATTCGATTGGAATTCTTTTGGATGTTAATTTGGACGTCATTCTCAACCAAGTTTCGACTCCTACAAATAGATAATAGTAGAATATATATGGGGGACCTCTCATATACATACTATACTTCAATACTAATCAATTATTATAATCAAATGAGGCGAATTCATAATTTTTGTGAGAGAAGTAAAAAGAACTTGCAAGAATTCAATTAAGTGAATATTTAACCCTGATTTTTGGGTAAAAAAGAGAAGGCGCAAGTGGAGATTCATCAAGAAACTATTGAAGAGATTTAAGAATTCAAGATTCATCTTCATATTCATCTTCTCAATTTATTAAAAATTTGAGTTATATCTTTTCATTTAAATATTATTTCTTGTAATTTCAATATATTAGGCTAATTTTATACATTGTTAGGATGAAATGAACCTTTGTTATGATATTTTAAATTGTTAATAATTATTTTTACTTTAATTTGATTTGATTTGTGGATGTTTATTATTATTTTTATCGTTCTTTTCAATTACTTGATCACCAATTGAATTGTAAGTGGATTTTATTGTTATCGAGAGAGATAATATGGTTTAAGTACGATATAATAAACATTGTAAGGTTCGATAGAGGATAGAGACATACCCCTATACTTTATATGGTTTCAATAGGTGTTCAAGTACTCGTTAATGCATTTATCATGTTTGCATCTTTCACCAAAAGATATAAGAGTTACATAAGAGGAATATATTTGATCGCTATCGAGAGAGACTTTCAATTAAATTAGGAGCATTGACCAACATGAATGATTTCAAATTATCACTTTAATTGTTACACTAAAAATTGAATAATAAGGGGGATTCGACATTTTAACAATGCATCTCACATATTTGAAAAATACATTTACATATTTTCTTTAATTTAATTGATAATTTATGGATTAGTTATATTCTTATTTATACTTTATGACATTGAGGACAATGTCGATTTTAAGTTTGGAGGTGGAAAAAAACTTTGATTTTTTACTTTTCGTATGTTTTTGAGTGTTTGTATGTTTGTTTTTGCTTTAGTATATATATAAAAAATTATTTTCTTGTTTTAGGCTGTGTACTTGTGTGAGTTAGATAATCTGATTGGCAATGATGATTAATTTGAGATTTGATGTTGATTTATGAACTTTGGATATGATACATGCTAGACTGATTGAGACTTAACTTTGCACAACTTGATATTATACATGCACTAGAATTAAGTTGTACATCATGATGTTATGAGTTAATTCATATGTTGGATATGTTGATACATTGAGCATAGATGTTGTACCTAAAACTATCATATATTAATGATCCTTAAACCAAAGATAGCATAGTTTGGGGGTGATTTTACGCTTGTAGGAAGATACGGATGCGGATAGGAATTCCATGTGTGAAAACTTTATTGTGGATTGTTTTAGATTATATGATAAAATTGGGCAAAAGTCTTAATTTAAAGGTCGGTTTGATTATGTAGGTGTTTAATGAGGGGTACTGCACTAATCATGGTAGAAAAATATATAAAAGACATATATTCGTAATATTTATGACTCGAGTTATTAAGCCTACTAGGGTATTTACAACTCGGTGCCCTAAAATTATTTGATTTGGGAGTCATAGGCAAAAAACTCGTTACATGGGTCATATACAAAGCTTAAGTGAGAGAGTGTGCAAAAAAAGGTGCATGAAACAAAAGACGCACCAAATGCCCTGGTTAAAATTCAAACACTCATGTGAGAAGACTTGACTGTTGATGATGAATTATTAGCCTAGTTTAATCCTAGATGTCGTAGCAATCAAAGAATTGGAGAATATTTGTTTATTGATATGTTCACTTACAATTAGTAGAGATCACCTGAACTAGAGAGGGTGATGATAGTAATGAAAAATTCAACCTTAGATTACGCACAGGGAAAAGAGTGAAAAAAAAGAACAAGTTTAGAGGTGTGTGAATTATACGAGATGTGAAATGATATATTTGACCACAAAGGGTTGGGAATTGAATCAACTTGTAAATTCATGATTGTCTACTTAATTCTTCACACACACGTTAGTTTTGCACTGTAAGAGTGGATATTGGTTTGGTACTGTGACTTAGAAGCAATTTGTAGATTTAGTACTATAATTTCAAATACTAAGATAAGAAATTAGATTGTTTAACCAAATATTTTTGCATGTTTGTGTGTTTGTGTTATTTATGTTATAATTTTGTTTGAAGACAAACAAATGTTTAAGTTTGAGGATATTTGATAAGTGTATTTTATACACTTATTCAGAGTCCTAAAATATCGATATTTGGTAGTTCTTTTAACAAAATATATCTTAAATTGCTGTATTTTATGTTATATAGATAAAACTCAATGATTGAACAAAGAATTGAAAGAAAGAAGCGAAAAGTGGTGAAAAGTGGCAAAATTAAAAGTTAGAGGACCAAATTGCAAGTATTCAATAGTTAATTCGGACTAAAAGATGATATTTGAAATATTTTTAGGAGAAAATTAGACGGAATTAGAACTTAAAAAGTAATGGAATATGATCAAAATCAATTTCCAATTGCACAAGTTATATTCCAAATTTTTAGTCGAACATTGAAACCAATTTTTGGTACATAAACGTCATGATTGAAAAAGTTCTATTTCAAGAAATGTTGTAGCCTCTTGAGTTAGCTTTCCAATTCACTTTGAATCGCATCAATAGGATATTATGAGAGAAAGTTATGACCAAAATATTAGAGACGAAAAATTTGCTGGCAAATGAAACTTTCCATATTCGATTGAAACTCTTTTGGAAGTTAATTTAGACGTGATTTTCAACCAATTTTTGGCTCCTGCAAATAGATAATAGCAGAATACATTTTGGGTGGAGAGGGGGAGGGGTAGGGGAAGGGGGGGGGAGGGGGGGAAGGGACCTCTCATGTACATATTATACTTCAATATTCATAAATTATTATCATCAAATAAGGAGAATTTATAATTTTTGTGAGGGAATTAAAGAGGACTTGCAAGAATTCAATCAAGCGAAAATTCAAACATAATTTTTGGGCAAAGAAGAGAAGGTACAAGTGGAGATTCATCAAGAAATTATTGAAGAGATTCAAGATTTCAAAATTCATCTTCACCTTCTTAATTTATCAAAAACCCGGGTTATATCTTTTCACTTAAATATTATTTCTTGTAATTTCAATATGTTATGCTAATTTTATACATTATTAGGATGAGATGAACATTTGTTATGATATATTAAGTTCTTAATTAATTAGTTTGACTTTAATTTGATTTGATTTGTGGATATTTATTATTGTTTTTATCATTTTTTTCAATTGTTTGATCACCAATTGAATTGTTAGGAGATTTTAGTGTTATCGAGAGAGACTATAGGGTTTAAGCACAATATAATAAACATTGTAAGGTTCAATAGAGAATAAAAGATATACCCAATAGAGAATAAAAGATATACCCATATGCTTTATATGATTTCAATAAGTGTTCTAGTACTCGTTAATGAATTTATCACGTTCGCATCTTTCATTGAGAGATAGAAGAGTTACATGAGGGGAATATATTTGATTGCCATCGAAAGAGACTTTCTATTAAATTAGGAACATTGACCAATATGAATGATTTCAAATTATCAATTTAATTGTTACACTAAGAATTGAATAATAAGGGTGATTCGATATCTTAGCAATGCATCTCACATATTTGAAAAATATATTTACATATTTTCTTTAATTTAATTGATAATTTAGGGATAAGTATACAAAAATTACAAAATTTGTTTGCTATTCAATTAAAGTTACAATTAATTTTAACTCGAATGTAGTTCTCGTGGGTTCGACACTTTATTCACTACTTTATTACTTGTTCACGATCTCGTTCACTTGCGGGAAATCAAGCGATCACACTATTAGGATGGTTGTGTATGTAATTCTTCAGGATATTGATCGACACAAAGGAAAATAAATATTTGGCTTAATTATATGCACACTTGTGGTAATAAATATGTGATGATTGTAATTTTTTTTTATGTAAACAATAATTCGGTGTAAAGATATATTTATTGTTTGACATAATTTATTGTCAATAGTTGACTACTACACTTAAAAGTATCACTTACAAATTGATATTTATGTCCAAAAACTGAATATCAATGTTGTGTCCGGTCTATTGTGATGGGACCCACCATTATTTGAATTTATTGATTATCCATATGGATTCCCATGTGAACATGTTGCTTCGGTTTTAGTCCTCTATTCAGTTAATCTATCTACTTCTATAATATTTGCCAACATCAACTTAATTTATGTACTTGAACCAAATTTTAAGGACTGAAAGGAGAACGTTCATATCATTCTTGACTGCATGGATCTAGACCTTACTTTAAGGACCTTTGATAAGTGGAATCGTTCAAATTGAATGAATCTTATAATCATGAAGCGTGAAATTTTAGTAACATTCGTGTCCAATAAGGTAACTACTGCTAAAGAATTTCTTGGAGGAATTGAAAAACGTTTTGTGAAAAGTGATAAGGTCAAAACTAGTACGCTACTAGCAAATTTGGTTTCACTAAAGTATAAGACTAAAGGAAACATACAAGATTACATGATGGAGATGTCTCATCTTGCTTGAAAACTAAAGGCAATAAATTTTAAGCTGTCTAATGATTTGCTCGTGTATTTAGTTTTGGTTTCCCTTCATGCACAATTCAACTAATTTAAGGTCAATTATAATTGTAAAAAAGGAAATTGAACTCTTAATGAGCTCATTTCATATTGTGTGTAAGAAAAAACAAGAGATAATTCGAAGTACTTGGTAAGTATCTCTAAAGACAAGTTCCAGAAGAAAAAAAATAAGGAAGATGCATCTGATTCAACTCAAAAGAAACATCAAAAGCTTAAATAATCATCTGGCTACTACTTTTGTGAAAATTTGGAACACATGAAAAGGGACAATACTAAATACCATGCTGACATGTAAAGATAAATACACTTCACACTTTGGTTTGTTATAAGGTTAATTTAGTTTCAATACCTAGTTATACTTGGTGAATAAATTTTGGTGCCACTATTCAAATAAGTGTGTCTGTTTGGGGTTACCTGAATAGTTGAAAGTCAATTGATGGTGAAAGATTCATCTATGTGGGTGATGGTAAATCAATTAAATTTGAGACTATAGGGACTTTTATGTTATTATTAAAGATTGATTATTATTTGGATTTGAAAGAGACATTTATGGTACATTCTTTTAGACAGAATTTGGTTTCCGTTTCAACATTGGACAAATTCAATTACTCTTGTTCAATTGGAAATGACTCTTTTTTTCTTAATTTAAATATTGTGGGTATTAGTTCTTTATCTGGTTATGATAACATATATTTACTTAATATGATTGTTTCTTATAAAGAAACCTTGTATATGAATTCACGTGATATTAAACCTAAATTAACCAATGAGATTTTCACTTCTTTATGGCATAAGTGATCATGTCACATTTTTTAAAAGACAAAAAGGAAAATCTTATGTCTGAAGAAATTCTTGATTCCCTTAATTTTTCAGACTTAAGTGTTTTTGTTAATTACATTAAGGGGAAACAAATAAATTGAAGGAGATTAAGTGTTCGTAGGATTTCGAATGTTTTAGAACTAATTTATACGAGTATCTGTAGGCCATTCCATTCGATTCTTCGAATGGTTAACAATAATTTATTATGTACATAAATGATTTTTCTCGCTATGGCTACCTATATCTCATCCATGAGAAATCCTAATTATTGGACATGTTAAGGCATACAAGGCTAGGTAGAGGTGGCAATTGAGCCGAGCGGCTCGTCGGCTCGTACTGTTCACGCCCACGAGCCGCTCGGGCTCGTAAAAAAACGAGCCCGAGCACGAGCCGAGCTCGCCCAAACGGGTGAGCCTGCTCGGCTCGTCACTGTAGACGAGTCGGCTCGTGGGTTATATTAAAAAAAAAATTTAACGAGCCACGAGCCGAGCGGCTCGTGGCTCGTCCAATTAACGGGCCACGAGCCGCTCGGCTCGTGGCTCGTCCACGAATAAAAAAAAAAGGACAAATTCAGTGACCGTTCTGGTCACTAAATTTATTCAGTGACCGTTTTGGTCATCGAGTTTATTTTATTTTATTTATTTATTTTTTTCTATAAATACCCACCTAAATCAAACTTTTTTTTTCCACCAATATCAATCTATATTCTCTCATTCTCTACTCTATACAATTTACATTCTCAAATCTCCATTTATTTATCAACAATATCATTCATTCATTCTATAATCATCTTCTACATTTCTATATTCAATTTCTATTATTCTTAACAAATGGATTCACGATCATTTGTTAAAAACTTGTTCGGTATGGAGAACGAAACACAAACACCTGCCCAAAATCAATTTGGGAATGAATTCTTCAGTCTCAATGAATTACCAATTCCAGAAAATATTGAAGATTACGACGTTCATGAAGGTAGTCGTCCAATTGATTTGGATGACGTTGATGTTGATCCTAGTGTTCCAATTGATTTGGAACAAGATGAAGAGCCTACGTCAAATATTCTCGATGCAAGAGGGAAAAGAAAGGGGAAGAACAAGGCAAAATGTTGGGACCATTTTAAATTGGTTCAAAACGGTCGTTTGGTCGATGGAATCCCCGAAACCAAAGCAGTATGTAAATACTGCCAATAACGATAGGCATGGCAAAGAGGCATTGGAACTACCCACCTCAATCATCACTACAAAGCATGTGTGACCAAACATGGGTTTCTTCCAGCTGGTCAAACTCAACTACAATTTGGTTCTCCAGGCGCCAATGGTACTACGCCACTTTCTACATGGATGTATTCAGAGGAGGAAGCTAGAACGGGAATGGTGAAGTTTGTTGCCGCGTCTGAGTTGCCACTAGCAATAGCGGACAACCAACATTTCGTGAACTTCGTCAAAACATATCTTCAGCCGAGGTACGTTGGGGTAAGTCGAAATACTCTCCGTGCTGATACAATTAAATATTTTCTTCATATAAAACAACTATTGATAAATGATTTAGAGAAATATGGGGGTGTGATATCTTTGACTTCTGATATGTGGGAAGGAATTAATAAGAGAGGTTACATTGCTGCAACTGCATACTATATAGACCCACTTTGGGTTATGCATAAAAGAATTATTGTTTTTAAAATTGTTGAGTACCCGCACAACGCCCAAACTATATTTAATGCTATCATAAATATAGTTAAAGAGTATAAATGCGAGAGCAAAATTCGTTCTTTTATTTTCGACAATGCTACCGTAAATAAAGTTGTTATCGATAAATTGCATAGAGTACTTCAACCCGATTTTGGTGGTTATTTATTTCATATTCAATATGTATGTCATATTTTTAATTTAGTAGTACAAGACGGTTTAAAACATGTTAAAGATGAAATTGACCGAATTAGGAGTGCACTTATATATATCACGATTACACCTAGTCGAAAACAAGCATTTGAAGACTTTTGTTCAGAAAATGGAATGACAAATACAAAAACATTTATTACTGACGTAGGCCATGGATGGAATTCCACTTACTTATTATTAAAATCATGTGAAGGTTTCGAACATTTAATTACTGAATTTTATAACAATAGACATGTTAGAGATGAAGACGAAACTATTTTGAATGAAACCAATTGGAATATAGTTCTTAAAATAAAACATTTTTTGTCCACATTTTATGATTCTACAAATATATTGTCTGGCGTTTATTATCCTACAAGTTGTATGGTTCTTGAACGTCTTTATGCAATTGCTAAGTTTTTTAAAAAATTTCAAAATGACCCCGATTTTCATGCAGTTATATATTCCATGGAATTAAAATTCAGAAAATATTGGGAAGAATTACCTATGTTATTTCCTTTAGCATGCGTCATGGACCCCCGATATAATTTATCGGGTACTAAATTTGTAATTGATAAAATTTCAAATTCTTTAACTTTTAGTATACTTATTACTTATAGGAATTTGGAAGAAACATTACGTGAAATGTACGAATTATATGCTTCACGAATGGGTACACATATTACTCGTGTACCTACATCAACTACTCTCACTAATCCAACGGATGACGACGATGTAATTTTAGATTTATTCGAAAGCATGAACTCATATAGATTTAATTCATTTGCATATGCATGTGGTTCATCTGGTGGTAGTAGTAGTAGTAGTTTGTCATCCACTGCATGTACTCAAACTTCGAGTAATAGTCCAAATGCGTTGCCATCTGAATTAATCGATTACTTTCGTTATACTTTGCCTACTAACAAAGAAGTTAAGAAAAATTCAGAAGAGATAATTAAATTTTGACGAGATAACGAACGTCGATGGCCAGTAGTTTCTGCAATGGCAAAAGATCTACTAACACCTCTTGTTAGCACTATAGTTTCGGAGTCTGCTTTTAGTGCAGGGAATATGGTTCTCTCTGAGGTCAGGAATCAACTCAAAGAAGATATTTTGTAAGCGTTAATGTGCGTGAAAGATTGGGAAGACGCTAGTTATCGAATTCAAGATAAATATGTCGAAATTACCTGTAACCAAGTAAGTGATATTTAATTTCACCATAATCATCACAAAATTTAATTTTCATACATTTATAATATTTTTTTAAAAATTGTACACATAAAAAGTTGTTCGTGTACAATTTTTAACTCCGCCTACTAAAAATTGAAGTAGCCGGTCCCAAACTCGGATAAAGGAGGAGGGTCTATCTTTATTATTTTATTTATAAAAAATAAAAATGTTTTGAAAAATGTATATTTAAAAAATGGTTTATAAATTGTGTTTATACTTTACATATATATTATTTTTAAGTTTAAGTATAAAATGGTAAACAAAAAACATATTACATTATTACTCAAGTAACTTAGTAACTCAACAAAACAATTTTTGTTCTTATTTTTTAAAAAATTATAATTTTTTTTGAAAATGTATATTTAGAAATTAATCACAAAATGTGTACATATATATCTTTTACAATTAAACTAGTGTACTAATATATATATATATATATATATATATATATATATATATATATATATATCTTTTACAATTAAACTAGTGTGTTATGTATATTTATATAAAAAAAAAAAAAAACGAGCCGAGCTCGCCCAAAATCCCACGAACCGAGCTGAAGCTCGGCTCGTGCTCGAGCTCGTCTTGGCATGGGCCGTGCCGGCTCGGTCCATTGCTACCACTAGGTTTCTACATCCTCATCCATAGAAATCAAAATTAAAGTAAAGTTCACAAATCAAATTGGAAGATCATGATCCTTTCAGGCTAACAATCTAATTATCATGGATTCAGGTATGTTTTATGCTTATATTCATTTTCAGATTTCAATACGGAGATGGATCTAGAGTTTTTATGTGAAAAGGATTTGAATAAAGTATATGGTTTGATTATTCCTTTTCAATTTTTCTAACAAGTGGTATCAGAACCATCCATAATTGAAATCATGAGAAATGGAATTTTAAGATTCTGAATTCTATGAATTGTTGGATCATTATGTTATACATCAAAAATTATAGCATGTTATTATGGTTTTAATCATGTTATAATATTGTTATTTGATTTTTCATGTTATATTATCAAATTCTTTCATATTATGCTTTGGATTTAGAATTTGAGCATGTTGAGTAGAAATACTGAATGAAATGAAGCTTAATCAATTAATTAATCATTGCTGAATACATTGCTTTATACACGGGTAAGAAGGATCTAGAATGAGGCTAACAAACTAAGGCAGCTGGCATAACAGATTGGATTCTGTTTTCCTGGAAATAAGGAGCTCAACGTGGTTTTGTCTGCTGCTGTAAACCGTAGCCATGTATGATTAATATTGGTTTCTAACTCCCCCTCTCAAGGTGGAGTGTGATCAATTACTCCAAGCTTGTCTCTAAGAAGTTGAAACCTTGATTGTGACATCGGTTTAGTTAGCACATCAGCCGTCTGATCAGAAAAGGGAATGTAGCTGATTTTCAGCCTGTTATCTAATACTTTGTCTCTTACAAAATGCACATCTAGTTCAATATGTTTCGTACGGGCATGGTAAACAGGATTCGAAGCTAGTGAGCTTGCACTTAGACTATCACACCAGATGACGGGTGTTGTCGTTCGTGGAATCTTCAGTTCTTCAAGTAATGACTGTATCCAAGTTATTTCAGCTGCACAATGGGCTAAGGCTCTATATTCAGCTTCAGTGCTGGATCTAGCTATCACATGTTGTTTCTTGGAACACCAAGACACTAAGTTGTCCCCAAGGTAAACACAATACCCAGCCGTGGATCTTCTATCATCTGGACAGGACCCCCAGTCAGAGTCGGCAAAAGCTGTGATGTCAAGACTGTCATTTTTTTGAATGGTTAGACCATGGTGTAAAGTACCTTTTAGATATCTGAAAACCCTCTTAAGTGCCTTCCAATGTGAGTCTGTTGGAGCATTAAGGAACTGACTTAGCCTATTTACAGCAAAAGCTAAGTCTGGTCTGGTGTGAACTAAATATTGAAGCCCTCCAATTGCACTTCTATAGGAAGTAGGATCCTTCATTTCTATTCCCTCAAATTTGGAAATCAGTTTACCTACAGTCATAGGTGTTTGACTAGGCTTCAAATTTTCATAGTCAAATCTTTTCAACAATTCGACAGCATATCTAGTTTGTCTTAAGTATAAGCCAGCATCATCTCTTTCAACTTCAATTCCCAGAAATTGTCTGAGGTCTCCCATGTCTTTGAGGGCAAAGGTGAAGTTTAACTTGTCTATAAACTCTTGCAGCTGCTGATCATTATTGCCCGTGATTACTATATCATCCACGTATATTAAGACAAACAATATGTGAGCTTCTCTTGTCAAGAAAAACAGAGAATTATCAGCTTTAGATTGTCTGAAATTCCATTCCAGTAGGGTATTTTTCAATTTGTCATGCCATGCCCTTGGTGCTTGTCGAAGACCATATAACGCCTTCTTGAGTTTGCATACATACCCAGGGTGATCTTGACTTGCAAAACCTTGTGGTTGTTTCATGTAGACAATCTCTGTCAAGCTTCCATTCAAGAAGGCATTATTAATGCCTACTTGCCTAATCTTCCAATTCTTTGAAACAGCCAGAGCTAAGATAATTTTCAGAGTGGCAGCCTTAAGCACTGGACTAAACGTTTCATTGAAATCAATACCATGAGTTTGAAGGAAACCCTTTGCAACAAGCCTAGCCTTGTGTCTTATCACCTTCCCATTTGAATCGTGTTTCAGCTTGAAAACCCATCTGTTGCCAACGATTTTCATTCCAGCCTTGGGTGAAACTAAGTCCCATGTTTCATTTTTCATGAGAGCACTGTACTCTTCTTCCATTGCCTTCAACCAACTGATGCTTGTTAAAGCTTCATCAGTACTAGTTGGCTCAATTCCAGCAAGGCCATCCATTACCACAACAGTATATATTTTGGGTTTAAAAATGCCTACTTTGCTCCTGGTAATCATCTGATGACCTGCAATCTGAGGTGTGTTCACACTTGATAAGGTTGTATCTCTTCCAACAGTCTGAGGTTCAGGCAATGCCTCAGTTATAGCCTCTGATATCTCATTTCCTGCAATCAATTCTTGGTTCACCTCATCAAAAGGAAGTGCTACCAACATATCTCTTTCAGCCTCAACTTCTGTACCTCCATTAACAAGATCTGCTGCAGAGGAGTCTTCAGATTGTAATGTAGGAGTTGCAGTCTTATCTGAAGATATAGTATGACCTTTAGGATCAAGGAAGGAAAGGTAGCTGATTTCAATATTAGACGTCTGAGGTTGAGAATTTTTGTTTAGAAAACCTGTCTTGAAAGGGAATTCTAACTCGTTAAATACAACATGCCTGGAAACATAAATTCTCCCATTAGGACTTAGACATTTATAACCTTTGTGAGAGTCACCATAGCCAAGATAGACACACTTTTGGGAATGAAAGCTGAATTTATGCTTTTGATATGGCCTTAGACACGGGAAACAAGTACATCCAAAGGTTTTAAGTTGTTTATAATCAAAGGCTTTATTAAACAGAACTTGATATGGTGATTTATGGTGTAAAACAGGGGTAGGTAACCTGTTAATTAGGTAAGTGGCTGCTTTGAAGGATTCCCACCAATAATAAAGTGGCATTTGAGCCTGAGCTAGGAGAGTTAGCCCAGCCTCTGTGATGTGTCTGTGCTTGCGTTCAGCTCTGCCATTTTGGACTGAGGTATAAGGACAAGACTGCCTCAATTCTATACCAGATTCTAGTGCCGTTTGTGAAAAATTCTGAATTCCCCACCACAGTCAGATTGAAGTGTTTTAATTTTTCTTTCAAACTTATTTTCTACAAGATTTTTGAATTGAGTAAAAGTGATTAGAGCTTCAGACTTGTGTCTCAAAGGATAAATCCATGTAAAACGACTATGATCATCAACAAAGATTATGTAATATCTAAATCCTGAGGTTGAATTCAACGGGGCTGGTCCCCAAACATCAGTATGAATGAGATCTAGTGGTTTAGCAGCATGTGAGAGAGAGGAATTAAACGGAAGAGCGTGAGATTTTCCAAGTTTGCAAGAGTTACAAAAAACAGGAATTTCATTGAATTTGATAACTCTATTACATGACTTAAGGACCTGATTCATCACAAGGTTTGAGGGATGTCCTAGCCTTCTATGCCAAAGTTGAAATTCAGATTCTGAAATTGGTAAAGCAAATGGTTGTTTACTACTAGGCTTGGCTGCTAAACACTGATAATTATTCAGAAGTTTAGGTTCGAAAATGGATCTTTCTGGCTTGATTTTTTATGACTGCAGCTGATACAGTCCATCATTAAGAACTCCCTGCAGCAGTATCCTCTTCGTTTGGAGATCCTTCACAATACAACAATTAGAATAAAATTCCATGAACACATCATTATCATTAGTGAGTTGGGAAACGCTTATCAGATTCTTTTTGATTGAGGGAACATGTAATAGCTTATTTAACTCAAGTGACTTAGTGTTAGGTGCAAAGATTTTTCCATTTCCAACATGAGCAATATTTAGTCTATCTCCATTTCCAATAAGTAGTTTTTCTTTGCTTTCATACGTCACCAAGGTATCCAGATTACCTTTGTCACTTGTCACGTGATTGCTTGCACCTGAGTCAACATACCATGCTGGATCATCAAGCGTTCTAGGTGATGCTATGTAAGCTGATGGGGCTGTACTGAAATTCTGCTGGCCTGAGATAGGTGGCTTTCCTCCCATGTACCTTTCATCAAATCTATTGTAACAGAAGTTTGCATTGTGATTATTTAAACCACAGATCTGACAAGGGCCTCTACCTTCATTTTGCCTACCACTAGTGGTTCTACCTCTGCCTCTTGACCTGCCTCTGAAGTTTGATGATCTTCCATTGCCAGTTCCTCTGAAACCTCTACCAAAGCCAGGACTAGTCCTATGTGCTAACTGGACACTTGCCTGATTAATATTGAGTGAGGTGAAGTTGTTCTTAACTTGATTCAAGTGCTCGAGACGACTCTCAAATGTCATTAGCACTGAGGATAATTCATGCCAGGAGACGGTTTCTCTGCTGCTAATCTGCACTACAATGGGAGTATACTCCTCATCCAGGCCTGATAGAACTTGAGTGATCAAGTCACCTTGATCAATGATTTTACCTGCAATTTCCAGGTTATCTGCCAGTTGCTTGATAGTGGTTAAGTACTGGTCCATTGTCATTACCCATTTCCTTGTTCTTTGCAATTCTCCTGTGAGAAACATCACTCGAGACTTATTTAGTATTCCAAAGCTTTCTTCAACAGCTACCCACAGTTTGTTTGAGCTCGTACATCCCATGACTTTCATGGCTATTCCTGGGGTCATGGAGGAATATAACCACCCCATAAGCAATTGATCAGCTGACATCCACTTTAGGAATTCTGGATTCTGTGTCATCTCAACTGATTCTCCTTGACCAATGGTTGTCTGGGTTGCTAAAAATTCTGGTGGACACAACTTTGTCCCCAGCAAATACCTTTCAAGGTTATGCCCTTTGATGATGGGCATAATCATATTTTTCCATAGAAGGAAATTGTTTCGATCCAGCTTCACTGATGGTGTTTGTGTTATGTTCATACCAAAGGCTATGTTCTGCCCTGGTGCTACCTGACCAACTGGAGATGTAATGGACTCAGACGGATTTAACTGGTTGCCGGAGTCTGTGCTGGCCATAGTTTAGCTCTGATACCAAGTAGAAATACTGAATGAAATGAAGCTTAATCAATTAATTAATCATTGCTGAATACATTGCTTTATACACGGGTAAGAAGGATCTAGAATGAGGCTAACAAACTAAGGCAGCTGGCATAACAGATTGGATTCTGTTTTCCTGGAAATAAGGAGCTCAACGTGGTTTTGTCTGCTGCTGTAAACCGTAGCCATGTATGATTAATATTGGTTTCTAACTTGTTGTAATATGGATTTTGTATAGTATTACATGGATATAGCATGATTTATAAGTATCTATGATTTTCTTCAAAATCCGGATTTTTGAGATTGGAATTTTTTGGATATGTTACATTTTAAAGAAATTTCAGTTTTAAAAAAAAATGAAAAAAAAAATTTCTCCTTCTTGGCAGCAGCCCCGGCGGGCTGCTGCAACGGGCAACCACGCCGGCTGCTTTTGTAGCAGCCGGCGAGGCTCCGGCCGGCGCCACTTCGAGGCGCCGGTGAAGATAGATTAATTCTCCAATAAAGTTTTCGGTTATGAGACATAAAGGGGCATTAATTTGAGAATTAATTTGAAGGTTTTTTGAGTTATGAAATATTTGGAGGCGGAGGTATGGGCTGCAAATTAGAATTTAATAAGCCCCTGCTTGCAATTTAAAATTAGGGTTAAATTTTATAAATCAGTCCCTAAAGTTTAAAGTTAATTCTAATTGGGCCTTAAGGTTATGGGTTTTAATGATTCAACCCCTGAAGTTCTGAAATTAATTAATTTGGGTCATTTAAGTTCTGAATTTAATTATTAAGTCCCTGAATGTTCATAATTGGTTTAGTTTGGTCCCTAAAGTTCCGCATAATTGATTTTTTAAATCCTAAATTTTCCAATTATTAACATTTAGCCCCTAAAGTTTTAAATTATTGATTTTTTGGTCTCTAAAGCTTTCAATAATTAATATTTGACCCATAAAGTTTTGAATTAATTAATTTCGACCCCTAAAGTATTGAATTATTAACCCTTAGGCCCTTAAAGTTTCATAATGAATAAAATTAAGCATTTTACTTTTCAAATTATGGTATAAAGGACTCAATTGATTTTATAATATTCAAAAGTGAATTGATTGAAGCAATATGTTGCCAAAGCAACCTCTTTTGTGAAAATTAATTAACTTAGAATATTAGAAGGAATTCGTGTGTAT
Organism: Fraxinus excelsior; assembly: GCA_019097785.1. Taxonomy (NCBI): domain Eukaryota; kingdom Viridiplantae; phylum Streptophyta; class Magnoliopsida; order Lamiales; family Oleaceae; genus Fraxinus; species Fraxinus excelsior. The sequence goes on from CM032629.1 coordinate 32,275,439, forward strand.
GATTGTTCATGCGGATATTGACCGGCCCAAATGAAGGTTAATATTTGGCCGAATTTGATACACACTTGTAGTGATAAACATGTGACAATTATAAGGTTTCCATGTGAATAATAAATCAATCCAAAGATTGGTTTATTATTTGACAGGGTTTATTGTCAATGTTTGATCACTACACCAAGAGTACCACTTACAGTTAATATTACTGTCAAAAGACTTGATATTAATGATGTGCTAGGTATCTTGAGATGGGATTTACCATGATTTGATTAATTGATTGTTGAATCTTAATATTGATGTGAGCATAATTCTTCTATTTTCTCTCTACAGCTAATTCATCTGCTACTACCATATCTGCTAATATCAACTCTATTCCCAAGCTCAATGGGACAAACTTCAAGGATTGGAAAGAGAGCGGCTGCATGGATCTAGACCTTGTGCTCCGGATTGAGCAACCCACTCTTATGACGGATGAAAGTTCACCTGATGAAAAGAGGAACTTTGAGAAGTGGGAACGCTCTAATCGCATGAGTCTGATGATCATTAAGCGCGGCATTCCGGAAGCCTTTCGAGGTGCAGTATCTGAAGAAGTGACTAATGCTAAGAATTTCCTTACCGAAATTGAGAAACGTTTTGCGAAAAACGATAAGACTGAAACAAGCACGCTTTTCCAAAGCTTGATTTCAATAAAGTATAAAGGTAAAGAAAACATAAGGGAGTACATCATGGAGATGTCTCACATTGCTTCAAAGCTAAAGGCACTAAAGCTCGAGCTGTCTGATGACTTGCTCGTGCATTTGATATTGATATCGCTTCCTGCACAATTCAGTCAATTTAAGGTTAGTTATAACTGGCAAAAGGAGAAATGGTCTCTAAATGAGCTCATTTCATATTATGTGCAAGAGGAAGAAAGTTTGAAGCAAGATAGAACTGAAAATGTTCACTTGGCAAACACTTCTAAAGATAAGGGCAAGAAAAGAAAGAAGGAATTTCAAACTGCTCATAAGGGTCCCGTACAAAAGAAACAGCAAGAGGACAACAAAGAAGGATGTTTCTTTTGCAAAAGTACTGGACATGTGAAGAAGAATTGTATCAAATATCTTGCATGGCGTGCAAAGAAAGGTACGAATCTTACTTTGGTCTGTTCTGAGGTTAATTTAGCTTCAGTACCTAGAAATACTTGGTGGTTAGATTCTGGTGCTACTACTCATATAAGTATTTCTATGCAGGGATGCCTGAGCTACCGAAAGCCAAATGATGGTGAAAGATACATCTATGTTGGTGATGACAAGTCGGTGGAAGTTGATGTAATATGCATTTTTAGGTTATTGTTGGGAACTGATCATTATTTGAATTTGAAAGACACTAAAGTTGTACCGTCTTTTAGACGAAATTTGGTTTCTGTTTCTTTGTTGGACAAATTTGGTTATTATTGTTCATTTAGAAACAATCAGTTTAGTCTTTCTTTAAATTCTAATATTATTGGTATTGATTTATTATCTACATTTGATAACCTATACTTGCTTGATACTGTTACATCATATAATGAAAACCTGTATGTGGAAACACGTGGTACTAAACGCAAATTAAATAAAGAAAATTCAGCAAAATTATGGCACAAGCGCTTAGGTCACATCTCTAAATCTAGAGTTGAACGGCTTGTGTCAGATGGTATTTTGGACTCCCTTGACTTCACAGCTTTTGATGTATGTATTGAATGTATCAAGGGAAAACAGACCAAAACAAAAGGATTAGGTGCTAACAGAACTTCAGATGTCTTAGAATTGATACACATAGATATTTGTGGTCCATTCCCTACGGCTTCTTGGAATGGTCAACAATATTTTATATCATTCATAGACGATTACTCACGTTATGAGTACCTATATCTTATTCATGAAAAGTCTGAGTCGCTGGACATGTTCAAAGTGTTTAAAACTGAGGTTGAGAACCAATTCAACAAAAGGATAAAAAGCGTTAAGTCTGACCGTGGTGGTGAATACTACAGCAGAAATGACGGTTCAGGTGAACAATGTCCAGGACCATTTGCTAAATACCTAGAGAAATGTGGAATCGTCCCACAATACACCATGCCAGGGACGCCTAGCATGAATGGTATAGCTGAAAGACGAAACAGAACTCTTAAGGATATGGTAAGGAGTATGATTAGTCATTCTACTTTACCAAAATTACTCTGGAGAGAAGGATTAAAGACTGCAGCTTATATTTAGAACAGAGTACCAACTAAGGCTGCTGCTAAAACTCCTTATGAACTTTGGATAGGTAAAAATCCTAGTCTAAAGCATTTTCACATTTGGGGATGTCCAGTTGAGGCTAGGCCTTATAGGCCATATGAAAAGAAATTGGACTCCAAAATAGTAAACAGCTACTTTATTGGTTATTCTGAGCGATCAAGGGGCTATAAATTTTATGATCCCACAACTAAGTCAATTTTTGAAACGGGAACTGCAACATTTTTTGAGGATGCTGAGTTTGGGGGGAGAAATAAGGTTAGAGACATTGTCTTTGAGGAAGAAGTTGAGGATACTATTACTTTTGACAATGTACAAGTTCCTATACCTGTCATTGATCAAGAAGTATATCCAGAACCTCAACAAGACAATGTTGAACAACCTCCCATCCAAAATGAGGTAGTTATTCCAGAAGTTCAAACTCAACAACCTCAAGAACCAATACCTTTAAGGAGATCCACGGGAGAAATGAAAAATGCTATTTCAGATGATTTTATAATATTTCTCCATGAACATGAGGAAAATAATGGATTGATGGAAGATGATCCAATCAACTTCCGTCAAGCCATGTAGGGTTCAAACTCTCAAAAGTGGATTGATGCCATGAATGATGAGTATAAGTCTATGCAGGATAATAAAGTTTGGGATCTTGTCCCATTACCAGAATGTGCGAAACCCATTGGTTGCAAATGGATATTTAAAACCAAAAGAGATTTGAATGGTAATTTGGAAAGATATAAGGCTTGTCTTGTAGCTAAAGGCTTTACTCAAAAGGAAGGTATTGACTACAAAGAGACTTTCTCTCCAGTTTCAACGAAAGACTCTTTCAAGACAATCATGGCACTTGTTGCGCACTTTGATCTTGAGTTATATCAAATGGATGTTAAGACGGCTTTTCTAAATGGTGACATTGATGAGACGATTTATATGGTGCAACAGGAGACCCAAAGAATATGGTTTGCAAATTAAAGAAATCCATTTATGGGCTCAAGCAAGCTTCCCGTCAATGGTACCACAAATTTCATCAAGTAATTATCTCATTTTGTTTCGAGATGAATGCTGTTGACGATTGTGTGTATCACAAGTTCAGCGGGAGTAAGCATATTTTCATGGTTTTGTATGTTGATGACATACTGCTTGCCACTAATGATATAAGCATGTTGCACGAAATCAAGAGATTTCTATCAAGGAACTTTGAGATGAAAGATCTTGGTAACGCCTCTTTTGTATTAGAGAATCATATATATCGGGATCGCTCTCGAGGTATTCTTGGATTGTCACAAAAGGGTTATATCGATAAAGTACTTAAAAGGTTTGGCATGCAGGACTGTAAATCAGGTGACACCCCTGTCGTTAAGGGAGACAAATTTAGTCTCAAACAATGCCCGCAAAATGGCCTTGAAGTTAAAGAAATGCAAAAGATTCCCTATGCATCAGCTGTAGGGAGTCTTATGTATGCTCAAGTTTGCACACGTTCAGATATAGCATTCATTGTTGGAATGCTAGGCAGATACTTAAGCAACCCTGGAATTGATCATTGGATAGCAGCTAAAAGGGTTATGAGATATTTGAATAGAACAAAGGATTACATGCTCACCTATATCAGATCGGATCAGTTAGAGATCATAGGATACTCCGATTCTGATTTTGCTGGATGCCAAGACAGTAGGAGATCCACATCATGCTACATTTATCTGTTAGCTGGAGGAGCTATTTCCTGGAGGAGTGCTAAGCAGACACTCATAGCTTCTTCTACTATGGCAGCAGAATTTGTAGCATGCTATGAGGCATCTAATCATGGAATATGGCTGCGAAATTTTGTCACTGGGTTGCGTATTTTGTATGGCGTAGAAAGGCCACTAAAGTTATATTGTGACAATAACTTAGCAGTTCTATATTCTAATAACAACAGGAGTTCATCTAAGTCAAAACACATTGACATCAAGTTCCTGGTTGTGAAGGAATGAGTACAGAGTGGACATATTTCCATAGAGCATATTGGGACAAATTCCATGATTGCGGATCCGCTTACTAAGGGATTGACACCCAAAGTCTTTCATGAGCACATTGCTCATATGGGTATTGTATATAATGAGGATATCAAGTTTTAGTGGGAGTTTGTATTTTCATTACTTTATGTTTTTTGACACATTTGTGTATTTGGATATTGTTCTGTACAGAAATAAAGTTTTCAGTTTATTACACTATGTTATTATGTTCAGTACCGATTTCACTTAAGAAATAAGGTTGGACCAGTTGGAAATAGACATGTTTGGGTCACATAACATGTAATTTTCATGCTACACTCCATGATTGATCTATGTCATTTGGTTATATGGGTGTACGTGACCATTGATAAATTTAGTCACGTTAAATGTGACGAAAATCGCTTTGATCCTACATCGATATGACTGATGGACGAGATTGTTTGAAATACCCGTAATAATAATAATAATAGCAAAATTTTGAGCTCGTAAAGGTTGTGCACATTTGAAAGGTTACACATATGGCCCAGTGGGAGATTGTTGGAATATTTTAACAATTTAGGGCCACATGTGACATATTGAAATGTGTGTGCTATTATCTAAAGTAAATTAGTCAATAAAGTGATCCACTAAAGATGAATTTTGACTAATGGGTATTGAATTTCGTGGAATTAAAGTGTAGAGACCGGAAGTTTGTTTTAAATTGTTGAGGGACCGATTTAAAACAAATTAAAGATAATGAATGGTCATTATCTTATGAATATATGAGTTATGGTCCCCATTTGAGTGGTTCTTCAAGGTTTCTACATCATCATCCATAGAAATCAAAATTGAAGTGAAGTTCACAAATCAAATTGGAAGATCGTGATCCTTTCAGGCTAACAATCTAATTATCATGGATTCATGTATGTTTTATGCTTATATTCATTTTTAGATTTCAATATGGAGATGGATTTAGGGTTTTTATGTGAAAATGATTTGAATAAAGTATATGGTTTGATTATTCCTTTTCAATTTTTCTAACATTATCATCTTAGCAACATGCATTACAAATAAACTGTATTGACTATTGATACATTTTATACTAATTACGGTTGGCAGATAAGAAGGTCTTGATTTGGTTTTTTGACCTCTATAGAAATGACCCATTTTAAGTGTCTTATATATGGTAAGGAATCTCACATCGAAAGTTTACAAGAAAAAATACTTGTTTATATAGTGGGATGTGTGTATAAGTTATAATTTAATAAGTGACCTACAACTTGGCTACCTTTAGCTAGCCAAAGTCTAGCAAACTAGCTACCACTAGAGTGGTGCTTCGCACCACTCGTGCCGCACCGCATCCCGGACCCGACCCGCGCACGTCGCAAAGTACGCATTGGGCGCTTTAGAGGTGCACTTTGCACTTCGCACGTACGCATCGTCGCGAGGAGCTGGGGAGCCTTATAGTTTTCAGAAATGGATTCATGGTTCGATGACATGGCGACGGGAGGCTCGATGAGTTGGCATCCTAGGTGGTACACACATGTCAGGTTGCGTCACTTCGTCCCGCGTGGCAGTTGATACAGTCAGACGTAGCGTGGCATCTGCATGGCTGGTGACTATTCGAAATTGGTGAATAGACATGATGAATGGACACTACACTTCAAGGTTTAATCTGAGTCGTCAGATTATGAAATAGTGTGATCCAATGGCCAAGACAAATCAGACCAAGTGGTGCACTAGTTCATGAAATGTCACACACCCATTCAAAGAGACACTTCAATCTCTATAAGTAGAGACCTCCAAATTCGTTTTGGATACACTAAATCAAATACAATTCCATTGATTTCTAAATTCTCTTTTCTCCATATTCTGTTTCCAAAATTTTCTAAAATATTCGTCGTTATTCCGTTCGAGTACGTTCATTCTTTGGTTCGACCGACAAGGTTGGTAGTGTGCAGTATCGACTTTATAAGAAGCGTTGTATCTTGGGAAACAGACGTCCATAATCCCGTTTGCACTTTGTTAGGGAGCGAAATATGTTTTAAGGAGATTTGTTTTGGCATACCTCGCTTCATCTTTTAATTTTATTTTTTTGTTATTTTGTTATTTCGATTGCGTTAGTCGAATTTTCGAAAACAGATGGGTTAGTTCTTTTACAAATCTTGAAACAACCCACTTGCCACCCTTCTCAACCTTTACTAACATCATTGCCTTGTAACCTTCTCGTGAGCCACCACGTGGCTTTCTAACCAACCCAAATTGGTCTCTCATTTTGGCATTATAACCATGCTTATTACAAGACAATCCCGGGAAAGAATTCTCTTATCCACCCCTGAAATCGGGCACTGATCAATACTCGTTATAAACCCCGAACGCGTAGCATACTCATCATAAAATTCCTTGGCTGCATCTTCAGAGTCAAATTCCATACCAATACATGGTTCTTGAACAGAGTTTTCTTCTGATGCAATGGATTCCGTTTCAGAGAAACTGTCCACTGTAATAGCTCCAGAATGTGAGTCCACTGCCAGCAATTGGCTTAGTATCTGACAGTCACACAAAGATATTTCTCACTTTTTCCATAAAATAGTTACTTGTAAAGGTAATAATTTGTACACGACAGATACAACCAAAAAAGGGTTTCAGCTCAAGAATCTTCCTAAAATGAAGAACTTTATTCTTTTGCTTTGTTTTTGGGGTGTAAATCAGGCATAGATTACGTGCTCGCATAACCTAGGAAAGTGGTCATATCAATATTTCGTATTCCTCTATTTTAATATATGTATATATATATAATCACAATTTCCTAGTCCCAATATAAACCTCAAGCTATTGAGCAGTAGTAAGCTAGTTCAACTTTTAAGATTTCACTTTGCCTCCGCTATTCCAATGATAGTGAAGCTCCAATTTCACCCACCCTCACATCATCCCCAATATCAGATCGAAGTGCATATTTATGCACACAACGAGTTACAGCCACATGTAATTTGTATGCTGTCGAATTATTAACGTTAAATGATTTGTTGAGAGAGAGAAATAAAGTCCTAATATAGTTGCTTGAAAATTGTCGAGAACGAAAGATATGAAGTGCTGAAAATTAATGTAACTTGCTATACTATCATCGTCGGATGAATCATTCTAGTAGTAATGACTTGAGGCCTCATTTGTTCATCATGATAGTTGACTGAGAAGATCATAAAGGGTCTACAAGATCATGATTTCATTGAAAAGGTTGGATTGAGTCTCCTATGAAGGGAGCTGAAGGAAACAAAGAATTTCTTTCTTGTCTTAGCCGAGTGGCTGCTAAAAACATGATTCCAATCTCGAAGGTGCCCGAGCATGAGACAAACTAAATTGTTCGGGGGTTTTAGACAATTCCCAAAATCGTCAACATGGTAATTGAAGAAAATAGTAGAAAGTTTGCATTTTTTGTTTGTACGAAGAGTTCCTTTTCGACAGAAGTGTTCTTCATATTACCTGAGCAGTTCTAGGTATCAGCCAGAGATGGTAAAACAGCGGTTCTAAGCATACTCAACACACTGTTAAAATGTCTACTGATACTTTTACCTTAAAGGGAAAATTTTGCTTGCTAATTCTTCGCTGATTCATATAAATTCATCAGAAAGACTCTAAATTTGGATTTATTACATACATAAACTAAATTCTTCCCAGCAAACTCTTTTGTCGTCCAGATTTTCTTAAACTTGTATGTTGCAATATAAACAACTTCGTCAAGAGTAACGGTTGGCTACACTACAAGCAATGCCTACAAACTGTGTTTTTTTCTACAGCAATGACAGTATAAATCATGACACTAAAGAACTACTTTTACCATTGTTATGCCCACGAAATTTCTTTTCGAAGTCTGCTACATAATCTTCCATGCATGACTTGTAAGTTTGCATGCCAGGAACCTTTGTGGCCAGTTCCAACCCAATATTCATCCACTTCTTTGCCACATCAATGTGTTCCAGCCTTACGGGAAGAGCAGCTCGATTCCATGCTGTCATGGCAAGCCATTTCGCTTCTTCTTGGGGATACTCTCCTTCCTTCAAACCTACCATGATCCGATATGCTTGCCTATACATTTCGATCACTGAATCGTCGTCTATGTCACCCTTATGGATAGTGGCTACAGAAATTAGTTTTCTGATAATGAAAGCTACACTTTGGTAATCTGGTGAAGGGGATGCAAGCAGGGACGAGAGACAGGTTCGTAGGGTGAAAGTGGCCACTTCAGGGTTGGATCGTGGTCCTTCAGAAGCATCAAAGCCTATCTGAAGTAAATGTTGTGGATTGCAAGATTTTGAGCTTGCTAAGTTTTTAATCAGCAGGAGTTGTTGGGCACCCTTGTCACTGAGCCTTGAGTACAGATCATAGGCACTCAAAGTGTATATAAAGAAGATATTGGGATCCATTGCTGCAATTTGGCCCTCATCTTTTCCACTGCTACCTGAGCTTGATATTAATATCTGCATCCAGGCAATGGTAAAGCATTGACCAAGGCACAAAGCCACATGATATTGGAAAAAAAAATGTTAAGTGCGCAATCCTAGTTGAACGTGAACTTTATCTGTTCTAGACAGGATAAGGTTAAATGCGAGAAAGCGGAAGAACGAGAGGAAGAAAACAAAGTAATAAATGAAAAAAATAAATAAAAAATTGATCAACGCCTTGATAGTTACCTTTTTTGCCCGGTCTAACAGTTCAATGGCTTCTTTGGTTTCAGTTTCCAGCAATGTAGCTTTTCGATGCCTCTCATCAGCAATGATGGCAGATACAGACATTACTAATGACTTACCAACCATCATAGCATCTTCCTTTGATTCCCCATCACTGACAATACCATAAAATTCCGATGCTAATCTAAAGAACTCTGCACATAACTTGTAATTTTTCTCCTTCCCATTTCTTACTCCGAAATTCCACGCATTCACTGCAAACCAATTTCTTTCTCGTCTTCCAACTTCACCTTTCCCAAAAAAGAGTTCAGGTCCGAGTTCAGATAGCCGTTGATAAGTTCTATTCAAGTGTTTGAGGATATCAGAGTCATTACAGGAATCTTGAATTAGAATTCTGACTAAAGTGCGGAAAACTACAACTTCATTGGTTGGCATTGGTTTCCCTGAGGAGTAGAAATTTAAGAGATGGGATAGAGAGGCAGTGGCAACGGGAAGAGAACTGCAAGCAACAGCTTCATGGGCTGAGAGGGAAAGGAAATCAGGGGTGAAGTCAAGACAGCTTGACATTGCTTGCACCTGAGCAATAGCACTGATGTGGTCCTTTTTTTGCAAGTAGATCTTGAACTGTAAGTATCAAGAAACACGTCACCAGTAAGAAGATCAATACATATGCAATCCTGTATTCGATTAAGAGCGTGTGCGACAAAGCTTTTAATAAAAGTTTTAGCAGGTTTTGATAGAAGTTAATGAAATATGTGATTGAAAAGTTGATAAAGTAGTGGGTCATAATTGAAAAGTAGATAAAGTTTCATCAAACAAGGTCTAAATTTGCCGAAACTGAGCTCAAGCTTACATTCATTACAGAGATTAAAAATCATACCTTAAGAAAGGCGCTGGCAATATTGGGTTCCAGCTGCAGAAATTGAAATCATGAAATAGAGTTAACATATGAAGTTGGAGAATTTTTTAAGTTGAAATGAATGAAAACTTACCTGAAGTTATTTCTTAGTTACGTACCTTTTCAGCCTCATTGATATATTCTTCAGCTCTATCTAGCTGGGAGAGGCCAAGGTGACAGAGGCAGAGCACTCTGAATCCCTTCGCCCTAAAAATTCTGTTCTCTATGGTGTGAGGGCCGTAAAGAAGAGACTTCTCAAACATCTCAGCACTTATCTGATATTCTTTTGCTCGGAAATGTTCTGCAGCACTGAAAGACGTTGATAATTATTAGTAGAACTATTTCTTTTGTAGTAACTGCATGCCTTATGACCTACTCAATGTTGTCATGTTCTATCAGATAATGCTATCTTGCAATATGTTAAAAAAAAAATGGATGTTATCATTCTGCTTGGCTTGGCATGAAAACCACGTGCACATGATGCTTCTGAACATCACTAGTGACATAATTACACCTAGATTAAGAAAAAATATAAAGAGACGGCGGTTGCACAAGAACCACGTCTTAAAAAGCAATAAATGTGAATGAAGAGCTTAAATGGAGAATGAGCAAGCTTGTTTAAATTCAGAAGGTAGGTACTTATCGGGAAAGTAAGTGAAATGGAGAAGGATAAGCAATTCCAATGATCTCAAAATAAGCAACGCATTTAGAACTTTGTGGTTGGTCAACCATTTAAGATAAAAATTTCAATTCAAGGCTATTCACAGGTCAAGGTTGCATTCACACCCTACTGAAAATGTTCAACCATGCAAGAGAACTTCTTTACCTGATAATTGTTATTTTAAGCAAAATTGTATGATATTTATTGCTTATGTTGGGATATAGAAATGAACAAAAATGCAATGAAGCAAGTTAACTTCTATCCTAATTGGTAATTGCATATCAATCTATGCAAGAGAAGTTAAAAAAAAAAATTCATAAGGTCAACCCATACATTCAAATTTCAAACAACTCTTTTCCTCTGGGAGAAAATTCAAAAAAGACCAAATGGTTATTACTGCGATTGTTTCAACTTTCAGTTACTTTAACAAAAAAAAGTTCCCAACGCAAACTGCATATCGCATATAAATCAAAGAGGAAAAGATCTACTAATTTACCAGTTCCAAAGAAGAGCGTGTATTGTTGTCCTCTCCCTGGCAGCCGCATCTCCACTAAAAAGCTCCACCACCCTCTCATCTGAAACTAACTCAGTCACGACCTTTGCCCTCACTTTCGCGCCCTCAGTCCCACCTGTACCATCCCCAACGACCCTATTCACGACCCTGATGGCTACACCAGGGCTAACACGACACCGTCCCAATAGCCCCAAAAACGCCCCCTTAACTGTCTCTGCCCCAGCTGAGCCCACAGCCTGGAAATATGACTCCACAGCTGATACCCAAACTCCTTCCGGTATCCCGTTATTGACTACCATTCCCCTCAGCTCCTTCTCCGCTTCGTTGTACCTCCCCATTCCCAACCATGCCTTCATCGCTAACACACTCAAACTCGGATGGTGGTCTGCACCACCAACACCTTCCCTCAAAACCTTTACACACTTCAAAACATTCTCAAATTCATCACTTTGCAAATGTGCCGCCGCCATAAATCTCAAAATCTTCAACCTCAACTCCTTCAAATGTAACGTCTCCTCCGTCTTCTTCACTATTCTTAATCCTTTTTCACATAATTCTAGGGCTTCACTCATCAATTTCAATGCTTCGTTCAATCCAGAAACCTCGTCATTGGACAACAATATTTTTCCGAACATCAAATACTGATTAGCTAGAGATTTGTAATTTTCTGAAGTTCCAAACAAAACATTTTTTGATCGGTTTAACAATGTGATTGATAAATTTCGGTCAGAAACTTCCCAAGCAGTTCTAGATCGAGCCAGATTGAGATCCAGGAGGAGTTTTCGTTCATCATTGTTGGAGATCGAATTAATCTCAACTTTGGAGATAAGATCAGTGGCCTTCTCGAAGCAATTGTTCGCGAAATCAAATTTTTTGAGGTCGTGCCAAATAAGACCTGTCTTGTAGAAGAATAAACCGGCTTTAATCGCCGGAGAAGGTATCCCAGCGACATCAGCAGACAGGAAGAGAAAATCGGCGGCGATTTGCCGGAGCTTGGCATGTTCTTCGGAGAGTCTGTGATCTCCGCTAGAATTGGAGGTATAAGCAGCGTTGGAAAGGTCGACACAGGTATTCCAGAGGCGGTAGCTGAGTTTCCAGAGGAGGAGTTTAGTAGAGTTAGGGAAAGGGGCGAGTTGACTCAGCTCAGCAAGGACGAGTCGGAGCTCGGAAGAGAACGAATCTGGCAAGGGAAGTGAAGCGGAGTGTCGTTCGAGGGATTTGATTGAGGCTTCAATTTGGGAGAGCGCATGAGAATGGTTGGAGGAATTGGCGACGCCGGCGGAGGAGCTCTGGCGGAAGTCTGGCGTGGAAATCTCGGCGATTCTCATTTTCTGTAAGAATATTTATGGCGGGAAATGGTCATCGGTGAACTGGAGATTTTAAAAAGGGCTATTATTTATACTTGAAATAAAATTAAAAAAAAAAATTAGAAAAACTAATAGCTTATTTTAAAGTTTTTCATTTTTTTTTTTCCCAAAATAGCTTATTTAGGGAACGAAATTTAAAAATTAAGCCATAATTCATTAAAATATCGAACAAATACTCTAATTTAAAAGTTTAAATAAGTTTAAAAAATGTACTTACCATTAGGATTTTTTAGGGTTGAAATTGGGGACGCTTTATTGGATTTTAAAGAAGTTTATGGAGATAAAGAAGTCGCATTTCATATATAGTAATTTTGTGAGTTGATGATTTGGCTATGTTGTGATTTTTTTTATTGATTGTAACTTATCCATGGAATTTTCGTACAATAAATTAGCAACGAAATGAACAAAATATGGCGGATATTAAATGGGAGTGCAACATCTCAAAGATGAGTGATCATTGTGAAGCATTTTAAAGTTCGATGAGTTAACTGTGACCAAGTGTAAATTGGATAAGTAATGAAATAATGGTTTGGCAGAGTTGTAATTTTTTTAACGATCGTAACTTGCCACATCTTGTTAGTCACGTCAACGAATAAAGTAACTAGAAATGTAGATTCGCAGCGTAATCCTAAAGCAATTAAGAGAAAAATACCGGAGGAGACATGTAGCTAGGGGTGGGCAAAAACCCGCCCAACCCGATCAACCCGCCCAACCCAACCCAACCCGACCGGGTTGGGTTGGTTTTTTCCATTTTTTCTTGGGTTGGGTTGGTTGGCAAGGTTAAGTTGGTCGGGTTGGGTTGGGTTGTGGGTTAACCCATCCAACCCGACAAAAACCACCCAACCCAACCCGCTACTTAAAAAATTAAAAAACTTTGCCAAACTAAAACATAATAAAAGTGAGAGACCCGGTAAAAAAAAAAAGTGAGACAAAAAAAAATCTTAACATATCTTCCATCATCTCTCTCACGCGACGGGTGTCGTCTCACCAAATCATCAACATTGGCTGTGATTTTGGATGAGATCTCTCTTCCAATACAGATCTCTTTAACGCAATATATTAATGTTGTTTTAAATTTAGTACTTTGGTGACTTTAATGTTTATTGATAGGTCGTCCCAACTCCCAACCTAACCCGACCAACCCAACCCAACCCGACTGACATTTGGTTGGGTTGGGTTGGGTTGGGTTTCAATCTTTAAATGGGTTGGGTTGGGTTGAATTTATGTCAAACCGACCATGTTGGGTTGGGTATGGGTTGCGGGAAAAACCGACCCAACCCAACCCACGCCCACCCCTACATGTAGCAAGAGCATCACGCTCAGTTTAGCTTCAAGGGAACGAATCAATCGAAAATGGATATTGATTCCGCAGACCAGAAAAAGAAGCTTCTTCACGTATCATTTTCAAATCATTTGTATGAAATTAAAGGAAGCCATAAATGCGAAAAAAGGAGAGATCCATGGGGAGGATCTTAAGAGCCTGAATTTTTAACTCTTGTGCAAAAGGGGACATCGGGTTCCAGGTTGTTTAGGGGATTATATAGAGAAAGGAAAGTCTAACGGCTTTGATGCTTCCAAAGGAAATTAGTGGCTGAGATTTAAGAATGAAGGGTTTCAATCTATCAGGACATTCGTGTTCCAGTCTTGTGATGGGTATAGCTTCTTTGAGCCTTCAATTCATCAAATTATTAAGTTTCATTTGGAAAAAGATTTTTGAAAAGTTAAAAGTTATTTTTAAAATTAAGAAACTACTTTCGAATATATTTAAATAAATTTATGAAAATGCTCCGCAACTTCCTTAAGAAATTTTTCTAAAAACAATAAAACCAAAAACAAACAATGAAACCTACCAAACAAGCCATAACTCGCAAGTTTTCGTCCTTAATCGATTCAAAATAAGGTACTAAGTCTATAACCTTCAATTTGTAATAATTTTATTTTCAATATTTAATATTTTTGGTTTGTAAAATATTGTCGGTTCGATTTCGGGTTGAAATTTCACCCAAGCCGAACTGTCGATTTGGTTATCAAGTTGAGTCGAATTCCAACCCAACCCGATTCGTGTCCACCCCTAACATTCAAGGATGAATAAATTCACATATGTTAATAATATTTCTTTTATCTACCTATAATAAAAGAGTGAGTTAGGTTGGACACTGTTCATAAGTCGTTGGCTCGACTCGGTTAAGTTAGGGTTTTTTTATTTTTTTTGAGATATTTGCGGGCCAAGCCAAATGGCTTTCTAGTCCGGCTCGGCTCGCCTAAGCCGTCTCAGTCGTTTTTTTTTGTTTGATTCGATATTTTAAATTACAAATATACGCTTTAAACGATTTAAATTTTTTTGAAAATGTTGAAGTACGTCCACGATAAATATATGGTCGATAAATCTTAAATATCAAAAATAATTTCACATTAATTGTGAAACGTAAAGTCGTGATTGTTTATGTTTTTTTTCAATTTTAACCACATTTTAATGTTCTTTTTTTGAACTTTATTTTTCCTACAACATTTGATTCAATATTTCACGATATAAATATCCATTTGGATCGATTTAAATTTTTTAAAAAAAACTTACAACGTGATAATAATAAATATATTGTCGATTAAGTTTAAATATAAAAATTATCTTAAATTATTAAACGCAAAATCATAATCGATAATTTTTCTTTTCTACCCACCCTCAACCCCCCATACTCACATTAATTTCTCTTAATTTCATTTTTATTCAATTTTTATCTTAAATTAAGCTATTTTTTTATTCAGTATTTTATCATAAATTATTAAACATAAAATCATAATCGTTAATTTTTCTTTTTTATCCACCTTCAACCTTTATACTCAAACTAATTTCTCTCAATTTTATTTTTCTTCAGTTTTTATCTAAAATTAAGCCAATTTTTTTAACGTTTCATTCAGTATTTTAAGTTACAAATATGCGTTTTAAGCGATTTAAAATTTGTTGAAAATGTTGAAGTGCTACCATGATAAATATATGGTCGATAAATTTTAAATATAAAAAATAATTTCACATTAATTCTAAAACGTAAGCTCATGATTCTTTATGTTTCTTTTTAATTTCAACCACATTCCAATGTCCTTTTTTCAAACTTTATATTTCCTACAACATTTGATTCGATATTTCACGATATAAATATCTATTTGTATAGATTTAATTTTAAAAAAAAAAAACTTAAAATGTGATAATAATAAATATATTATCGATTAAGTTTAAATATAAAAATTATCTTAAATTATTAAACGTAAAATCATAATCGTTAATTTTTCTTGTCTACACACCCTACAAAAACTTAAAATGTGATATGCAAGGCCTATAAATGTTTGTACGAGGAAGAAAGAAGAAAAAATAATATCTTCATAATTTGTTAGTGTATGGATGTTTTTAAATTTGAATTGAATTATATTGGTTGTTTATGATGAATAATTTCCCCTTTTATTTCTAACTTCCATTTTTTTATTTGTTTATTTTTCGTTGTAACTTTAAAATTTTCTATTGAATAAGTTTTGTTAAATAAGATTTAATTAGTGATGTCTCCAAAAATAATCAAAAATCAGTCCCCGCTATTACGTAGCCAACTATACTACGGCAAGTAAAAGAACCTTTTGAACGCGTTACTATCAAAATAATTATTGAAATGAAGAGTAACGTCACACTAATAAAACAAAAAATCGAAACATGACTTAAACCAAGGAAATCAATGATCTCAAGGTCACTTGGAGAAAAATACGTTTTCAATCTCCTAACATGCAAAATTGGGATTAGAGAATTCAAATTAGACGAACCTGCGTGAGAGAAAATACAAGCTAGGATCTTAATAAAATTTGTATACATACAACACACTGTATCATCAAATAGGCGAAAATAAAATACTTAACGCGTGATGAGCATCATTTAACAACGATGAAATGAAGGATATCGGGGAAGAGAAACACTTACAGGTCACATCATATTATATTCTTATTCCTCCCCTTGTCTGGGGAGGTACCCTAGAAAGCCAGCACAAACATTAGCAGAGCACCAATCAGCAAAGGTTCCAGCCCTTGTGGAGTTGTAGTCTTTATCTGGAGTTGCTAAGTACCATTCTATTCAGGCAGTGGCAGCATCCACTTTCATTTCTAACGTAACTTTTGCTGCTTATTTTCGTCAACACCATCAGCAGATTGTAAAGAATGTAAGGTGATCAGATCAATTACTTGCAGCATTTCCCCATGCGCCGTCCCACTCACTGTTTGGTGCAGCCTTGGGTCCCTCAATGTAGTTTTGACTGGCATGGGGATTGTGAGGTCCAGGAAGCCCATCCATGCCAGGGAATTGAACGTTCTTGGATTTTGTTTTGATTCCTAATAGTCTCAGTACAAATCTAGCGAGCTCTCCATACAATAATCCGGAACGGTCAAACAGCTGCAAATGAAACATTCATGGTAAGCATGTGAAACAGACTAGCAAGTTCCTGAAGACAAAGCTGTAGCTTCTCATTCATCGTATAGTTCGATATTGGATTCGGACATGAACAACGTAAACTAGATGAGATAAAATCCAAGAAACTACCTGAAGAAGGGCACTCATAAACATATGGAATGCCTGTGTATTCTGATCTATCAAGATTGCAACCCGGCCAAAGAAATTTACTACACCATGCATCTGCAAGTGTCAATTAATAATTAAATATATAACTAAATAAAAACCAACATGCTCAAGTGTACCACAGATAAGTGAAGGCTTAAATGAAATTGAGGAACGAAAAAGTTCAAAAGATAAAAGGCATAAAGCAATACATTCAATGCAGAGAGAGAGAGAGAGAGAGAGAATTTCTAATTTGGTTGTTTAGCTCAGATATGTTTCTCAACTATCATCCCCTCTTATCTTTTTCCAGTTGCTCTTTCTTTTTGTTTTTGCCTCATATTAGTTTGGTTAGGACCTGGTTGGCAATGCAAGGCAAGGGCCTGCAATCCTCTAACAAATCAACAGCAAAATTTTGGACAATCGTGGGATAATTCTAATCTAACATTCCCCAATTCTAAATCTACCTATTAACGAGATGAATTAGTAAAAACTATATTTGACTTAAAAATGACAAATAGAATATGTATCTAATGCTATTGACAACACAACAGAGTGATCAGAACACAATAAAGAAGGGTTGACCAAAAATGAGTGCTCCAAACAACGAAACTTTTGCTTCTCTGTTAAGCCCAAATAAGAAGCTAACAGATACTGTCTAGGCTTACCGCTTGCATTAATGAAATCCAGAAACCTGGTGGAGAAGATGGAGCACCATATGGATTATTCGGATCCTGCTCACCATACGGACCCCCCATGCCCATTCCATAACCTCCCATAGGGCCTCCGAAGCCACTATTATACATTCCCCCACCATTCGTGCCACCTCCATAAAGTCCACCATAACCACCTCTATACATGTTGTTTCCGTATAATCCACTGCCATATGACCCTCCAATTCCTCCAGATGTACCATACATTCCAGACGAACCATACATTCCAGATGAACCATACATGCCTGTTCCGTAACCAGAATTATAATTCAGGCCAGAACCATAACCTGAAATAACATAGAACCAAGAGGCAACCTTCCATCAGACATCATTGAAGATATACATATATACAGACATTTTGTGTTGGCGTGTGTTCTATGCCAAAAGGATTAAAAAGGCTAACCAAAACTACATAAACTATGCCATCTCTGAAACTTGAGTCATATTCCAAAAAGTGTCAGAGGAAAGGGCTAAAAGCTGCGTCGACTTGTAGTTGAAGAGCCTTCCCAGTTTACTAAATGGTATCCGAAGATTGGAACACCCAAATATAAGATGACATATGCTAATCACACTTAACATTACATGTCTTTCAGTTAATCTGGATAAGAAGGTTGATTTCTCCTTTACGCTATTTTATGCTATTTTCGTGGCCAAAATCATCATATTTGTCATAATACTCATTGCTCAGAATCATATAGAGAAATTTGATAGTATACTTGAACGATGCATAACTAGAATGCAAAATTTGCGAGCTGCTGCTCTGTCACTGTGATTGACGGATGTCGTCCTTTCTTCAAGGAACATGGGAGGATGCTCTTTCTTGACTTTCTTACGACCCACCATTCCCCTCCATCGTCGAGAAAATCAAGAACCATCCTTTTCCTCAATTTTATTTATTTTTTCCACTTTCCAAATTTCTCATTTTAAAGGTATTTTGTACTGTTCTATGTTTTACATGTGGGAGGGTCTATGTCATCAATTTTTGACGCGTATACATCACATTCATACCAAGTAATCTATTAAATGGCACACTTGGCACGACAGGATGGAATTCAAATGATAAGTTTCGCATTGCTTGATTGCGAAAATGGAAAGATTGCATCATATGTTAAAAAATAAAATATAAAAAGAACTAAGGTTCGTGATGTTTTCCTAAATTTTAGCCAAAACAACTCAAAGATTTACTCTTCCATTTTTATGTAAATATTAACCAAGAGTTTAATCATTCAAATGATATAGTTGGTGGCTAAGCGCATATTAATAATTCACATAAAGAAGTGCTTAAAATACAAACAACCGATAGGCATCTGGGAATGTTTCTAGAAGATGAATGACTTAAAAACATGATTTTTAACAAGTTTGAAATGTGTTTTTATGAGTTATGGCAAGTAGGTTTTAAATGCCATAAAATATAAAATGCCTTTCTTTGCTTGGAAACTATGATATTAATTGTTTTCGTTACTGTTTCTATCAATTTTTTTTATAGGAAACACCTCATACACAGATATGTCTTTATATTTTGAACAAGATCCAAAGTTCTATTTTCCAAATGTTCTCAAAAATGGGGCAAGCAGACACATCTTTTGTTCCTTAGTTTTTTTCGTTGTATGTATCTGTGTTGGGGGAGGGGGAATTGAAGTTCCAGAAAATCATATGTACACAAAATTCAGCCAGCGTGACCCTACATTATAGTGAAAAATAAATTCATGGAAAATTTTACAACTTCAAAACAAAATTATCCATCTATTGCAGATAAAAGTGCAGATACCTCCATAACTGTTGCCATAAGTCTGCTGTTCCCATGGCCTAGTAGGAACAGGCCTCCCAACCGTGTTTCTGTTTACAATTGTATTCCTATCGCCTGTTGAAACAACTTCACCAGGTTTTGCAGTTCCAGAAGCCTCCACTACATCACTCGTGCTACCACCAGAAGGCGGTTTAAAGGGTGCAGGACCAGAAGAGGACCCAGCTCTTTCCCACGGTTTCTGGGGAGGGCTATTACCTACCATAATAGATACTCCATAATTAATAGATGGGTAACAAAAGGAAAATTTACATATGAAGGACGATAATCCAACACATCAAAACCACTTCTAGATGAGGTCAATGATTTTCCCACCTGCACTCAAAACACAGTGATGACATGATCAAACATGCCTAGAACAAAAGTGATTTATAGACAAACAGATTACAGATAGCATCATGAAACATCCGTGCCTTGTCCATTGGCAAAACTAAGAGAAGTCAGTCAATGAATCTTTGTGGCTTCTCTTCCTCGAGAATTCTCTACACACATTCCTATGGGAAAAAATTCACGCATTCTGTCACATGGCTGTCTGGACTATCCTATGTTTTTTTCACTTTATTTTTTGTATTTTGAATAAGTCATGAGTGATTATGGATCTTTTTACGTCTTTGGGTTGCCATTATTTTAACAAGATAATAAGCAATGTGAAGCAAGTGACTCTAATGCTCTGATTTAATTTGGATATATACCTTCTGCTAATAAAAATGAGATGGTGATTATCTGCATTCAAACTGAACACTTAATTTTGGGAGGTCTACGCCCTTGAAAAGACAAAGATTTATTCAAAGTTCAGACGTCATTAAGAAATAAGAGTGTTAAATTTGGTCCACTCATTGAGCAGCATGAGAAACATGTGGAACAGTTGGATAAGCGTTGGAGTGGCCAACAACCGAGAACTCCTATTCCACTTCACGCGGATGTTGATAGTACAAGTGCTACGGGAGAACAGAACATTGGAAAGCAGCTGCAAGAGACAGGAATCTGGGAAAGTTCTTCTCTATGCCTTCACCGGCTAAATGGAATCCAATTATGATCAGCATCAACAATCCAATCGAGTATATATCTTCTTATTTGAAATGGCGAAGTAGGGTTTTCCAGAGCACAATGACAAGGACAATTGAACAAATTGGATTTGTTCCAAACGTGGTGCTATTCGATACATGTAGCACTTATAATATTATTAGCTCCCAAATGGGAAAGACTGGACTAGTTATTATGCTTTACAAATAGACAAATTTACCAGATGCCAATTAACATATTTTTGTAAATGACAGCATCAACAAGGCAACCTCTAAGAGGTGACAATTTAATACCCCAACCAATTCAAAATATGCCAGCAAATTTTGATGATGTGTTGAGGAAATGCATGGGATTACTACCCATGAGAAAGAAAGATCGCCACAGTCCATCACAACCTAGGTATGACCAGCCAACCAATTATAGTGAGACCTTAGTCAAATCCTCACTTCCAAAAGAGGAAATTGAGAGCCTGATGAGAAAATGTTGGTTTCAGTAATGATTAAATCAAACACAAGCCTTTATTCATCCCTAGCGATATTCATATAAAAACAAGACGGGTCATGGTGAATGTGCATCAATTATAGAGCTTAAACAATATTAAAGTGACTATAAATTTCCAATTTCTGTAACTGATAAGCTCTTCGATAAATAAATTGGATTCAGACTTCCACAAAATCAGACCTTCGATCAAGATATCGCCAAGTGAGAACGCACCCAAAAGATGTGGCAAGATGACCTCGTCAATACATCAAGTCACTACGAATCATTAGTAATTCCACTCTATCTCCTCAATGTTCCTTCAACTTTCTGAAGCACTCGTGGATGGTGGATACAAGGAATATCTGCACATTGTATCGACTAATAATGGTTTTTACCACCTTGAGAGCTAAAAAGTAGCACGTGAAGCTGGCAAAAAATTGCAACTTCAGGCAAAAGTTATAAGAGATGGTGTAACAGAAAATTCAAAAATTGTTGAAGCAACGGCCTCTTGGCAAAAACCAAAAACTACATAAGCTTTGAGAGGACTTCCAGGTTTGATGGCTTATTATAGGAAATTCATCCAAAATTGGGGAAAATTAGCAGCCACACTTAACTCTTATGTTAGAAAAGAAATGCATATGAATGGAGCCAACTTGCACAATAAGCAACCTTGCAATTAAAGCTCAACATGTCTACGACTCTGTACTCTCTCTCCATGATTTTTTTTAAAAGAATCATTATTAAAAGCTAATTATCTTACCCAACCTAGTCATTGACAAGGTCAAAGCACCATGTTAACGGGTTCATGGTTTTCAACTATCATTGTCGGTTCGGAAGTCTAAATAGACAGCATAATTAAAATGAACATGCAATCCTAAACTATTATAAATTATACAAAAAAATTGAAAGTATAGGCAGTGAACTGTGGAAGCTGCAGTCCAAACAAGGGGTAATTTCTTCTAAGGACTGGCGTGCCCAAAGATTCTCTACTCATGAGCCCAAGGACTGGCACTATTTGAGATGTTGCACTTGCTCAATGCCTAAGGAGGAGTTGGAATGGTTGTCTTGGACCAAATACTGTTATAACACATAGTTGGCAGTCAATGGTAAAATGACACTCTTTAAAATTGTTCATGGAAGGTTTCCTCCAAGACTGTTAAGTTATATTCCTAGTAATGCACAAGTGAAAGATGTTGTGCAAGAGCTACTTATGTGTGACCAAGTTCTAAGAGAAGTAAAGGAGAACATCGAACCGGCCTAGGAGGGAAAGAAGATAATTTATGATTTGATGTTGGAGATCTTTTTTATTTGAAGTTGCAACATCATAGACATGTTACAGCAGCAATATGAGGAATCTCGAAGCCTCGTAGTGGATTTTGTAAGCCATTTCTGATCATAGAAAGGGTAGGTCATGCGTATAAGTTGAGATTCATCCATTTATGCACGTTTCGTCATTGAAAAATAAGACTGATGATGACATCAGAAGCAAACTAATCTCCTTGAGTTGAATGTAAATGATGCCCTAGTTCCTGTCAAGAAGATCGATAGAGGTGTTGGAGATTGACGAAAATCGCGAAGATTATGACTTGATATAATTATGTATATAATTATATTTAGCAAATTATATAATTAGGTTTAGCATGTTCAGGATTATTACATCTACTATATTTAGATTGATACCATAATTGTATAGAGCAATACACTTCCTATATAATGCAAGGAATCCCTCAATGGAAAATCATTCAATCAAAGGTTTGTCATGACATCAGAACCTACCTCATAGACTTTATACTGAATCCTCAATTTTATTTGGACATAACTCAGCCTCTCAGGTGTGAGTTTCTTATGGTAGATCCACGGTTGACAAAATTTTTGTCAACGTGTAAGCCTTGTGGTGGTCCAAGATTAATAGAATTTTTGTCAACGTGTGACTCTTCGGTACGTTGAGTTCTTGTATAGGCGGTCCATTGGGGCTTATCTTGGAAAGGTCGATTGTGGCATGTGCATGTAGTTATTTTTGGGTTGCCCATTGGAGTAAGGTTTTTTGAGTTCTTTTGTACATCATTTAAATATTGATGCTTCTTGATCATCCAACATAATTTGAGGGGAATATCAATGAAATTGACAAAAATCATGGAGATTGACCAAGATCATGAAGATTTGTATTTAGCATATTTAGGTTGATTACATCGACAATATTTAGATTGATACCATATTTGTATAAGGTAATACTTTTCCTATATAATACATGGAATCCCTTAAGGGAATATCATCCCGTCAAAAGTTTGTCAGTTCTAAGAATGGCTAAGCGTTGTTCTAGTTCTTGGGATTTTTCCATCATCTTAATTTTGAATTTCCAGTATGTTGTAGATGATTTAATTGTCAAGTAAGTTGAACTAAAATGTCTAGTCATCAATGTTCAACTCAAGAGTCACATGTGTTATTATAAATTGAAGCCAAATCTACATATATGAGGCCGATTTGAGGACTAAAAAATAAGTGACGTGGAGTGTGGATAACTGTTTGAATCTTTTATAAATAAAACTTGTGATGGATAAAAACAAGATACTAAATTTCTGCATTCAAACTGACATTTGAATTTGGGAGGTTTTATACCATCGAAGAGAGAGATAATTGCAACTTTTGCACCTAAACCTTCAAAGACTTGGAGATGACATAATTCTTTCACGATGAAAAATAAAATTCCGGTAAAAATTGACCATTGGTGTGCCATCGTTATGTACCGAGGAACCCAAAATAGTAAGAGATTTATCATTTACCCAAGGTGTATCAAGCAGAAGATGGAGATCCGATATATCCAAATACCTTAAGATCAAACTAACTACCGAATTTTTCCCAAATCAAATATCAAAAACCTCACTTACAGCCATAGGTACAGGTTAACTAATAACAAAAGTGATAAAATGAATTAAATAAACCACAATACTGATTAATAGAAACAAATACATATTCAAATTGAATTTCATCTGTACCAACCTGTTGATTGCTGAGCTTTGTTGTCCATGGCAGAGAAGGAGGGTAGAGGAGAGAGAGAGAGAGTGATTGCAATTCCAAATTGTGGTTTGGTTTATCTCTATTCTGTATTTCTCGCAACGCCCAAGAAATTTCGCTAGCATTTCTAATGTTCAAATTTACAATTCTGCCCTTTCAATCCAATCTGAACCCACCAACTTGTTTACCCAATCTCAGCGTGCCCGTAGGGATGGCAAAAAAGTTCGTCGACTCGGACGGCTCGGGCTCGGCTCGAAAAAAGCTCGAGTTTGGCCCGACTCGGGCTCGGTTACAACGAGTCAAGGCTCGGATCGAGCCTCATTTTTTTGACTCGACTCGACTCTTTAATTTATAATATGTATAAACCGTACAAATTTTAAATTTTTTAAGTAAAAAATATAAATTTGACATTAAAAAAAATAAAAAAACTGAGCCGGCTCGGGCTCGGCCCGCTAAGGCTCGAACCAAAAGCTCGGGCTGAGCCTTATTTTTTTTTTTTACCGGGTTCGACTCAGCTCGGGCCAAAAAAAGCTCGGAACAAAAAAGCTCGAGCCGAGCCCGAGCTTTTTTTTTTGGCTCGTTGACATCCCTACGTGCCCGTATTTTTTTATTTCGGGTCAGCCCAAACTTTACCCTTATCCTATTTTTTCTTTTTTTTTTTAGTTTATTTTCTTTTTAAATTTGTATTGATCGATCTTTTGTAAGCATGGTACTTATGTCCTCAGCTATTATTTAATATCTATTATACTTTTATCACTAAAATTCATTCTAAAATCAAATCACTCACGTTGTTAGCTAATCGAAATGTTTAACGTTAAATAATCACTTGACACTCGTATAGTGTCGAGATGAATTGATACAACGGAATGTATTTTTTGAACATTGAAAAACTTTACCCTAATTAGAAATTTTAAATATAACTAAAGTCGTCGTTTGGCTTATTTTGGAATAAGAGAAATCTTTTTTTGGATAATTTTAACATTTCAATCTAACATCAAAAAAAATATTTTCTCATTAGCCGAGGATATTGGCGCCACAATTTTTAATAGTTCAGGACATGAATTTAAGGAATGGTAGATTGAGGGCATGAATACTACAACCAGTGCTTGTTGGGGAGAATTAATAATGCGATTATAATATAATGAAAAGAGTAGTGGACCCATAAAATAAATAGATAATAAGGGTCCGTTTGATTGCAAGGGTGGAAATAAAATATTTTACAGGGAATTAATTTTCCTAGAAAATGTTTTACTGAGAATTGTAATTAATTGTGTTTGATTTGTATAATTTTCCATGAAAAATGTTGAAAGTTTGGTGTCCATTTGGCTTCGTTTTTTATGAAATTTGTCCATTAAAATAATAATTTTTTCAACCATTTGGTCTAAAATTTATTCCAATTATTAAAAAAAAATTGAAAAAAAATTGTCATATCGAATATCATTCGTTTGACTTTGTTTTATATGGAAGTTGTCAATAAAAGTGAAAAAAAATTTACCATTGTATCTATAATTTGTTCCCATTGCAAAAATAAAAAAAAAAGGTGGGAAAACAAAATCAAATTTTTGTACATCAAAGGATTGTACCTAGAAAAAGGTGGAAAACATTTTGACAAGAAAATTTGCGCTATCAAACACCCTTAATTGGCTAAAGTTAGAAAATATTTTCATTTTCCACCCATTTTCTAGACTATCAAACGGATCCTTAGTGATTAAAGTTTTAAAAAAATTTAATTTCAACCGTACATTCCTTTAAAAAATAATTTTACACATAAACCTAAAATTTTCCCCCACTTTTAATTATACATTTTTTAAAAAATCACTATTTCAAACAAACTATTAAAGGACTTCAAGAAAGTTGACTAACAACAAAAAAAAAACCGGTGGCTATGGTATATAATCCGCCAAAAATAATTTGTGATGAAATACCTATGGTTTAGGGAGAGTCATAATTTTAGCACTGCAAATTTTGTGACTGCAAAGTACCTATAAAATTCGTGAAAATTTGCGACGGTATCGTTACTACCGTACGTCAAAAAAATCTTCACTTTTAAAAAATAATAGTTTTTGCACAAGCTAGATAATTCTGAAGGTAAAGTTAATGGGTTAAATGTGTTGAATTTTCGTGAATTACATTCTTAACTCGATTGCATATGCTGGATTATTTTGAAGGTAATGTTAATGTGTTGAATTTTCATGTATTACATTCTCAACTCAATATTTGCTATGACTACCTTAGAATGAA
Source organism: Fraxinus excelsior (assembly GCA_019097785.1). NCBI lineage: Eukaryota > Viridiplantae > Streptophyta > Magnoliopsida > Lamiales > Oleaceae > Fraxinus > Fraxinus excelsior. The sequence continues at coordinate 32,301,632 of CM032629.1, forward strand.
TTTTTCCCTTATTGAGCATATAGAGAGATTCTATGATTTTAGAACAAAATAAATCATTTTACATATGGACTAAAGATCATGAGCCTGTTTGGTACGACTTAAAATTCAATTAAAATTGAAAATATGGCCGTTATTGGGTCGCACCCGTCTAATAAAAGTCAACAATAACGATTATATTTTCAATTTTAATCTCTACCAAACACAAATGATTTTTTTGTAGTAATAGTTGCATAATTCGATAGAACTGTCCATGGAATTCATGAAAGCAAAACACAATTGTAAAAATAGTCAATGGCCAATCTCTATCTCATAGATGAAAGCATATACCAAATTACAATTGTGAGATAATGGTTTCTCATGTTTAATGAGATTTAGCTGAGAAAGAAAAGATGAAAACGCAAGTTCACATGCAGAAATTACCCAAATGGGGGAACGTAGAGAGACATGAATGACAGAGAAAAAAAATTCAATTTCTACTTTCAAAAGTTATGAATTACCCGTAAATCATTAGTTTCTAGCATGAGTAATCAATAAATGTATTTAAAACCCAGCATATGCTGCATATCATAAAATCCCACTAAAATTGTCAACTAGTATTGTCCGATTACATTATTTACATACCCTTTGTGAACATTTCAGTACATGGTCTCCTTATTTGAACTAATATTTCAGAAGGCGCTTGTACACTTGCATTCGTGTTCACAATTCAAACATTGAAGATGATTAATTGAGGCAAATTTCTAAAAATCGTCTCAAGGTTAATGAATAATGCAAGTATATTTGATGTATGCAAATATTGAGGGAGATCGAAGAGAAACCTTTGCTTGAGAATTCCATGGAAGCCCGTGTCCTGCAATTACACGTTATACATATTAACCTTTAAGGCAATTATAATTTAGCCCATGTTTAAGCCACATTAAAATTCTCATTTTTATTCTTCTACTCATTTTCAACCACGCATTCTTGAATAAAATAATATTTTTCATCACATCAATAATTTTTCTTTCTTTTTCAACCACACACTCTACATCAATCTATTATTCTAAAATACATTCTTCCAAAATAATGTGACTCAAACACATAATCTTCAGTTAAATTTTAAAGTCTTTATGCTGAAGATTGTTCTCTTGAAATCTTTCTAAAGGTAAAATCACTTTTTCTCTCTTTTAGACTGAGAACGAAAATATATAAAATAGTAATGTAATTTTAACATCTCATACAATAAGAGATACAAAGATATGAACAAAAGTAGATCAGCCATTGGAGGGCTAATTGCCTAGTTTCTTTTAGTGTGCCATGATCAAGCTTATGACCAACTTTAATTTACTACTGATCATAAGAAATCATCTCAGAATATGTCAAACAACAAAAGATAAATAAGGAGGGACCTTTTTGTTTGTAGTTGTTGGGTTTTGTGACCTAAATTGGGTCTAGGATTTCGCGTTTGGAGTATTGGGCTTGAAAATGTATAAATAGGGTACAAGAAGGAAAAAAGACGAATTGACGGCGCTAGATGGATGCTCAATTATCACTTGAGCGAGATGAGCAAAATTGATACAGGGAGTCCGTCGCTAGTCTATCACCCGCTTCTCGCTCGAGCGAAGCCGCAATTTTATTTCTGTTGAAGATATGGAAAGAATAATCTCTATGGTATTTTTTCAATAGTGTATGATTATTTTCCTTAATAGTTGATTGTATAATTATTATACCATCTTTCCTTTTATAGTTATTTATAACCCTATAAATAGAGTCTTTTACTTTGTAATAGAAACAAGTTTATTATATACAATTTATAATATTCTTCACAATTTCATTATTTTTCGTGTTAATTATAGGGTTTGGACATGTCTCTTATAAATAGTAAACTCTTTATTCAGTTCAGAAAGTAGAATATTACATAAATTATATTTTCTCTCCATTGGTTGTTAATAAAATATTATGTTCCTCTGTCGATTCATTTTCTTGCTTGTTTTCTTTTTAATCTTATTTTTCTTTGTGCGATATATACTTCATATCGCGCCATATCACCTCCTCAAATTCCTAACAGTAGTACACGTATAAAATCATATGTTGTTGTAGGCAAAAGTTTCCCTCCTTAAGTAAACAATCAGAAAAAATCGTAAAGTGGCTGGAACTCTAGTAAAAGCCAATAAAGAAAGGAGAAAATACATAAAAGTGAAACGTATCAGATAAAAGTTATCTGTAAAAATGATGCTAAAAGTTCAATTAACCATCTTCAACTAAATGCAGACTCCAAACCAATTAACAAAAGATGTAGAAACGTAACATAGAAATCATCAAATGTCCCGAAACATTTATTGAACCTCCTAACAGAACGATTATCTCAAGCTAATTTAGATCTTTAATAATTACAACTCAAAAAAATCTTTTCACATTGGAAGTGACAACACAAAGTGAGGAAATAAAACAAAAACATATAGATAGAAAAATAAGTTGGTTCAGAAACATATAGATTTTGATTTCCTTTTCTTTTTAGTACTATCCAATATAATCTTATTCATTTTACCAAGCATGGCTTAAAGTTCCCTAGAATATTCAGGAGTCATAATATCAACATTCTAAAGGCACGAGGGCATGGCAATGCGGTAAGGTCAAGCCTTACAAGCACAAGCATGCCTAAGTGTATTAAGGCGTTTTCTTATTATAATAAGACCATTGTTTTACTCATTTTAATAAGACCGTTAATAATTTATTCTTTATATTCAATAGTTTATTTAACTTAAAAAATAAAAAGGAATTGCAAATTAGAGTTGACCGCCTTGTTCCACGCCTTTTCCATATGCAAGACATCTCAAGCTGCAATAAAATCTCATAATTCCTATGTAATACTCGTCTTCTTTTATTCGTTTTCGCAGAGTGCAAGGTTTGATTTGTTCGAAGTTTTTTGTTTGTGATGGCTTCCATGAAGTATGACATTCCGCTTTTGGATCGAAACACTAGATTTTCACTATGGCAGGTTAATATGCGTGTAGTATTTGCACAACTGGATTTAGATGATGTTTTGGTGGGAATTGACAAGATGCCCACAACTTTGACCGCAGAGGAAAAATTATGGAATGATAAAAAGGCAATTTTTCACATTCATCTTCATCTATCAAATACTATTCTTCAGAACATTTTGAAGGAGAATTCAGCAGCTGCTTTATGGTTGAGGTTAGAACAATTGTGCATGACTAAAAGTCTGACAAGTAAGTTGAACATCAGCAGCGTTTATAGTCTTCCAACTAAGAATAGAAATCGTTTCGATGTTCAACTGTCAACTGGCCCTCACGTGTTCGACTCTATGAAGCTAGATATAGTCTTCCAACTAAGACTGGTGCCCAAAACTTAATAGTACAACATGTTTTCACAGGAAACTGTGAAGATTTAATGGAGAGATGCATGGTTCTCCATTCGTTTAATTTATTTATTTCTAGGGTGTGTGTACATGGGCATGGAATGCAGGTATAAGGTATTATTATAAATGCAGGTAGTGAACTATATAAGTACCTTTAGAGCTCTTTTTTGAGTTTGTTTATCACAGAAAATTGTTTGAGCCTTGCTTTCACTATCTTATCCAAAGAAATATTTGGAGCTTTCTTTGCATTCTGTAACCATGGATGCTCTATATTGGAATATGTGAACATCCCATTACAACATAGTCTAGTTTCCCTCCTCATTATAAGCATCAGACTCACAATGATATACCACAATGATATACAACATTGACATAAGCAAATATTACCAAGCACTTGCTAATCCGTGAGACGCCGACTTGGATCCAGGTCGAGCATTTTCCTTGCAAGATCCTTCACATTTTCGAATGCATTCGGCCATGGATCTCTCTTGAAATCAACAACAGATCAAATAATTGCTTAGGCTATTACTCGCTCGGTTTCTGCACAATTAGAATACAAATAAGAAGTTTTCAAAAAAAATTAAATATGTGGACAAATATCATTTGTATTTATGTGTGTGAGATGAGAAAGATACGATGAATTAAGCAACACCATACTCCAGCAACTTCATTTTTTTCTATCACATCTATATAATCATAAGCCATAGAGAGCATGCTTGGAAGTTGATTATATTGGTTTAAATTGATAGAAAATCGAAAAGGGATTGTCGATTCAAAACATTATCAAACTCAAAATTCACAAACCATTTTCATACATGTAAACCCTCCATAAATTAATGAGAACAACAAAATAAAATCAGAAGTGTAACTTGATCCATAGATGTTTAACTGTTTGCCTGAATGAGTTATGATCTTCCAAAGTGATTTGTAGCCTTCTCCCTTGATTTCTCTCTGTTGTGGCGATGCAGAAAATCTCAAGAACACTAACAATTGAGGACCATAACCCCATATTATAATAAGATAATGAATAGTCATATCTTTCATTTGTTTCAAATCGACCGCTCATCAATTTAAAACAAACTTCCCGTCTTTACACTATATTTTCATGAAACCTAATACTCATTAGTCAAAATTAACTTTAAAGGATCACTTTAATTGACTAACTTTTAAACAATAGCAACACATATTTTTTAATATATTACATGTGTGGCCCCATGTATATTGGAATTTTTCAACATAAATTATAAATAGATAGAATGGCCGATGGGAATGAGTAATAATTATGGATCCCCACGAAATATATTGATGAAAAGTTGTTTGGCCGATTATAAACTGTTTATAATATGAAACGATGAATTAAGCAACACCATACTCCAACTCCAACAACTTCATTTTTTCTGTCACATTTATATAATCATGAGCCATAGAGAGCATGCTTGGAAGTTTTTTATAATGGTTTAAATTATAAATAGATAGAATGACCGGTGGGAATGGGTAGTAATTGTGGGTTCCACGAAATATGTGAATGAAAAGTTGTTTGATCGAGTATAAACCATTTACAGTATTATTCAAACATAGGCTAAAAGCATGTTCACGTGTGCTTAAAGAAAAATTAAAATTTACTTTCATATGTTACTTTTTTCTTTTTCTGAACTGTTACTAATCACAAAAGTAACTACTTATTGATAGAAAGCATGTTTGGCAAGCTTAAAAAAGTAAAGTTAAATGTTTGGTTAACTCGTTTTTTCTACTTTTATTTAATTATTTACTTATAAGTAAACTTAGTGTTTGTTTGGAATAAATTATTTGACGTGAGAAATGTTTTTTATGGAGTATGTATTGTTAAATAGTAGCAAAAAGTTATGGATCCACGTGTAAAATTATTTTTTAAATAAGTTATGTCAAACAAATGCTTATTAAGTTTAGGGAACAATACATTTATAAGGTGTTTACTTTACATCATTTCAAAAATACAAAAACTAGTTTCAAATTTCACAAATCAGATTTTTTTTAATTTTTTATTTATGAAATAATGAATTATTAAATAAATTTATTATTAAATATTTAAATCTAATATAATATAAATACCCCACCCCACCTCCACCCCCTACAGCTCCGGGGACTATTCCGACTATCGTTCCGGTCACAACTCTTTTCCGACGACTGCTCCGATTCCGACAACTATATTAACTATTAAGGTCACAGATATATGCAATTTGGTCACAATTAAAAAAGAATTAGGTCACAATTCAAAATTTTTTAGGTCACAGTTCATTCATCAGTCACAAATTAAAATTTTAAAAGTCACAATTTGTTCATCGGTCACAAATCACAAAATTTATAGGTCACGCAACTTATTTTACGGTCACAAAACATCAAATTAATTGATCACAAAATTATTTCGAGGTCTCAAATTAAACATTTTAGAAGTCACAATTTAATTCATTGGTCACAGATTAAAAAATTATGAATCACAGTTTATCGATGGGTCACAATGAACCAAAATGTCGGTCACATACACCAAACAGTCCCAGTCCCAGATCCTCCGTCAATGTTTTGGTCACAAACCAACCAAATAATTGGTTACAAACACTACCCCACTCCTGCCATCATCACAACACCACCCAAACCACCACCGTCACCAAATTGCCGCCACCCAAACACCACCACAAACTGAAAACACACCCAAAAACCACATCATTCCTACCATGGCAGGCAAACCACAGCCATACGAGCATCACCAACACAACCCAACCGCGAGCACCACAGCCACGCGAGCAACCCCACCACAACAACACAACCGCGACTTCCAGCAATAACTTCCAGCAACATCTACAGCACCACCGTGCACATCCCCGCAGCACCCATCACCACACCACTCACCACAAGGGGAAGAAGAATCGGAGAAGAGACAGCCAACATCGCTTCACTTTGTGACGTTCAAATGGCGTTGCTGAAAAACAACTGGATCTGTGGCTCTCGTATGCAGTCGAGGAGATATGTGGTTCTGTAGGCTCTCGCCGGCGAGGAGATATGGATCTGGATCTGTATCTTCAAATCGCGCTGCTGAAAAAACCCACAGGTCTGGATCTGTGGGCTCTCGCCGGCGAGGAGATATGTTATTGGGCGGCGGTTTCTAAGCACAGAGAAACCGTGGACGGAGGGGAGAGGAACCGTGGACGGAGGGGAGAGAAACGGAGGAGAGAATGGGACGGTTGGGCTGAGATGGGGAGGAGAGAATGGGATGGTAGGTTGAATGAATTTTAGGGTTGATTTGGGTTATTTTAATTGGGATGAAAATTAAATAATTCATATTAAATTAAATATAAAAAATCTGATTTTTGAAAAGTTAAACTTGTGATAGGATTTTTGAAAATGGAAATCTAAAAGTAGGGCTGTGTGTAATTTCCTCTTAAGTTTATCAACATGCTATAAACCCAAACTATACTCGTGCTTGAAGTTAGCCCGGTCCAGCCCCCGCCAGATCCGTCCATGACTGCAACCATCATAAGTGAACAGCAAACCTATCCAAAAATACGAAACACCACAAAGAAGAACATATAGGATAACTCCAGCATTCCACACATCAACCTCTGGCCCATAGTTATGTTTTAAAACCACGAGAGCCATGTAATAAGGACTTCCCACAATCTCATTAAAGAGCTCGCCTAAGAATAATGAAAAACAAATCAAACTTAAACGTAGATAATCCCAAATTATACAAGTAAAGGCAGAGATCAATAAATCTGACATTTGGTTGAAAAATTACCATACATGGTTTAAAGAAAAATGACAAACTGAAGAGTTTTCAGTTTGAGAACAAAAGCTCTTCACAACAGTAGAAAATTGGTTCTTCAATAGTGAATAACCACTTTGAATGGGAAAAAACACAAATGAAGGCACGATATTTCCAAACTGATTCAAGTGTCAAAGCAGGGGCACCAAAATGAATAGTAGATGGTCATCCTCTCTTTTATAGTAGAAGCAAGATAGTGAACACACGAGCAACAGCACTGAATCACTGAAGCACTAAAGTGATCACGATTGGAGTAAGATTAAACGTAAATTACACATATTGTTTAAGAACGAAAAAGGCTGCATCATATCATCAGAGTATAATATTTTTGTGGGCGATCTCCAAGTTCATATGAAGATCAAAAGAAGACATGCAAGTTTGATACTTGGCCACCAAATAAAGTATCTTCTCGTGACAAAGTAATATCGTGAGTTTCCTTGTATGAATCAGTAAGCCGCTTCATTTTTCCAGGACTCACTATCTGCAATAGTAACATATACATATGAAGAATGTGCAGTTTCTTATCTTCCAATACCATATACCATTGCACAAATGAACTCACTTTGTAAGGGAGACATGCATAAACAGAGAACTTATGTGTATATATTCACTACATCATATGATAAGTATTTTCCACCAAGATATCTTATCAAAAGCTTTGCATAAAAAACGAAGGAGTTTACACATACTTCTGAATAAAACAGGGAAACGAGACTGTAGGCTACAATGCACTTGTTTTCAATCTTGAAGGGTTAATAACAAAATCTATGTAACTGCAATATCATAGATTACACCATCAAATTATAAATCCAATAAAATCAAATGAACTAAAACAAATTTAACCATTAAGATTAATAGTATTTAAGAACAAAAATCTAAAGCAATGTCTCATAGCCATAGTTATTCACAATAATATAAGCACCCAATCTTAAGTCTGTTCAATTCGAGACTCCTTAACAATTGCAAATGGTACAGGCTCCCAAAAGAAATTTGCACTTGAGGTGGTCAAGCTTCTATATCCACGTGTTTTGGTCCTTTAAGTTTGAAGTAAAATCATAACGATCTTTAAGTGACCGTTTGTGAAATAAATTAAAACTTCAGTTTTTGAAAACGCATGAAACTTCAGTGATCGTTCCTGTAAGTTTTAAACTTCAGTGGCCGTTTGTGAAATTAACCCTAATTGCAAATGAACGTTGTTGTTGCAAATGCTAAACAAAGAATTAGAAATCTATGATGTACAATTTACTATGTACCAAAATATTAATATTTTCCATTTTTTGCTAAAACAATCAATAATTATTAGTATTCACAAAAGGTTGATTGCATAAATTAGATCAGATATGACGCTGATAATGCCGTTTAACATTAAGTACACGAATTCAATCAATTGTGAAATCTACAAAAGTCACAAAATGCATCGTTATTAATCTCCTTAATTATCAAATTCTCGTTGAAAAACCTGAAAAGAGACAAAATTACATCAAATGAATAGAATTATAAATCGTAGTAGATATTCCTTCATCAGTAAACAAAGGTAGATATGCCTACATCACTTGATGTACATGTTGACTAACATTTCTAAATAAACATTAATAATAAAATGAAAATTATTGAAAGATTGATTTGAACACCAACAAGAAACACGGGTTTGAGTTGTTGTTTTTTGTTTTAGCTTTAAATCTTTATAGCATAAAAAGTTAATATCGTCAATTACAAAAAGTAGGCTTGAATTAGGTCGGCTTGGGCTTGGGCTCGGCTCGACTCGGAAAAAGCTCAAGTCGGGTCTGGCTCGGGCTCGATTACAACGAGCTGAGCCTCATTTTTTTTGGTCGGGCTTTGCTCGGTTTGGCTCGGACCCAAAAAAGCTCGACACAAAAAAGCACGAGCCGTGCCCAATCTTTTTTATTTAATTTATAGAATGTATAAATCGTACAAATTTTAAATTTTTTAAGTAAAAAATGTAGATTTGACATTAAAAAAAACCCCGAGCCGGCTCGGCCGAGCCCGAGATATTTTTTTTCGGCTCAGCCGAACTTGAGCTTTTTTTTTCCGGCTCGTTGACATAACTACTCGAATTGCCAGCGTTGTTACCAGCCGAGTTATGCTAGGTAGGATGGGAACACATATTTTGGAATAAAAGATACTATTAAGTTATAAAGCCATAGTTTGATCCTGTTCTTTTTTTTCAAAATATATTTTTCTGCCTCTTCTTTTCAACCACACAATGTTTAATAAAATAATATTATACGTAAATTCAAAATTTCTTATTTTTTAAGCACACATTCTCCATCAATCTATTATTTCAAAATATATTTCTAACATTTTAACGGAGCTCAAACAGGCTCTAAATATTAATTAATAAAATAAAACATTTTTAAGAAAAATTATCTTCTCTTACTATATTCAAAACATTAATTTTAATATAAAACACAAAACGCGTTCATGTACCATTTTCTATTCAATCCACTTCCCTTCAAATCTTTTATAAACAAAGTCGCGTTAACATTTAAGATGTCCAATCGCTCAATCACTCGCATTATATATATAAAGTGTTGCTCTACCACCAATAGTACTAGATAGCATTATTCAATTAATATTTATCAATGTTCTAAAAAGCGTAAAGCGTGGCTAGGCATGGAGGCCAAGTTTCAAGTTTTATAAACCTAGACGAAACTTATGCGTAAAAAAACATTTTTTTTTAATTCTAATTTTAATTTTTGTAATTCAATAATTCAATAATACATACCAAACATCTAAAATTATAAAATACTATATTTACTTAACAATTCCTACATAAAGATAAATTTCAAAATCATAATTACATAACATAGATAACTTATTTAAATCTTATGTAATCTAAGTTTTTGTCAGACTCCAATTCATTTTAAAATATTATCTTTTTTCCATTCTCTCATCTTCTCAGTTCTCAGGAGTTCGGAGTTTTTGAAGTTTGAAGGAATAGTGGGCTACTGAGTCTGGACTGTGAGTTTTATTTATAAAAAAAGGAAAAAATAGACATCCTTAAAATCTGGGCCTGAAGCTCGCCTAGGCGAGCATTAAGCGGTCAACGAAAACGTTGACCGCTTAATTTCCGCCTAGGCTAAGCGCGCCTAGGCACGCTTAGGAGAGTATTAAGCGATCAACAACAACGTTGACCGCTTAAATTTCGCTTAAACTCAAGGCGAAACGTTTTTATCACGCTTCGCGCCTAGGCGCGCTTTTTAGAACACTGATATTTATTAAGCATTGAGTTTGTACAAATGTTTAATAATTTATGATTTATGAAGATAAAATATATTCATAACATTATTTTATTGGACCTTTAAATCAAGTACTATTGAGATATTAAGTCGTTGTTTGATATAGATTAAAATCTTTATTTCATTTTAAGTAAAAGTTAATAATTGATAAGATCCACAATTTTTCAATCACACATTTTATCAATTTTTATCAAAATCGACTAAAAATACGATTTTAATCCCATCAAAAGGGGGCTAAATTCATGTTTTGATTCAATTTTTTCTTAAATTTATTTTTAATCACATACTTTACAAGATTCATAACTTTTATTAAAATTTTAATCACATGTTTAATTAATTTTTATCAACATTTATTAAAATTTTAATTTTTAAGCTAAATATGTCAACTTTTAAGGTAGTTTTATTTTATTTTTCGTGGTCATATTGGTTCATATTAGTTTTATTTTTTGCTTCGTTGGTCTAAAATTTGAAAATTTATGTGCTATAGTTTGGTAGGATTTTCAATTCAATAGGTTTCCTTGAAATCTTGCACTCGACTCAGAATTTTGCAGTTTTTGGATGACGGCAAGTGCGCACCCTTTGGGGAGATTCAGCAAAGATAGCATCAGCAGCAATGGCTATGCGAATGGTGACACCATTATCAACGGTGCGGTGCCGGAAAACACCGTGTTGGCCCTCCATCCCAACTTCGGTACCTCCCTCGATTGGTCCCCAAACGAACAGTCCATACTTGAAGATTTGCTTTCCAAGTCAGCCCAACCACATTTCTTTATGCGTGTAATTGTTGTGTGTGCTTTATTTGCTGCATTTTTGGTGAAAATAAAGATATCAAAACGTGGATTGTGTTTTTACTGTATATGTGTGTGGAAATACGTTGAATTCTCGATTTTGCTGTACTTCGGTAGTTAATAAATTTTGAGAGTGTTGGACTTGAGTGAAATGATAGTTCTCTTTGAATCGACTCCTCTGTCAACAATTATTATATTATGTAGTAGTAAAGTCCAATTATGCTTACGAGGATCCTTTAATGTTAAAACCACGAGCTAAATTGCCTATAGACGTGAACCTTCCTAAAATATGAACAGTGGCAATTTACTCTTTACAACCGATTATGATTGAGCTATAGGAAATTTATAGCATTCTAGGGCTCAATGCTGATTGATTCTGCAAGTCCGGCCTTTACATTTGGGATTTAACATTTATATTTCTTTTTCCAAGAAAGCTGATTGAAATTTTAAATATCTATTTCGAAACATTTACATGTTAGATTTTCCTTAAATTCTTTCCACCTGCACTATTTATCTAGGTGAGAATTATACATACATGGAAGATTTTGCATGTGTCCATATATGCATATACATGTATGTATATTTTGTATGAAAAAATCATTAGGTGTAATTTGCAAACTTTAAAATGCAAGAAGCATTGTACTGATGCCAATAGCCATAGTTTGGTTGTCTCCTTGACTGATATGCTTATCTCACAACCATTGGTGTCAAATTCCAGGTTTGATTCCTCTGTCAATTTAAGCAAATTATAATTGACTTGATAGAATCAAGTAAGCCATTTGTGCTTGCTTGTAGGGGAGAGGGAGAGAGAGAGAGAGCAGCAGCAACTTTTCAAGAGTTCAGCTGTAAGCATAACAAAACTCACCATCCACATGGACCAAAAATGACTCCAACAGCACCTTACAGAGCAGGGGACCTGATCACCAAAACATGCTACCTGTAATTCATTAAAAGAAAATTGCAAATTAATAAACAAATTAGCAGAGATACTAAGCATGAAAGGAGCAAATATCCAGCTTTTGAGTCAGATATTTTGTTCAGAAATATTGAAACTCCCTTCAATTAATGTAACTATAGGGTATTCTGTATACAATTAGTAACATCCTAAAGGATTATGATAAAAGTCAAATACCTTTTTCAACTTTTGGAGATTTACAACATATTTATTATAGTTAGATGGGTCAGTTATAGTTATTTGATATCATGGGGTTGTTTCAGTCTGAGCAATGATTCCTTGAATCCAACTGTGCCAAGGGTGTTAATTAGTTAGTTTTGATGTGTTGTGGATTGTTAACTTGGCATTTAGATGGATTGTACTTTTAATGGGTTTTTTGGTTGGAGAATCTTTTTGAGGAATTTTCATATTTTGCCCATGGTTTTATGTTTTTTCTTTTGTTTAAGAAGGTCGAGATGAGGGTCAGAAAGACGAAAGACAAGGGGGGAAGTCCTTCCTTCTATTTTCGCTTGTATTTTGCTGAATTTCGTATATGATTATGCACAAAAAAAAGTTCGTGTCGGGACCCCTTTAGTTAACCACTTAAAAGTGGCAACCGACTCCTTTACTCCAATTTATGCAACTATTTTGTTGCAACATTCTTAATTTTTCTCCTTTTTAGAAATACTTTTTAATTATCGATCTCAATCTCTTGTCAGCTAAATTGTTTACAGACGGACTCTACTTTTTCAAGGTAACACGCAACCTATTCAATTCACTTAACCTCCAAAATTGGAAAATGAAATCCCCAAAAACATTTTAGAGCAAATTGATTAAGTTTTGGATCATAGATGGCTGCAACTGGGAATCCTTCTGATGGTCTTGAAAGCAATTTTGATAATTACAAGAATCATGAAAAACAGGATGTAATCTGTGCCACCGATAATGGCCTCCCGGTTCCCAATAACTCCTTAGCGGGCCCTTCTCAGGTTGCCCTCCATTATAACTCCGGCCTCTCTGTCAAATGGTCCGATGATGAACAGCACATACTTGAAGATTTGCTCTCCAAGTCAGCCAATTCTCTTTCTAAATTTATCATATTTATCTTTTGCTGCCTGGAATAATATGTATTTACATTATATGCACTTGTGTGGGTTTCTATAAAAGTTCTGTTTTTTAATCCCTTGCAAATTCATTGAATTACAGGGATTTCTCATTTTACTAAAAAAAATTGAGACTTTTTGGCTAAGATATGCTTTGATGGTGGATTCCCATGGATGATCTCGTTTATCACGAACCTGTGTGTATTGGAAAATTTAATTTGCAATGGAACTGTATTTTTGTTAGTGAAGATTGAAATTTTAGGACTTTGGATTGTTGTATTCCAATAATATCTGATTACAGATCCATAAGCTTCAATAATGGTACTTGCAGCACATTTGCGGTATGTAAATTTGGGGAAAATGAGATGGAGAATTTAGAGGATCGGTTTACAGTAAGATAACTTTTTGTTTTCTTCTATAGAACAAATTATCATTCGAACAAAATAAATATAAAACAATTGCTCTCATTTTTCAATTTCAGTATATACCGAATTCAGCTATGGGTCTAAGCTGAATTTTATTAACTAAAAAGGAAAAGGGAAACAAATCAAGATTTTACATCACCATCAATTCTATATCATTGCGATCATGACAATTAAGATACAAGACATGTAAATAATGCCGGCATTCCAGTAAGCAAGGTTGAAAGTTTCCTTCATAATACAAGAATGCTTTGAGTTTAAGAAAGGTTCGGGTTCAGTTCAATTAATTGACATTTAGTACATTACCTCTCATCTCCCATCTGTTTTGAAAAGCATTGATCTTTGTGAAACCAATGGAGCAATCTAAATTCCCATCCTATTCATTATTTTTGACATATTAGTGCCAATTTAGATTGACTGTTTGCAGTTTCTCTTTATGCAATTTTTTCTGTGTTGCATCTTGTTGCTCATGCGTGGACAAATCTGATGTAAAAAGTAACTTTTGCAGATATAACTCAGACACTATCATAGTTCGGTATGCGAAAATTGCTCAACAATTAAATGAAAAGACGGTTCGCGATGTGGCATTGCGCTGCAAATGGATGACTGTGAGCTCTTCATTTTTGTTGCTTTTCTTATTATAATTTCTGTTATGATTACATGTAACTCTTGTTACATAGACAGTTCGTGATGTGCCATTTAGATATGCATGCACATGAGCACATCCACAAGAATTTTATACGTCGATAATCTTTGAAGCTTGGTAGGTGGTCTTATGTCTGTTTGTTCTATGACATTTAATTTGGCCTAACTAATATTGCGAGCAACATAATTTCAGAAGATCCAAAGAATTTTTGATATCAAAATCTAAACTCAACTCTAGATCAAGAAGGATCTTTCCCAACAGCCAATGATGCCAATATGTAAAGAAGACACACTGCAAAATTAGAACTTATGCCTCCATGTTTTCAAAATGTCTCTGATCCCTCTTGATACGCAAATAGGCATATGGCGGTTTGTATAGCCACAGGCTGTGTCTTTCTTCGGTGGAATAAATGTTGTCAATATAAGGCCTCTCCCCTGGAAGAAAGTAAATGGGTTTCAGCAAGGGCAAAGCAGTTCCTACACCCGAATTTTGCTTTTCTTTTCTTTCGTTTGAAATTTTTTACTTTCAAAAAACGCATCACCAGAGCATTTAAAAAACTATAAATATTTGACTTTTCATTTCTCAAATGAACTAATGCTGATAATGCAAAGTTTCCTAAACTTTGAGAGTCACACTTAAGGGATCACTTACATGCACAAAAATAAGGAAAAACTAATAGTCTCTCCTATGCACACAGACAGGCATTTGATTAGTGATATAGAAAATACAAACAATTCATTCTAGTTCCGGAAATATTGGGCAAGAAAGTAATTGTAATCAATTCATAATGTTGATTGTTTGGCAACTGCAGTAGTTTTAATATGTTTATGCAATTGGTGGTTTTTCATGAAAACTGGCAATGGTGGCGATGCCCCTCCATCTCCAAGTAAAGGATGAATGGTTGGCGGGATATTGTACATGCGAAAACATATACTCTGTGATTTCAATTATATAATGTGGAAGTCAACTCAAACATTGATATTTCACACATTCAAAGTGATGAACTGTGTTACTTAATGGTGAAAGTGGTAGACGAGAGATATATTGAGTATTCTTGGAAAAGGGAGAGACAAAGCTGAGACAACGAAATGATGAGAATCAAATTTGATCATTGACAAAATATAGACTCATAGAGCTTGTTTGGAAGAGATTCTTTGAAAATCATTTTCAACCACACATCTATGGACCCATAACTTTTTTCCTAATGTTTAACCACACATTCTCCAAAAAAATCATTTTTCTTTTCAAAAAATCTCTCCCAAACAAGCTCATAATTTGCTCAGTGATGGATGATAAGAGCAAGAAAGCCTAGAATGAAGTTAATAGGAAGCACACTCTGGTTGTTTTATTATATCTTTTCAGTTAACTCATGGAAATTGTGACACTACTGGTTTGCCATTTCGCAGAAGAAGGAAAATGGAAAGCGAAGGAAAGAAGAGCGAAATTCATCAAGGAAAAATAAAGACAAAAAGGTAGTTAATGTATTGCATGCTTTCATTTGTCCCCAGCTGTTCGTGTGTATACTACGAGTATCCTCTTCCTCTCTTTCCTATGTCTTCTGCCGATTAACCGATTCTCCAATGGACATCTGTAGTACACAATGTATATGTTTGTATCCATGCACAGCTCTTAATAGCAAAGTTTCTAGTGGCAAAATAAATGGCCTTTCAGTTTCTGCTGTAAAGAAACAACAATTAAGACAGACAAATCTCTCACTTTGTTTTTTTTTTTAGCTCGATTTACAATTTAGAAGTTCACAAGCAATCACGGTCGTACTTTTGTTAAGGAGAAAAGGGACCCACTGAAGCCGCAGGTCATAATGAGAAAGCTAAAGAAGAATCTCATTATATACTTGGCCATGCCTTTTCCTGTGAAAGAGTAATTGCTGGTAGGGCTTTTAATAGAAATATTCATAATGATCTTAAGAATACTAGTTTCCAGCTGAATCTGTTACATGGCACCACAGGTGATGGTGTATCGGAAGGTCACTCTCAATTGTTACTTTATTCATTCATCTGACTAACTTTCTTAATGAAGTGTTTTGTTTGTGAATAGATATAATTGAAATGAAGTTTTAATCTGATTATTTCACAGTAAACTAATCATAATCAGTTTGGATAATGAAAGCCTGATGGATACTGAGTAATGGATGGTTAATTTATGCAAGGCCTGATAGGAAAACTGTATGTTTTCAATCCCATTCAAGGGACCTGTTTGGGCCTCTTTGTAGCTATTTTTGGGTCTAACTGTGGATCTGGTTGCAGATTGAATGTTTTTACCCATATCTGTATTTGTAGATTTTTGGGGGCAGCAATTCCCTTGAGATACTGATAGGATGCTAATGTTGTTTTGTTTAGATCAGTATGTGCCGTTCAGTTTTTTAGTTGTCACGTTGTAAAGGTCTTCCCTTCTCTATTTGATTACATATCAGCAAAAGAGATCATGGGAAAGAAATCCTTGGGATAAAAAAAGAACTCCAGGCACCTGCAGCATCAACATCTCAAAACCGTTGTTAGTCTAATCCTCCGTCGTATAACCCAATAGTCCTGATGCTCGGAATTATTTCAAGCTTATGTTGTCAGTCTTTTCTGTTTTTATTTACTTCAATAGACATTACCGTTGAATAATTTGTATTTTTATTTTTATTGGGATTCTCAGGTAAAAGCTAGAGATTCTTTGCCAAGATCTTCTCAAGTTGCAAATCGTTCCAATGGCCCTCCCCATACTCAGACGGTGCTGTTAATCGACGATGATGATGGAATCTCATATAAAGGTTTTCCTTTCTCTGAATGACTAGGGGGCTTGTTTTGCCATTTACTTAACCATATGGGTCAGAACTCAGAATTTTTGTTTAAGCATCCCAAGATTATGATTTCTGATTTCTCTCTCAAAGTCTATAAAAAGTTTGCAACTCCCTCTTCACAACCGATTGGAATGATGATATGATATAGGGTAATTAGCATAAAATTGGCTTGATATAATGGTAAGCTTTGTATATTAAAAGTAATCCTCCCTGCTTTCTTGCTAATTGCCTCCTCTCTCCAGCATGGAGCTCTCGCCCAAGATTACCTTGGTAATCGAAACAATCCCTAAGATCTATGTTAGATTCCAAATTCATAGCAGCATTGAGAGAATATTTTGAAGTTGAGGTTTAGGTGATTAATAACATTTCGTTATGATGTGGGTGATCTTTTGGTAGGAATGGATGTTCAACATGGAATTTCGCATACTAGGTCATTTTTATCATTTTTCATAATGTCGTATCTAGATTAGATTCCTATTAGAATTTGGTGAAAGAAAAGAGGGCATACCTGAGATTAAAATCATTGAAGAGGAAATACAACCCCCCCCCCCCCCCCCCCCTTTCTCTACCTGTGAGATTACTGGGGCAGTTCCATTGCAGCCATGTCTGTTTTTCCTTCTACTTTTCATGGATATGCTTCCATGGTTAGATATTTGAAGGGTGTATAAAAAAATTTAATTGCAGACATCGGTGGAGCAACTGGCCAGCTTCTTGAGCAAAATGCTCACGCCTTGGATCAAATTTCTGCGAACTTTGCTGCTTTCAAGGTAATCTGCAATAATATTTAGTTTTTGAACTGCTGTAGAAGAAGTTTTACCAATAAGATGTATGTAAAGTGCTATTATGTGCTTCTACCTAATGACTTCTTAATACAAAAACCTGTATATTTGTCTTTCATCAGTTGCTGATAGATGTCTGAGCTGTTATTCAAATATTAATTACTCTACACTGGTAGCAGGATAATTTGTTTTGGCAATTTACTCGGCCCAATGTATTTCAACAGAACAATTGGACCGAAAAGTATATTGTTAGAGCAGTTGTCTATTGTGAGATCAAGTTATATAGAACGAGGGTTAATCTTGTGTGCTGAGACTTCCAAACAAACCCATTCTTCTTCATTATTAGTGGAGAATAAAGGCATCCAGACTATGCTTGTACTAGATGTTGCAGCATAGGGATTAATGTGTGCAACTGATTAGATTCTGTCAGGTTAGGACAACCTGATGAGTATTCAGAAAATGAGGGTCGGTAGGATTATTTGAATATCTGACTGTGGAATTAAAGAGATTCTACCATAATATGGGTATATCAGACTGTAAACTTCATTTTCTGTCCAGGAACTATACATCAATGATCTCTTACTTGGATTCTATTTATACATTGCGTCTGCTCTACTAACTCAATGCCTAGGCCAAATGGATGCAATCCAAATTAAAATCACTTTGATTGATTGGCTTCATTGGAAGCATGACAGAAAAGCATCATTTCTAACAGTGACCTGATGGTATTAATATTATTTTTCTCGTTCTACTTGCATGCAGATACAGGAGAATATCAATCTCTTCTGCCAGACTCGAAACAACATCCTAACAATATTAAATGAGTACGTATACCGTCTGTATCACTTGATCGTTAGCAAAGAAGAGATGCACTTATTTCATGCTAGTATAAAATATTTCCTCCCTTTGCTCTAGTTCTACTTTGATCATTCCCGAATATATTTGCCTGTTATGAATTGATGTGAGACTAATATCTTGCTTCATTATTATTTTTATATATTTGGTTGTGGTGACTGAGAATTGCAGCAGAAGTTCCCTAAGGAGTTTGCTACTTAGTTATTTTCTCTAGATGTATTGCGAATTGGCCAGCCAGATTTTCCCTTCCGTTTCCTTATTTCTTTTAATTAAAACCACACTAGGTGGCTTATTTAATTAACATCATAAAATAAGAGTACAGCCTTAAGAGGAGGGCTGTGCCTAACCTCTAGAAAAAGACAATAAACCTACCCCTTTCAGTTTCCTTCGTTGACTGGGATCTTAAAATTCCTCCAGCCATCTTCGAAAGGATATAATATATTGTTTGTCACAATGTGAAAACTTATACCCAAAACCTGAAAATGTGCTTTCTGTCTGTGATACATATGATTATTTCTCTCTCAAGACTTTAGGATCAAGATACAATCTCAGTAGAGAACGTGTGAACAACTATTTGAAGGTAACTCCACAATATTGATGGATAACTAAAGGTCTTTTTTGCAGCCGTCTTGAATTTTTGGGTCTGTATTTGATAGTTTATTGGAAAATGGAAAATGAATGAACATGGCCTTTATTTTTCATTTAAAAGTAGAAATCATTTGCACTCATCAACGCCCCACACCCCCGACAAACACACACAAATCAACAATATACACATTGAGATCATGTCATTGACTGTTATCTTGCAAACTTTTAGATTTATCTCTCTTTCCTCTCTCATCAGTATGAAGATATACATGACATACGTTTAGATATGCATAATAACAAATCATCACATTGATTATGCCACTTATAGGATCGAGGCGAAGATGTCGGAAATCCCAATGCAGATGCCACCATTTCCTGTGAAACTGAATGAAGAGCTTGCCAACTCCATTCTTCCTCAAACATCCATGCCAATGCCAATGCAAATGCAACCTAATCAATCTTGAGAGGTTCTCCTTCCTTACATAGTAATGATGCTTCTGACTGCTTCGCTTTAGTTGGCACCTTCTACATATTTGTGTATAGCAAAATAAACTGCCTAGGCAGTCCAGTCAGAGTCGAATTTTCTATTAACTGTTTATTTCTTATGCACCTTTTTTATTTCGTTGTGTTCTGCTGGATGATCTGTTAAGAAAAGTTTTTATAGCATGTGTAAATAATTGTCAGGTAAAATAAGTTGGAGGTTTTACTATTTAATTACAGGCTGCATTTACCTAGATGTTTTATATTTTTGAATCTCTTTCAGTTGATTGGTTATGTATACTATATAGTGCTCCAATCTAATAGCCGGAAATATGGTATAAAGCGGAGCGGCAGACAGTAATCACATAATCCTAAATTAAAAAGAATTATTTTTTTATGTAAAAGAAGTGTATGCAAATAATATAAACAATTAATTTCATTTACAAGATGCTAGATCATCAGCAGCAGCAAAAATGGAAAAGTTGCTGGTATTGTTATTGAAGATTTGTTACTCATTCCACACTGGAATTATTCCTTGAGCAGCCAAACGCTTCTCAACCCAGAATACAACATGTTTAGCTGTTGGTCTTTTCTCATCAACTAGAAATGGCTCTACAGTGCTCACTCCTGTCCCATATGAAGATAGAGAGAAACCTTTTGGACCTGTCACCCAAAAACATATAAATTATATTTACATACCAAGCCAAACAGGGTTATTTTATTTTGGAAATATTAAAAATTAGACAAACCTGTGAGATTTCCATCAGGGAAGAATGCCCAAAATGAATATGGGTTGCCCTCTTTAAAAAATGAACCTTCTAACTGCCATGTATTATTTCATTCAACAATTACAAATCAGGCAAAACATTGAGCTTTATTGGCCTTTCTTGTTGAATACAAATTTTAAATACTGGGCTCGACATGGTAGTATCAGAGTGGATACCACTTATTTATGAAAACAGTGAATGTGTTAGATTGTAAAAAATGAATCACATGAGAAAGGTAAGTTGAAGCATAATCTAATTTTTATTCTCTCTCTAACAATTTAAACTTTTAGACGAGGAGGGTCGGTGTTTATATCTAATTTTATTTGGAAATAATTTTATGCATTTTGCATTTGTAACTGACCTTGTTGTCATTAAATGATAGTTCAAGTTCTGAGATATCATCTTGAGCTTGTAGAGTGTCTTTGAGTGAAGGGATGACATCCTCCTCCATCAACTGAGGCAAACCTTTGGCTTGAGCTTTGGCTGCAGCCTTCGGCTTTGGCTTCGAGGGCTCAGCTTCTTCAGCCGGCTTTTCCTCCTTTTTCTCCTTTGTTTCAGCAGAAACTAGTTTTCACAATTATAAGTAGATAAGACCACTTCTATCTAAAAAGACATCATCTATTTGTGTATAACATTTTCACAGATTCATTAAGAAACCACCTGTGGATGTAGATGATTCTTGAACTGCCAAGCAGGTTATATTTCGTTGTCGTGGAGTTACTAGTCTAATCACCTGTTGCACAGACAAAAGTTTCTTTCATATCCAAATTCGATCTTTTCTCACCCCAGATAAGATGAAAATGCGGACACGTGGCCTGGTTCATGGTTATTAGCAACTATCCATCCATGAATTTCAACGAGGGAATTAAGATAGTTCGTACTCTAAAAAGGTAACAAGAAATGCTATACGGCATGTGTGCATATATACAAAATAAGTCGAGAATACCAGTGGAAGGCTGGAGCGTGGCCTGCATTTACGGCTGAATGAAGAGGAAGAAGATGAAAAGCTCGAAAAAGCAATGGATCCTCCGGCCGTAGTCGCCATTTTGGTGAACTCCGATTTTATTAAAATTTAGAGCTCAATCAAGCATTTCATTTTAGTGGTTGTTTTTTAGTTTTAACAGAGAGGAAGCTTTATTGACCACACGCTGGTTGGAGCATGGTTGCCACTGATTTTCCAAGATGAAGAATCAACAATTTTTTGAGTTTTTAAAGGGCTATATGATAAGTTCATTATTGGGCCATTGAGAAAGTTGGGTTTAGTGCTTATGGGCCTCCTATGGCGCTTTTTGAAGGGGAAATTAGGTCAGTTACGGTAAAAAGGGAACAAATTAGATTAATACACTTTAACCAAATTAAAACCTCTTAACAACTGTAAATAATACGTCCACAACCCCAAAATTGTCCACAAAACCCCAAAAGCCTCAAAAAATCCCCAAATCAACCCAAAACCACGATTCCGTCATTCTTGATAGGTGGGAGAACCAAATCTGGTGTTGGGGCTGATGACGCGATAGGTGGTGGAAGTGGTGGTGGTGCTGGCATTGGCGCTGGTGGTGTCGTAGGTCGTGGAATTGGTGGGGGTATTGTGGGTGCGGGAGCGGGTGCCTTTATTGCTAGGGCTGGTGTTGGTGGTGGCTATTGGACAGGTGCAGGGGATGCTTGTGGTTGAGGTATAACCGGTGGAAGTGCTGGTGGTGAAAGAGAAGGTTAAGGAAAGAGAAGGGTTGGACCAGAATGTGGGCGTGAAATAGGAGGGGAAGTTTGCATTGCAGTACTCAAGTGCTGCTAAAACTGCTTCATTACCTGGAGGAGTTGCATCAAGTTTAGCAATATCATCGACGAGTACGAGGTCGGAATCTAGATAAACAACCTTTTGAATGCATTCTGAGAGCAGATCAGCTAGATAGTTGCGGGCATAGTTAAGTGGACAATCCAGTGCAGCACGAATAGAAGTTGAGATCAACCCCGCCACCGACGAATCATCAAAAGGATAGATGTTGAACTGAAGGTAAGGAAATGACTTTGCGATTGTGAGGTTGAGGTGGGAGGTGTTGGCGGCAACGGAAGACACAAAGTGGAAGATTATATTTTCAGGGCAAGATGAGTGTTGAAGGACTAAAAGAATAGCAGCCAAGGATCCCCTGAGGTACAGCTAGTGGGGGTGAAACTAGATCCCAAACCGGGATACCCACAAGCCGTCAACATTGGCGCTGTGTCTGCTGGAATTTGGAATGCTGTTGTCCAAATTTGGAATTCTGTTTCCCGGGCTTCTTCGTCTTCTTCCAATGCCTGATTAATTAACATCCACATTTAGCGAGTAGTCTTTACTTTTTTCTTGTGTCCTCACAATTTCATACGGTATCCTTATTCCTGTTGTATTCCTTTTGATGTTAATTTTAGCTGAGTTTATCCTCCGAATTTTTGTATTCCCAATGTTTAGTATTTTATTCTATGAATACTTGTCATGATGTTTGTATCACAGGTTCATCAAATGAAGAGGAGTATAGTTTGTAGTGTGGGCTTTTGTCCATCATGTTATTGTTGTAGCGTTTAATTTTCTTTTTTATCTCTATTTTGCCACCAGCCTAAGCCTCTCGTTATTGAAACTAAGTCCAGAACTAGAAGAGAGGACAACAATGCCAACCAATCTAGTATTGGTTAGAAGGCACATAATCTGCTTATTCATTGTTTCTTTTCTGAATTTGATTCTCAGCATGTAAAACTAATGGTTCCTACAATCAAGATTATTATCAGGAGGGAAGTTAAGTGTATGTCACTTTTTTTTGAATGTGTGCAACTTTTTTTAATATGTTATTTTTTTAAATTCGTCACTTTTAAAAAATTTATGTCATTTTTTTTAGTGTTTGTCACTTTTTTCAATCGCCTTCTTGAAATTTCAATCATTTTTTAGTAACAAACATCACTTTTTAATAAAAGTGAAATTGTAAAATGACACTAAACTTTTAAAAGTGACATTGTGTCACTTTTTTAAAAATAAGTGACAATTTTATCACTT
Organism: Fraxinus excelsior; assembly: GCA_019097785.1. Lineage (NCBI taxonomy): Eukaryota > Viridiplantae > Streptophyta > Magnoliopsida > Lamiales > Oleaceae > Fraxinus > Fraxinus excelsior. Next base: position 32,325,230 of record CM032629.1, read on the forward strand.
TTTTGTGTGTTTGTAACTTTTTTAAGTGTTTGTTTGTTACTTTTTAAAATTTCTCACTTTTTTGAATAACAAACATAGGTTTTGATTGATATTTTGTCACTTTTCTAAGTACTAGTCTATTGTCCGTGCAATGCACGGGCAATGTTATTTCGAATGTAATATTAGCATTTCAAAAAATATATATTTATCTCCTTTTTTGTTGGATTCTTCTTAAGAATTTAATGCATAATGTAGCATTTTTTTATGTACTCGCTTTTCCAGAGTTAAGAATTATAGATACTGAACTTTATTATCAAATGTTATGAAAATAAGAATTAATAACGAAATAACATAATATTAATTGATGGCAAATGTAACCCAATAACATTGAAGAATTGCAAAAAAAGTTGTAATCTTAGATGACAAAAATCATAAAGGTAATAAAAAGGCACATTCTTCCTCCCATCCTCTCTTCGCATGGGACATGATGTAAAATTTATTTTATATCCTACTAGTAGGTACGAATGTGAGCTAAATAAAGGAACTCTTGACAGTTTTCCGTGCTAATTTGAGAAAATGTATTTACTAACGTAGTGATGAACTATGCTAATTTGGCCTTAAAATCCTGTGAGCAGCTCTTATCACTTTCGTCAACATCTTCAACAATCCATTTGATCAAACAACTCGGTTGAGTGCTTTCTACGTAGACTTTACATGCTATCAAAATATCACGAGAATGCTTGTAGAAATGTCCTATCACAAAGTCCTCGAAATGCTATGAGCAACACAACACAAAACTTAAATCAGTATATAATAAAACCTTTATCCAAAAGAAAATAATAAATTGAAATTAATTACCAAAATATGCAAGGATTGAAATACCTAATAATAACAGTAGTACATAGAAGGATCTCAATTTCATCTTACTTTCGGTGGCCGCCTCATACTGTATACCATCGTTTGGAAAGAATGGATAAAAATATTCTCATTGTATGCTATTGAACACTTTTCTCTAGTCGTTGAACCACTCATATTTGCACGTCTAGACTTAATAAAATAGGGATTAACATTTAACAGTAGGCCTTGTATAAAGACCAAAACATGTAGCATAGTTGATATATCATAGATCAACTTCTACTTTTGACTACCACTTCAAGTGTTGAGAAGGCTTAGGCATACTTTGTCAAAATTGTACAAGTTTTGATTGATGCGAAGTCCACCAGAGTGTTAATGAACTTGCTACAACAAAAAGTGAGTTAGCATTAATGGAAGACAATGTATTGACATATTTGAAAGTGTAAAAGGGGTTGGGCACAAAAATATCTAAAACATACAAGTGGAATATTGGGATAGCTTCCAGGAAAGAAGATGTCGAAGAAAAAGAGACCATCATGGTATGGGGTATATTCTAATCTTACATCATAGCCCTCAAAAGATTCATTCTGAATTCAGAGACATGCATAAATATAGTATCTGATAGAGTGACAACAAAAATATAGAAGGTGAGGAATAGATTCATTCTAACAAATTCAGCAAAATGATGGTAACACCATTAGTTTTAACAAAATGCACATGGACTATAACTAAATTTTCTCAGATATCATCATAAATTGATCCTGAATATTCAGAGAGCTTACCAGGAAAATCAGGTAATATCTTGAAGTAAAAAAATGTAGAGTCCATTAGTATGATTAGAAGCTCACAGACAAAATGGAAATGGCTGAAATTAAAACGAATTATGGTTAATGGGAAAATTTATACCATGCATTAATAACGATTAGACAAAAAAGTAATAATAACTAACATGTTATCAAGAGTATAGACATGAGAGTTTTTGAAGTTTTCTTAGCTATAGTTACTTCCATCATTGTTGTAACTTTAAAGTACCATGTTGCCATAAATTCAAGTAAGTGTAAAAAATATACACAAATATCATAAAGCCTAAAATATTCCAAATCTAAATTAGTTATTATAGAAATAAGAAATAACAAAAATCAGTAATATAATTATAACAATGAGCGACTAAGATATGCGACAAATACTTACGAAGAAACTATATTTCTACAAATGAATGAATGAGAGAATTTCTCTGTAGACAACATTCTTCGTACATGTAATGTGTAAATTGTCAGCGCTTGATGATTTTAGTAAAACCTTTAAAGATTTGCTTGTTTTAGCTCTTGACAATGCTACATAAAGTTGACCATGACAGAAAACTGGTTCAGGAAAATACAAACCAATGTAAACAAGTGTTTGACCTTGTACTTTATTTATCGTCATTGCAAAATATGGTCTAATCGGGAATTGAGTTCTTTTAAAATGAATTGAAGTTTGATCATTTTTCAGAGGTATAAAAGGAATTCTTGGTAAGAAAACATGTTTTTCACAATATTCACCAGTTGTAATTTCAGCAAGAATTACATTCTTATCAAATTTTTTACAAGTAAGGCGTGTTCCATTGCATAAGCCTTCAGATGGATTGATGTTCCGCAATAACATCACATGACAGTTTATCTTAAACTTCAATTCATGAGGCGGAATACCATTTGGAGTCGAAGTGTTCAAGAAATTTTCTTGTAGGCTATGTTCTGATTTGTCAATTCCTTCATCAAAGCTATAATATGTAAAAATTGTACCAGGAATCTGATCAAGTAAAATTCTATTAATATGATCAACACATTCATTTCTAGGCGTAAGAATTACTCGACCCATCGTATGTAAATTATCAACATATGCTTCTATATTTGGAAAAACATGATTTATCAAAATTTTCAGAGATGTAATTTCATCCTCAAATGGTACAATTATATTGCTCGGAAGCTGAATGCAGTTACAACTGTGTTCTTCCTATATTCCATTTCCAATTCTAAGCAAATAATCAGAAAATGTGGGATCCAATTTTGCTCGCATGTTCTCAACCAACGGTAGATGTGAATACGAAGGCCATAAGTCAGAGAAGACTAAGCTAGTTTTCATTATGTCTTCTTTTTTTCCTCTCGATATCACTGGTAAAACTTGTCTAAAATCTCCTCCTAGAACGACCACTTTTCCACCGAAAGGCAAATTACAATCAGTAATATCTCTGAGCATTTTATCAACGGCACAACGATTCACCATAGGTGCTTCATCCCAAAGTATTAATGTAGACATTCTTAACAAAGTCCCTAGAGCCGATTGTTTACTAACAGAACAGATAACTTCACCAACTGTTTCCAGAGGGATTTTAAATCTTGAATAAGTTGTTCGACCTCCAGGTAAAAGAGATGCAAATACTCCAGAATATGCTGTAGCTAAAGTAATTAAATTTTGAGACATTTTGAGACCTTACACCTGTTAGGAGAGCTTTATTAAAAAAGTTTTGCACGTTCCTCCTAGACCATCGATGAAATAGATCCCACTTGATTTGGAATTTACTTTTTCCATAATTGTATCATACGCAAATTGTTGCTCATTATTTAAGCTTGATGTATAGGCATAGCCTCCTTCTATATTCAAATTTGTTGTCTCATCTGCAATCATTCTTCTCAACCTCTCATTTTGCTCTAAATATACACACAATTAGATCAGGTCGATTTTGAATCTCATCATTGTGTTTTAGTTCTTTCTTAATCTCTGGCCAATTTGGATTGCATGTTATAGTCAAGAAGATGTCCGATTTTCCATAACGCTGTACAATAGTCATTGCATCCATATATCTCATTAACATATCTCTAGGCCCACATGTAAAAGACTGAGGTAAAACAATTTTTCTTCCAATTTTGTACCCTCTTGTCTCTCCATTTTGAACGCTATCTACAATACCCTGATAAAGTTTAGCTCGAATTTGACTTTGGTTGTTACGAAAATAGTCTAACCGTGCAGTTTCGATCTTCACATACATATCTACAACATATTGCTGGAACAATCTACCACTGCGAAGTAAAATAGACTTACCGGAAGGCCTGATTTGCAATTTATATGAATAATATTCTTGATAAGAAACTTGTGATCGTTTCTTCATTCCATTAAGCACTGCAGAAAAGAAGTCATCATTCAATTAGAACATTGACAATGCAAAACTTAGGTGAATGCACAATAACATAAATTTGCAAACCTTGATTTTCCTTTTCAATAAATTCAGCTGTAGGGGTAACTGTATTAGGAAATTGAACAAATTCAAAGAAATGTTCAGTCCTTCTACACCTCTCAATGCCTTCATGCCAACCGGATTCTCCGTATGGAAAAAGTAGAGAATATTGCAAAGGATCATAGCAACCGTAGTAATAATGAACTCTATGTGAATCACCAGAATGACAGTATATGGTAATGTCACGAAAGCGAATATTAGTATTTTCATCGTTTTCGACCCATATAGCAGCTACTTCAGATGAGGTAGGAGTATTAAATACTCTTTGATCAAGTCCTGGATCGCATCTTATATGTATTTGATGATCTCGTAAGTTAGTTATATTACTTAAAGACCGAAAAAATCTACTATATGGATTTACCTTCAAGATTTCAATTAGAATAGTTAAAGTACATTCATCAAAGTTCTCTGAAATCTTCATACAATACCTACTTTTAAATGCTAAGCCCTATTTTAATAAGTCTAGACGTGCAAATATGAGTGGTTCAACGACTGGAGAAAAGTGTTCAATGGCATACAATGAGAATATTTTTATTCATTATCTCCAAACGATGGTATACAGTATGAGGCGGCCACCGAAGGTAACATGAAATTGAGATCCTTCTATGTACTACTGTTATTATTAGGCATTTCAATCCTTGCATATTTTGGTAATTAATTTCAATTTATTATTTCCTTTTGGGTAACGGTTTCATTATATACTGATTTAAGTTTTGTGTTGTGTTGCTCATAGCATTTCGAGGACTTTGTGATAGGACATTTCTACAAGCATTCTCGTGATATTTTGATAGCATGTAAAGCCTATGTAGAAAGTACTCAACCGAGTTGTTTTGTCAAAGGGATTTTTGAAGATGTTGACGAAAGTGATAAGAGCTGCTCACAGGATTTTAAGGCCAAATTAGCATAGTTCATCACTACGTTAGTAAATACATTTTCTCAAATTAGCACGGAAAACTGTCAAGAGTTCTTTTATTTAGCTCACATTCATACATGCTGGTAGGATATAAAATAAATTTTACATCATGTCTCATGCGAAGAGAGGAGGGGAGGAAGAATGTGCCTTTATTACCTTTATGATTTTTATCATCTAAGATTACAACTTTTTTGCAATTTTTCAATGTTATTGGGTTCCATTTGCCATTCAATTAATATTATGTTATTTCGTTATTAATTCTTATTTTCATAACGTTTGATAATAAAGTTCAGTATCTATAATTCTTAACTCTAGAAAAGCGAGTACATGAAAAAATGCTACATTATGCATTAAATTTTTAAGAAGAATCCACCAAAGAAGGAGATAAATATTTATTTTTTTGAAACGCTAATATTACCTTCGAAATAACATTCCATGTGCATTGCACGGGCAATAGACTAGTGTTACTTAAAAAAGGGTTAAACCCAACCTTGAGGACCCCACCGTCCCTAGAGCGTCTCTAGAATATCGTGGAGGAGGTAAATCGCAGGATATACCTCAGCAGGTCATTGTACAAGAGTTGACATATTGGTGCCCACAAAAAGTCAAATTTTAAACTTTGTTAAAAGCAGGAATCGAACTCTCACACTACGGCTACCAGCTTAGTTGAAACTACCTCACTCTTATCCTTTGCACCACTGAGCTATGTCCCGAAAGGCAAATACTATGTCGTTTAGATATACAGACGGGTTGCCTTTGGCTGACGGACTTGTCAATGTCGTTGTGAGTTGTAATTTTAAAGCATGTTTACAAAGAATTTATAAACTATTTAAATTATATTTTCTACTAAGAGTTTTTATAAATAATTTAAATTACATTTTTAGGAAGAGTTTACAATTAACTTATAAATTGATAAAAATTAGTAGTAAATATGTGAATAAAACTTGTAAATTTCTCAAAATGTGTGAATAAAAATGACTTGAATGTTTATAACACATGAGCCAAACATAATAACCTGGGCACACCAAAACCGGCATCATTCGATTTTATTTCCACAAATATTTCCATCGATGTACATAATGCTACTTCTCATCAACCTCTGAAAGCATGAACATAAAATAAAAACATGAAAACGTAGAATAAGCTTGGGGCGTACACTTAGGCACCATCCTCTGTTCTAGATAACAGCAGTTGCGACACCAGTTTTTCTATGATCATCTTTAGTGCAGGAGCACTTGCGCTGCATTTGCTATCATCAAAGCAAGATCTTCCTTCTTCTGCTACTTTACACAACTGAGGATCTAATGGGACCTTCCCAAGAAAAGGGACGCCCATATCTCTACACATTTTGGCACCACCACCAGCACTGCTATCGAATATTTCACTGGATGCAACCAAATTTAGCATTTCTGGTGCCTTCTCTCTCATAAACGAAATAACCCACTCTGTCATGTCCTTATGTTCACCCGCCTCTGTCAAGTGCATGAATCTGAAATTTGACAATGGTTGGCATAGACCACTCATGTTCTCAACAACTCCAAGAACCTGAAGCCCGACCTTTTTGCAGAAACTTACTTCTTTCCTCACGTCTATGAGAGACACCTGTTGTGGGGTGGTAACTATAATGGCGCCGTCTATTCCAGTTGCTTGGAGGAACTGGACGACTGAGATATGCTCATCCGATGTCCCAGGTGGTGCATCAACCACTAGAAAATCAAGCTCCCCCCAATAAACATCCTTCAAGAATTGTTTGATGATTCCATTCTTTCGGGGACCCCTCCATATGACAGCCTCATCAGGATGGGGCAACATGAATCCAATTGACATGACCCCAAGGTTTGATTCAACATAAACAGGTGACCATCCAAGGTTACTCTGGTGAATCTCTTGTCCTTCAAGACCAAGCATCTTCGGGATGCTTGGACCACAAATATCAATATCAAGGAGACCCACCTGGAAATCCATAGCTGCCAGGGCGAAAGAGAGTTGAGCTGAGAATGTACTCTTGCCAACACCACCCTTGCCAGACAAGACCAGTATTTTATGCTTTACTGTTGCCATTCTTTCAACAATTGCCACCAAGTCTACAAAAAAATAAGAATTAAAAGAAAGTAATAGTTATAATTTAACAACATATAATCAATAAAACAAACATAATAGCTTTAGCATCTCGCTGTTTTTTTTTTTCTTCAGGGGTGGGAGAAAAAGAGAGGAATTTGCTTCCTAAAGCCAGCTATGTGAATCAAGCAGACAACCCCCACGTAGAGGAACACTAGAGCAGGTCAGTTCAAAACCTAATCTAACCATATTTTTGCATATACTATCAGATACTCTAGCAAAAACAAGTGACTTCCCAGTAGCAATCACTAATTTCATAATAGAAGTAAATAAACAGCTAAGAGCATCTCCAGAAAACTCTCTATTTTTAGAGAACATATTCTATCATTTGGAGAGCATATATGAATTTAGAGAGAAGAAATTTTGAAGTACTCCAACAAACTCTTTATATTTAACACTTAAATTTACTACTCCCAAAAATATTTATTATTTTTCTTTATCTTTTATTTTAACTAGTTTTTCTTTAGATTATTTTATTGTTTTTCTATATTGAAAATTGAAACATTTTGAATGCATTTAATTATAGAGAGTGGGTTTGCCACTCTATAATTCAAATTTGGATAGTCAAACCCACTCTCAAAATTAAAATGTTAATTTAAAGAATCTCTTGTCTATTTATCTTTTAGTAGACTTGACATTACATGTGCAATTCATGTGGTTAGTTAGCCACTTCTCATCACGGGTTAATGCCTTCTTCATCCAACCTTATTCTTCGACGTTGATTGGGCAGGTCATCCTTTTGATTGAAAATTTAATACTGGTATTGTATTTTTTTTTTTTTTTTGGTGATTCTTCAATCTACAGAGTAAAACTAAGAAACTGCTAGTTGTGTCTAGATTGTCAATAGCGACAGAATATCGAGCAATGACAAGTCATTTGGCCGAGATTATGTTGTTTCAAAGATTACTAGATGAACTTGATACTCCTCTATCAAATTCAACTCCTATATTTTATGACAATCAAAGTTCCATGCAAATTGCCAAAAATCCAGTTATTCATGAGTGCACTAAACATATTGAGGCCAGCTGTCACTTTATTCGTCAACCGTACTTGGCATGTTTAATTTCTCATCCTTATACGCATGTGGCAGAAATCTATTAGAGTACCAAATCTAAGACCAAAACCTGGATACAGCCTAAGAACTTCCTCACGTCACACCACCTATACCTGCCCATCTAAGTTTGGAAAAAAAGTAAAATTACATCAATAAGCATCTCATTTGAGAAAGTGGACAAATGAAATTCAAACACAGTTGATTTCTTCATATTCCAACATCTATAGAAATCCAAGAAAACTTTTTGAACTCTATCACCAGATATGATATCCCACTCTTCGAACTCTACCATCTGATACGATGTCGGAAATAGTTGGTCTTGAGATATTCCAAAAAAAAAAAAAAACACATCGCACTTGTAAAACACAATTACCCCAGAAAAAAGTATCCTTGTTCAAAATGGACTACTGGTTATCCTATTACATATATTCACTATTTTTCTATTCAGTCTTTTGGAGAGATTCAGCCCCTGTTTGACAACCGTCATTTCAAAACTCTTTAATTCACATATTCATTTTCAACCACACATTTACAAAATAAAACATTTTGTACATAAACCCAAAACTTTTCCCCACTTTTTAACCACGCATTCTCCAAAAAAAAATCACTATTCAAAACTTCATTTTCTCAAAATAATGGCCATCTAAATTCACAAGTGTTTTGCATTCAACTCAGGTATAATAATTCACATAAATATTATTTATTTTTTTATAAATACAGTTCTTCCTATGACCAAACAACACACTCCTATTACTGGGAAAACCAATTAACAGTATATTTAGGGCAAATAAAAAAGGACACAAACATGAAGCATCCCTCCATGTTAATTCTAAAACCCATAAAAAAAGGTTAGAATTAATGGCAAAGTGAACCTGGATCGGGGCCTTTAGGAGCAGTAGCACAAGCCTCTTGGTTTGGGCAGCCTTCGCAATCATCAGATTTTCCGGCCGACTCCGATTGAGGCCCTGGACAATCTATAAATCCAAAAAATAAAAGTAAAAAATCTGAGAAGAATATAAATTCAATAACTCTGAAACTGAAAATAATGGGAATTGCATACGTTCGTTTGCGTTTTCAGGTATTTCGTAGCCTCCATTTTCCATTTCTAGCTGCCGTTTAGTAGCTCCTCCTTCAAGGGTAAGAAGAAAATGAAACTGTAAACCGTCTGAAGCAAAGAAAAATTCACAAGAGAAGAAAAACAGAGAAAATTGAAGAGAAAAATTTAATGAGTCGGTGACTTTTGTGGACTTTGTGAGTTTTTAAGTGATTTCGCAAGAATTAATACTTCTGTTGACTTTCATCAGAGACTTTCATTTGAAAATATATATATACATAAGAAAAAATTAAGTATATATATTGTAATATTTTAAACAACTTCTTGTATGTCCAAATCATCCATAACTCATATAATTAAAAATGCAAAACAATAAATCATATTTTTTATGGCAGTAAAATTTATTTTTAAAAAAAATCAAGTCACAATAAATGTATTTACAAATAATCAAAATACCAAAAAAATTAATAGTATTTTAGTAACGTTCAACCAAAAAATGGGAAAGAAATTGCTGACTTCCATGGGGAGATGGTGTGCTCTTAATTATACAGGTTAAAAAAACTTTTGCATTTTTCTAGTTAGCTCTATAATCTAATTGTTTCTGTTTTTGCCTTTGCATTATGAAAGCTTTAGAACTATGAATTTCTCGACTGTCGAATTCTGGCTATATAATTATTGAGTTAGAATATCAACAAATCAAAACCTTCACATCATGCTGTCTTTCTGTTTCTGATACAAGTCTTCTCTGAAAAATTCATATAATTATCCCTAGTGGCATCAATAGCTCTAATCTACATGGATGAAAGTCAGATTAACAGAATTACTTCATAGCCAACACAGTCCTAATCTTTTACATTTCGACAACTTCTCAGCAATTGACAATTTGGGAAGTGGAAAACCCCGATTCTCTATTCCTTCAATTTGTTAAATGAAATTATGCGACACCAACATGATAACATATCCTTTCAAACCAGACACCCACCCACAGTAATTGCATTCGATATCAAACTAACAACATTTGATCCCTGTAATAGCAACCCTGATGCCAAACAGAAAACCATCTCCAAAAATTCAATTATTTACATAAACTCAATTAACAATCATCTTTACCATACACGAATCAAACAGAGAATTCACAGAGAGAGAGATATATATATATATATATAGAGGTACCCTGTGAATAAAGAAAAACTCAAAGCAAAGATTAAAAGGAAATTTTACCTGATTGGAAGAGATCGAGAAAACCCTAGAGTGTGAAGATAAGAGAAGACGCGGGCTTGGTTCGAGAATGGGAGATTTATTTTGAGATTTCCAATTTATAGTTTCTACCAAAACGTAAGGAAGTTATAAATTTCCTAAAATTCATTCTCATTTGAGTACCCCGTACCTTGTGGAGTCCTCTAAAAAACTTTTAGTCTTCGGGACTTGTTTGTATTTTCAAAAAATGTATATTGTAACAGTGTTACGATGAAAAATGTGATGTTAAAAAATAAGAATTTTTTTTTAGATTTACACGTAATATTATTTTATTAAAAAACTGTAATTGAAATCTGATCAAATTACTGTATCATCTTTTTTTTTTATTGTCTTTCCTAGTCAATTTTTCAATGATTTTTTTATATACATAAATCCAGGTATAATTTTATGTAAGTATTATTAATTGTTGTAATTTAATTAGTAAAAATTTAATGTTTCCGCACAACTCTTCAACTGTAATGGAAGATACCCACCCCAGTAATAATACTAAAATGATATGTTGACAAATTTATTAAGTTAACCTAATATGCTTCAGAATTTATTGTAAAACATAGAGAAATACTAAATCTACACAAACAAAATTAAGTATACATAACTACTTACAAAAATCTGAATCATGGAACACAACTCTATGTATTTAAAGAAATACTAAAGTAATAATAATATAAACAAAAATAATTTTTACATATAAATATTTACAGCAAAAGTTTATGTTCTGCTGCAATACCAAAGTTTCAATATTTAGTCGTACAAGCTGAAGAACATAATGGAGTAAAATAAATATTTTCAAGATTTATAGATCAACATAATGGTATTTACATATTAAACATACAAAAAATAAAATTAACTATACATAACTACTTATAAAAATCTTAAACATGGAACACAATTGTATTTATTTAATGAAATACTAAACATGCAAAATAATAATAATAATAGAAACTAAAATAAATTTTGACGTATAAATACTTACAGTAAACAGTAATAAAGGTTAAGAAATTCTCGATGATGAAATAAATTTTTCTTCATTAGTTCTCCCATATAAATAGATTAATCTCTTCAGCCGACTACAAAAATATCAAAAGTCATTGAAACTATCATCCTGAACTAAATGTAATGTGATAGGCAAAAATACAAAAATATAGCACAGCACCTACATTTTTGACTCCCAATTTTTTTGTTTCTTGAATAATATGAAATATCTGGAAAAATGATCCCCAGCTTTTTGTTTCAATATTTTTTTATTTTTTATTTTTTGTCATGTAAACCTCAAAGTCAACAATTGAGGCTTGTTTTTTTTTTTTCCCTTTTCGTTCCCTATGCCTTTTTTTTTTTTTTGTTCACATGCAATTTAATAATTACACTTCATCAAACCGACCTAAGACTAAGTGTGAACAGTAAACGAAGGATAAAATTGAAAAATGAAATACGTCTCAAATGAATAGTACTAGGAGGATTGCTTTTTTTTAATAGAAGAGGGATTTATCACCTTTTTTAGTCACTTTTTTTTTTAAAAAATTTTGTCACCTTTTTGAATTTGTGTCATTTTTTTTTTAAAAAAAGTAAAAAATTGACAATTTTTTAAATAATGAGCAACAATTTGCGTATGATACAATTATGAAAAAGTAAATTTCCAAATGCAAGTTGGATTATTTCATCGATGGTCTAGGAGGAACGAGTAAAACCTTTTTATATAAAGCTCTCATAACAGTTTGATCATTTTTCAGAGGTATAAAAGGAATTCTTGGTAAGAAAACATGTTTTTCACAATATTCACCAGTTGTAATTTCAGCAAGAATTACATTCTTATCAAATTTTTTACAAGTAAGGCGTGTTCCATTGCATAAGCCTTCAGAAGGATTGATATTCCGCAATAACATCACATGACAGTTTATCTTAAGCTTCAATTCATGAGGCGGAATACCATTTGGAGTCAAAGTGTTCAAGAAATTTTCCTGTAGGCTATGTTCTGATTTCAGACGCACCTAAATACCTCATCAAAGCTATATTATGACTAAAAATATAGTACCAGGAATCTGATCGAATAACAACGTAACAATTCTAATAAATACTGATCCAACACAAGTTCATTTTCTACATGCGTTTACTAGCAATTCATACTCGACTCATCGTATGTAAATTATCAACATATGCTTCAATATTTGGAAAAACATGATTTATCAAAATTTTCAGAGATGTAATTTCATCCTCAAATGGTACAATTATATTGCTCGGAAGCTGAATGCAGTTACAACTGTGTTATTCCTCTGTTCCATTTCCAACTCTAAGCAAATAATCAGAAAATGTGGGATCCAATTTTGCTCGCATGTTCTCAACCAACGGTTGCTCGCATGTTCTCAACCAACGGTAGATGTGAATACGAAGGCCATAAGTCAGAGAAGACTAAGCTAGTTTTCATTATGTCTTCTTTTTTTCCTCTCGATATCACTGGTAAAACTTGTCTAAAATCTCCTCCTAGAACGACCACTTTTCCACCGAAAGGCAAATTACAATCAGTAATATCTCTGAGCATTTTATCAACGACACAACGATTCACCATAGGTGCTTCATCCCAAAGTATTAATGTAGACATTCTTAACAAAGTCCCTAGAGCCGATTGTTTACTAACAGAACAGATAACTTCACCAACTGTTTCCAGAGGGATTTTAAATCTTGAATAAGTTGTTCGACCTCCAGGTAAAAGAGATGCAAATACTCCAGAATATGCTGTAGCTAAAGTAATTAAATTTTGAGACATTTTGAGACCTTACACCTGTTAGGAGAGCTTTATTAAAAAAGTTTTGCACGTTCCTCCTAGACCATCGATGAAATAGATCCCACTTGATTTGGAATTTACTTTTTCCATAATTGTATCATACGCAAATTGTTGCTCATTATTTAAGCTTGATGTATAGGCATAGCCTCCTTCTATATTCAAATTTGTTGTCTCATCTGCAATCATTCTTCTCAACCTCTCATTTTGCTCTAAATATACACACAATTAGATCAGGTCGATTTTGAATCTCATCATTGTGTTTTAGTTCTTTCTTAATCTCTGGCCAATTTGGATTGCATGTTATAGTCAAGAAGATGTCCGATTTTCCATAACGCTGTACAATAGTCATTGCATCCATATATCTCATTAACATATCTCTAGGCCCACATGTAAAAGACTGAGGTAAAACAATTTTTCTTCCAATTTTGTACCCTCTTGTCTCTCCATTTTGAACGCTATCTACGATACCTTGATAAAGTTCAGCTCGAATTTGACTTTGGTTGTTACGAAAATAGTCTAACCGTGCAGTTTCGATCTTCACATACATATCTACAACATATTGCTGGAACAATCTACCACTGCGAAGTAAAATAGACTTACCGGAAGGCCTGATTTGCAATTTATATGAATAATATTCTTGACAAGAAACTTGTGATCGTTTCTTCATTACATTAAGCACTGCAGAAAAGAAGTCATCATTCAATTAGAACATTGACGATGCAAAACTTAGGTGAATGTACAATAACATAAATTTGCAAACCTTGATTTTCCTTTTCAATAAATTCAGCTGCAGGGGTAACTGTATTAGGAAATTGAACAAATTCAAAGAAATGTTCAGTCCTTCTACACCTCTCAATGCCTTCATGCCAACCGGATTCTCCGTATGGAAAAAGTAGAGAATATTGCAAAGGATCATAGCAACCGTAGTAATAATGAACTCTATGTGAATCACCAGAATAACCGTATATGGTAATGTCACGAAAGCGAATATTAGTATTTTCATCGTTTTCGACCCATATAGCAGCTACTTCAGATGAGGTAGGAGTATTAAATACTCTTTGATCAAGTCCTGGATCGCATCTTATATGTATTTGATGATCTCGTAAGTTAGTCATATTACTTAAAGACCGAAAAAATCTACTATATGGATTTACCTTCAAGATTTCAATTAGAATAGTTAAAGTACATTCATCAAAGTTCTCTGAAATCTTCATACAAGACCTACTTTTAAATGATAAGCCCTATTTTAATAAGTCTAGACGTGCAAATATGAGTGGTTCAACGACTGGAGAAAAGTGTTCAATGACATACAATGAGAATATTTTTATTCATTATCTCCAAACGATGGTATACAGTATGAGGCGGCCACCGAAGGTAACATGAAATTGAGATCCTTCTATGTACTACTGTTATTATTAGGCATTTCAATCCTTGCATATTTTGGTAATTAATTTCAATTTATTATTTCCTTTTGGGTAACGGTTTCATTATATACTGATTTAAGTTTTGTGTTGTGTTGCTCATAGCATTTCGATGACTTTGTGATAGGACATTTCTACAAGCATTCTCGTGATATTTTGATAGCATGTAAAGCCTATGTAGAAAGTACTCAACCGAGTTGTTTTGTCAAAGGGATTTTTGAAAATGTTGACGAAAGTGATAAGAGCTGCTTACAGGATTTTAAGGCCAAATTAGCATAGTTCATCACTATGTTAGTAAATACATTTTCTCAAATTAGCACGGAAAACTGTCAAGAGTTCTTTTATTTAGCTCACATTCATACATGCTGGTAGGATATAAAATAAATTTTACATCATGTCTCATACGAAGAGAGGAGGGGAGGAAGAATGTGCCTTTATTACCTTTATGATTTTTATCATCTAAGATTACAACTTTTTTGCAATTTTTCAATGTTATTGGGTTCCATTTGCCATTCAATTAATATTATGTTATTTCGTTATTAATTCCTATTTTCATAACGTTTGATAATAAAGTTTAGTATCTATAATTCTTAATTCTAGAAAAGCGAGTACATGAAAAAATGCTACATTATGCATTAAATTTTTAAGAAGAATCCACCAAAAAAGGAGATAAATTTTTTTTTTTTTGAAACGCTAATATTACCTTCGAAATAACATTCCATGTGCATTGCACGGGCAATAGACTAGTGTTACTTAAAAAAGGGTTAAACCCAACCTTGAGGACCCCACCGTCCCTAGAGCGTCTCTAGAATATCGTGGAGGAGGTAAATCGCAGGATATAACTCAGCAGGTCATTGTACAAGAGTTGACATATTGGTGCCCACAAAAAGTCAAATTTTAAACTTTGTTAAAAGCAGGAATCGAACTCTCACACTGCGGCTACCAGCTTAGTTGAAACTACCTCACTCTTATCCTTTGCACCACTGAGCTATGTCCCGAAAGGCAAATACTATGTCGTTTAGATATACAGACGGGTTGCCTTTGGCTGACGGACTTGTCAATGTCGTTGTGAGTTGTAATTTTAAAGCATGTTTACAAAGAATTTATAAACTATTTAAATTATATTTTCTACTAAGAGTTTTTATAAATAATTTAAATTACATTTTTAGGAAGAGTTTACAATTAACTTATAAATTGATAAAAATTAGTAGTAAATATGTGAATAAAACTTGTAAATTTCTCAAAATGTGTGAATAAAAATGACTTGAATGTTTATAACACATGAGCCAAACATAATAACCTGGGCACACCAAAACCGGCATCATTCGATTTTATTTCCACAAATATTTCCATCGATGTACATAATGCTACTTCTCATCAACATCTGAAAGCATGAACATAAAATAAAAACATGAAAACGTAGAATAAGCTTGGGGCGTACACTTAGGCACCATCCTCTGTTCTAGATAACAGCAGTTGCGACACCAGTTTTTCTATGATCATCTTTAGTGCAGGAGCACTTGCGCTGCATTTGCTATCATCAAAGCAAGATCTTCCTTCTTCTGCTACTTTACACAACTGAGGATCTAATGGGACCTTCCCAAGAAAAGGGACGCCCATATCTCTACACATTTTGGCACCACCACCAGCACTGCTATCGAATATTTCACTGGATGCAACCAAATTTAGCATTTCTGGTGCCTTCTCTCTCATAAACGAAATAACCCACTCTGTCATGTCCTTATGTTCACCCGCCTCTGTCAAGTGCATGAATCTGAAATTTGACAATGGTTGGCATAGACCACTCATGTTCTCAACAACTCCAAGAACCTGAAGCCCGACCTTTTTGCAGAAACTTACTTCTTTCCTCACGTCTATGAGAGACACCTGTTGTGGGGTGGTAACTATAATGGCGCCGTCTATTCCAGTTGCTTGGAGGAACTGGACGACTGAGATATGCTCATCCGATGTCCCAGGTGGTGCATCAACCACTAGAAAATCAAGCTCCCCCCAATAAACATCCTTCAAGAATTGTTTGATGATTCCATTCTTTCGGGGACCCCTCCATATGACAGCCTCATCAGGATGGGGCAACATGAATCCAATTGACATGACCCCAAGGTTTGATTCAACATAAACAGGTGACCATCCAAGGTTACTCTGGTGAATCTCTTGTCCTTCAAGACCAAGCATCTTCGGGATGCTTGGA
Organism: Fraxinus excelsior; assembly: GCA_019097785.1. Taxonomy (NCBI): domain Eukaryota; kingdom Viridiplantae; phylum Streptophyta; class Magnoliopsida; order Lamiales; family Oleaceae; genus Fraxinus; species Fraxinus excelsior. The sequence continues at coordinate 32,342,137 of CM032629.1, forward strand.
CCACAAATATCAATATCAAGGAGACCCACCTGGAAATCCATAGCTGCCAGGGCGAAAGAGAGTTGAGCTGAGAATGTACTCTTGCCAACACCACCCTTGCCAGACAAGACCAGTATTTTATGCTTTACTGTTGCCATTCTTTCAACAATTGCCACCAAGTCTACAAAAAAATAAGAATTAAAAGAAAGTAATAGTTATAATTTAACAACATATAATCAATAAAACAAACATAATAGCTTTAGCATCTCGCTGTTTTTTTTTCCTTCAGGGGTGGGAGAAAAAGAGAGGAATTTGCTTCCTAAAGCCAGCTATGTGAATCAAGCAGACAACCCCCACGTAGAGGAACACTAGAGCAGGTCAGTTCAAAACCTAATCTAACCATATTTTTGCATATACTATCAGATACTCTAGCAAAAACAAGTGACTTCCCAGAAGCAATCACTAATTTCATAATAGAAGTAAATAAACAGCTAAGAGCATCTCCAGAAAACTCTCTATTTTTAGAGAACATATTCTATCATTTGGAGAGCATATATGAATTTAGAGAGAAGAAATTTTGAAGTACTCCAACAAACTCTTTATATTTAACACTTAAATTTACTACTCCCAAAAATATTTATTATTTTTCTTTATCTTTTATTTTAACTAGTTTTTCTTTAGATTATTTTATTGCTTTTCTATATTGAAAATTGAAACATTTTGAATGCATTTAATTATAGAGAGTGGGTTTGCCACTCTCTATAATTCAAATTTGGATAGTCAAACCCACTCTCAAAATTAAAATGTTAATTTAAAGAATCTCTTGTCTATTTATCTTTTAGTAGACTTGACATTACATGTGCAATTCATGTGGTTAGTTAGCCACTTCTCATCACGGGTTAATGCCTTCTTCATCCAACCTTATTCTTCGACGTTGATTGGGCAGGTCATCCTTTTGATTGAAAATTTAATACTGGTATTGTATTTTTTTTTTTTTTTTTTTTTTGGGTGATTCTTCAATCTACGGAGTAAAACTAAGAAACTGCTAGTTGTGTCTAGATTGTCAATAGCGACAGAATATCGAGCAATGACAAGTCATTTGGCCGAGATTATGTTGTTTCAAAGATTACTAGATGAACTTGATACTCCTCTATCAAATTCAACTCCTATATTTTATGACAATCAAAGTTCCATGCAAATTGCCAAAAATCCAGTTACTCATGAGTGCACTAAACATATTGAGGCCAACTGTCACTTTATTCGTCAACCGTACTTGGCATGTTTAATTTCTCATCCTTATACGCATGTGGCAGAAATCTATTAGAGTACCAAATCTAAGACCAAAACCTGGATACAGCCTAAGAACTTCCTCACGTCACACCACCTATACCTGCCCATCTAAGTTTGGAAAAAAAGTAAAATTACATCAATAAGCATCTCATTTGAGAAAGTGGACAAATGAAATTCAAACACAGTTGATTTCTTCATATTCCAACATCTATAGAAATCCAAGAAAACTTTTTGAACTCTATCACCAGATATGATATCCCACTCTTCGAACTCTACCATCTGATACGATGTCGGAAATAGTTGGTCTTGAGATATTCCAAAAAAAAAAAAAACACATCGCACTTGTAAAACACAATTACCCCAGAAAAAAGTATCCTTGTTCAAAATGGACTACTGGTTATCCTATTACATATATTCACTATTTTTCTATTCAGTCTTTTGGAGAGATTCAGCCCCTGTTTGACAACCGTCATTTCAAAACTCTTTAATTCACATATTCATTTTCAACCACACATTTACAAAATAAAACATTTTGTACATAAACCCAAAACTTTTCCCCACTTTTTAACCACACATTCTCCAAAAAAAATCACTATTCAAAACTTCATTTTCTCAAAATAATGGCCATCTAAATTCAGAAGTGTTTTGCATTCAACTCAGGTATAATAATTCACATAAATATTATTTATTTTTTTATAAATACAGTTCTTCCTATGACCAAACAACACACTCCTATTACTGGGAAAATCAATTAACAGTATATTTAGGGCAAATAAAAAAGGACACAAACATGAAGTATCCCTCCATGTTAATTCTAAAACCCATAAAAAAAGGTTAGAATTAATGGCTAAGTGGACCTGGATCGGGGCCTTTAGGAGCAGTAGCACAAGCCTCTTGGTTTGGGCAGCCTTCGCAATCATCAGATTTTCCGGCCGACTCCGATTGAGGCCCTGGACAATCTATAAATCCAAAAAATAAAAGTAAAAAATCTGAGAAGAATATAAATTCAATAACTCTGAAACTGAAAATAATGGGAATTGCATACGTTCGTTTGCGTTTTCAGGTATTTCGTAGCCTCCATTTTCCATTTCTATCTGCCGTTTAGTAGCTCCTCCTTCAAGGGTAAGAAGAAAATGAAACTGTAAACCGTCTGAAGCAAAGAAAAATTCACAAGAGAAGAAAAACAGAGAAAATTGAAGAGAAAAATTTAATGAGTCGGTGACTTTTGTGGACTTTGTGAGTTTTTAAGTGATTTCGCAAGAATTAATACTTCTGTTGACTTTCATCAGAGACTTTCATTTGAAAATATATATATACATAAGAAAAAATTAAGTATATATATTGTAATATTTTAAACAACTTCTTGTATGTCCAAATCATCCATAACTCATATAATTAAAAATGCAAAACAATAAATCATATTTTTTATGGCAGTAAAATTTATTTTTTAAAAAAATCAAGTCACAATAAATGTATTAACAAATAATCAAAATACCAAAAAAATTAATAGTATTTTAGTAACGTTCAACCAAAAAATGGGAAAGAAATTGCTGACTTCCATGGGGAGATGGTGTGCTCTTAATTATACAGGTTAAAAAAACTTTTGCATTTTTCTAGTTAGCTCTATAATCTAATTGTTTCTGTTTTTGCCTTTGCATTATGAAAGCTTTAGAACTATGAATTTCTCGACTGTCGAATTCTGGCTATATAATTATTGAGTTAGAATATCAACAAATCAAAACCTTCACATCATGCTGTCTTTCTGTTTCTGATACAAGTCTTCTCTCAAAAATTCATATAATTATCCCTAGTGGCATCAATAGCTCTAATCTACATGGATGAAAGTCAGATTAACAGAATTACTTCATAGCCAACACAGTCCTAATCTTTTACATTTCGACAACTTCTCAGCAATTGACAATTTGGGAAGTGGAAAACCCCGATTCTCTATTCCTTCAATTTGTTAAATGAAATTATGCGACACCAACATGATAACATATCCTTTCAAACCAGACACCCACCCACAGTAATTGCATTCGATATCAAACTAACAACATTTGATCCCTGTAATAGCAACCCTGATGCCAAACAGAAAACCATCTCCAAAAATTCAATTCTTTACATAAACTCAATTAACAATCATCTTTACCATACACGAATCAAACAGAGAATTCACAGAGAGAGAGATATATATAGAGGTACCCTGTGAATAAAGAAAAACTCAAAGCAAAGATTAAAAGGAAATTTTACCTGATTGGAAGAGATCGAGAAAACCCTAGAGTGTGAAGATAAGAGAAGACGCGGGCTTGGTTCGAGAATGGGAGATTTATTTTGAGATTTCCAATTTATAGTTTCTACCAAAACGTAAGGAAGTTATAAATTTCCTAAAATTCATTCTCATTTGAGTACCCCGTATCTTGTGGAGTCCTCTAAAAAAACTTTTAGTCTTCGAGACTTGTTTGTATTTTCAAAAAATGTATATTGTAATAGTGTTACGATGGAAAATGTGATGTTAAAAAATAAGAATTTTTTTTAGATTTATACGTAATATTATTTTATTAAAAAACTGTAATTGAAATCTGATCAAATTACTGTATCATCTTATTTTTATTTTTTTTTTATTGTCTTTCCTAGTCAATTTTTCAATGATTTTTTTATATACATAAATCCAGGTATAATTTTATGTAAGTATTATTAATTGTTGTAATTTAATTAGTAAAAATTTAATGTTTCCGCACAACTCTTCAACTGTAATGGAAGATACCCACCCCAGTAATAATACTAAAATGATATGTTGACAAATTTATTAAGTTAACCTAATATGCTTCAGAATTTATTGTAAAACATAGAGAAATACTAAATCTACACAAACAAAATTAAGTATACATAACTACTTACAAAAATCTGAATCATGGAACACAACTCTATGTATTTAAAGAAATACTAAAGTAATAATAATATAAACAAAAATAATTTTTACATATAAATATTTACAGCAAAAGTTTATGTTCTGCTGCAATACCAAAGTTTCAATATTTAGTCGTACAAGCTGAAGAACATAATGGAGTAAAATAAATATTTTCAAGATTTATAGATCAACATAATGGTATTTACATATTAAACATACAAAAAATAAAATTAACTATACATAACTACTTATAAAAATCTTAAACATGGAACACAATTGTATTTATTTAATGAAATACTAAACATGCAAAATAATAATAATAATAGAAACTAAAATAAATTTTGACGTATAAATACTTACAGTAAACAGTAATAAAGGTTAAGAAATTCTCGATGATGAAATAAATTTTTCTTCATTAGTTCTCCCATATAAATAGATTAATCTCTTCAGCCGACTACAAAAATATCAAAAGTCATTGAAACTATCATCCTGAACTAAATGTAATGTGATAGGCAAAAATACAAAAATATAGCACAGCACCTACATTTTTGACTCCCAATTTTTTTGTTTCTTGAATAATATGAAATATCTGGAAAAATGATCCCCAGCTTTTTGTTTCAATATTTTTTTATTTTTTATTTTTTGTCATGTAAACCTCAAAGTCAACAATTGAGGCTTGTTTTTTTTTTTTCCCTTTTCGTTCCCTATGCCTTTTTTTTTTTTTTGTTCACATGCAATTTAATAATTACACTTCATCAAACCGACCTAAGACTAAGTGTGAACAGTAAACGAAGGATAAAATTGAAAAATGAAATACGTCTCAAATGAATAGTACTAGGAGGATTGCTTTTTTTTAATAGAAGAGGGATTTATCACCTTTTTTAGTCACTTTTTTTTTTAAAAAATTTTGTCACCTTTTTGAATTTGTGTCATTTTTTTTTTAAAAAAAGTAAAAAATTGACAATTTTTATAAAAAATTGACATCGTATTGGTGGTGATGGCGCTGACGGTCCTGGCATTGGCGCTGGTGGTGTCGTAGGTGGTGGAAGTGGGTGCCTTTAATGCTGGGGCTGATGTTGGTAGTGGTTGTTGGACAGGTACAGAGGATGCTTGTGGTAGAGGTATAATCAGTGGAAGTTTCGGCGATGAAACTACTGGTGGTGGAGGTAGAGCCAGTGGAAGTGCTGGTAGTGGAGATGGCTGATGGTGGGTGGGATGGACTTGAGGTGGCTGAAGCATTGTGCAAACACGGACAATAAAGTAAAATATAGATGGCCAAACAAGCATTTAACTCTTTGAAATAGTGAACTTTAAAAGTGATATTGTGTCACTTTTTTAACAATTTTGTCACTTTTTGTGTGTTTGTAACTTTTTTGAGTGTTTGTCACTTTTTTCTGCCACTTTTCTGAATTTTTTTTCATTTTTTATTGTTTGTTACTTTTTAAAAATTTCTCACTTTTTTGAATAACAAATATAGGTTTTGATCGGTGTTTTATCACTTTTTTAAATATTTGTCACTTTTTTGAATTTGTATCACTTTTTGAGTGTGTCTGTGTCACTTTTTTTTTTTTTTTTTTTGTAGTTTGTCACTTTTTTTGAAAAAGTAAAAAGGTGACATTTCATTTTACACAGTATTTTTTACTTCCTAAAAACTTTTCACATGATTTTTCAAAACACTCCTAATTTTAAGGGTATTTTTATAAGTACCCCCTTTTTGAATGTAAAATGGAAATTGACATAGATAACACTTTTAAATGTAAAAGTACAGCACTAGTAGTTGGATCTTTAAATATAGCTAAACAAGGGACGAAGGGAAAATTACCGTTTGACTTATTTATTTATAAATCTTGATAATTCCATGTAGATCATATCATGTTTGCATGACTTAACTGCAATAAGCATCACATAAAGTTCATTTCTTTGGAGCTGCCAAAGCCATAAACAACAATAATTCTGTAATTGGACATGTCCTTGGGATTTTCTCTTTGTACATTGATATCCAATTTAGTATTGTCGATGCACACACCTCTTTGTCTTTTATTTCTCTTAGACACTGAAGACATTTTCTTACCTGTATTCGAAATATAAGTTCTCTATATAAATTGGACATGTAAACAAATGAATTCAATATATACAAAAGGTTCAAAGAAATGTTGGCGCGCACACACAGAGACACACAAAAAGACCATATTATATAATTCATCATACATCTTCAAGAGACGAGAATGCAAATACTGTGCTTTCTATCTTCCATCCGTAAGTACTACATGTTCATCTGCCACCCCAAAAGTGTAACTTTTTTATTTTTACAGTGCATAGAGTCCTTTTGACAGTTACTTCACAGTTTCGACAACAATTATTATAATCAAATGAAACCTAGTATTTTTAGTCACAATTAAAGCTGCCCGCCTATTATAGTCAAGATAACAATAAACGAAGATCATCCTCAAGAAAAAAATCACCAAAATTACACGAAAAGACAATCATTGAACAACCAATCTGTTTTCCGTTAAGAATCGAACAAGGCATGTGAACAATAACAGTATCAAAATCACATTCAAAACCAAACCACGAAATTAAAATCCCAAAATCCTGTACACACACATACAGAAATAAGACTTCTGCAGTCGAAATTATGAAGAACTCCAGCAAATAGAGAAAGATTTTACCAATTAAAATGATGAATCCGACCAATAAAATATGATTTTCACTGTAACAAACCTTAGGACATCAACCATGGAAATGAAAAATGAAACAAGATAAGTCACCTTTTCTCCAACAGCAAGAATCGCCAATTAATCATCTTCAGCGGGCTTTTTGCTACCAAACACAGAAGCTTCAAGGAAATGACCACCCTTTGATATGATTGCCTGAAATAAGAAGATAGTAGTATTTTGTGACCAACATGAATGTACGTCTCTTGGTCGTGTTCCATTTCCCGTTTCCATCTGACTAAACTCAAGAATATTTATGTAAGATAAAATCAAAATAATAAATACGCGTTTTCTATAAGTGAAATGCATCCATAGATCGACGACGTCAATTGATTTAAAGATCTTAAAAGATTTAGTTGCCATATTATGTTTCCTGTGGATGATCACAACTCTAGTGCATCATCACTGATGTAAAGGTTTCAAGGATAAAGAGAACACGTATGGTTCTCCATAGCCACGATCCGATCTATCTGGAAGTTGGAAAGTTAATCTTCAGAGCCAAATTGTTTCATCAAAAAGTATATGTATGTAAATATGAATGTTGTGCTTCATTTTCATGTGTGTTATGGGAGATAGATAAGTTCACGTAAATTCTGTTAGCATCCAAAAAGAGAGTAATGTTGAGAAAGCACATTGAAGAATTCAAGTTTACACAATTGAAGACTTGGTAGAAACAGCGAAAACTAACCTCACTAATTTTTAAGGAAGTCTCGACATCAACAGTTGACATGTCAATGTATCCTTTTCCAGGACCCATTTGCTCTAGAACACCATATTTATCGATAACCACCTAAATGTGACCAGAACATGCATTGTGACTGAGATACTCCAAATCACAAAGTTATTCACATAAATTATTGATGCGAAATTATCAACTAACTGAAAGGGCTGCAACCGGATCAGACAACATTCCTCATTAGGTAATCTTCCCCTCCCTAATAATCTATCATTGTTCTCAAGTTCTTATAACATGATTAATTGTAAATATAAATGCTTGAATACAGCTTAATCCGATATGAATTGTGTTTGTAGGTTTACTTTGATGAAAATAATGAAATGTGCGCGAAAAAAGGCAAAATTGACCAAAATTGAAGGAAATGAAAGTTCGGGGACTTAATCGCAATTATTCATAAGTTGATCCGAACGATGAACCGAGCATGGAACCTCGCTAAAGATCTAATTGTCGATATTATGGATGACTAGAAGAAGATGGAAGAGGAAGAAAAGCCAAAAGTGGAATGAAAAGAAGATTGGGGACCAATTTACACTAGAAGCGAAAATTCTTCCATGCTATAACATGGAAATATACCTTGCTATAGCCCAGACCTCAACAGAGATTTTCAGGAAGCATTTACTTTGCCCATGCTACAGCATGAAAATATACCTTGCTATAGCAAGGGATATTCTGAGCGAGAAAATCTTTTGTTTCCTTATCCAACTACAACTCTTATGGTAATGATTCTAGGGCAACTATAAAAGCCTAAACTCGTCCTAGACTAGTTTTTATACATTCTTAGAGAGGAAAATACCATTGAAGAGCGAAGAAAAAGGCGAGAACAAGGGTTTCACTTCAAGATTCAAGATTCAAACTTTAAATTCTAATTCTTTGTTGATGTCTTCTCTTTATTACTTTTATTGTTTTTTAATTTTATTCATGCTAGGCTAGACTTTTTATATATTAGGTGAACGATGAACCTCGTATTGTGAACTTTTAATTTTTATTTTGCAATTTGATATTTAAACACGTTTGATGGATGTTGAATGATTTATATACACATTCTTGTCTCTACAATTATATACGCAATAGTTGTATGAGTTTGGGTGATTTATTTTATGCATTCGAAAGAAGGGAAATAGATTCTACAATGTATAAATCATCGTAAGGTCCGATAGGGGATAGAAATATACCGCTATGCTTTATGTGAATCTCTAAGTGTTTACAAAACGTCATGCATTCTTGTATATTGCATTTGTCATAGAAATATAGTCAAATGGTATGCTAGAATATGTTCAATTCTACTCGAAAGAGATTATTGAATAAGTTAGAAATATTGATTCTTCAACCAATTCATCGTGTTGTCAAATTGTGAAATATGAGTTAAAAAGTGAACTTGCTTGATGATTCGGGTTCCTAGTACGCTTTTTCATATATTAATTTCACTATCTATGAGTGAATAATGAGAATGAATAGTAACTACTGAAATCTCTCGTTTAAGAGAGTAGAGATATATATAGTAATGATCTCCTAAACATCGTGCTTATGTGACACAGGGTGCTTTTTTTGTCATATAAGCACGATGCTTAGGAGATCAAATCCGCATGCGCGTGCGCGTCTATATATATATATATATATTAATTTCTTGTTTGATTTTGATTTTTTGAGTGAAAATTATTATTTTTAGAATGTGTCATGTGTAAAATTATTTCATTAAAAACATGTGTGGTAAAAAAATAAAATAAAATGATTTTTAGAAAATAGGGCTAAATAGGGATGATAAATGGGTCGAGCTCATTGGCTCGGCTCAATTCCAGGGCAAAACACCACATGTCAAGTCGGACAATCCTTCCTTTTTTTTTCCCAACAAGCCAAGCAAGCGGTTTGTAACGTTTGTTTTGAGTTTGTGGATCTACTTATTTTTTTTTACCCACGTATCCACTTTCGACGACGATTAATTTTGGGGTCTACGCTTCAACCCTTCAACACTCAGACCAGTTAAACCGCAGGATCTACTATTTTTTTACTCGTTTTTGAGCTTGTTTTATTAAATTCTTTTAATAAAAGAATCGGATTATGAGTTTGTGAACGTCGATGAATCCAAGGGCAAAATCGAGCTTCATTCTGGGCATCCATCGGGTAAAAAATTAGACACTTTTAACATGACTCATGAAGGAGATGCTACATGTACAATCATTAGTAATGTGTAAATTTACACCTCAATCCACCTCACTAATAAGTGTACAAATGGATTTTTCCTTTATGAAGATGCGTCGAGTGGACTCGAGTTGACCCGTTGTTATCCTAGTGGCCAAATAAGAAGGCATGTGCCTATGAAAGGTACCGTCGGCTAACGAAACAAGTCTCGTCAACTCGAGGATGGTTTAGGGGTTTTTACACGCACACACACTCATCAGTAAACTCCGTGTCTCCGAAAATCCCTTCCCCTCCAGCAATGGCAACTCTCGTCACTCCTGCACCGTCTAAGGCAACAACTCCACTGCCCGCTTCGGAGCCGACTGTGGCCGAGCCGCAAAAAGTCGATTACTTAAACCTTAATTGCCCGATTCCATATGAAGAAATTCACCGGGAAGCTCTCAGTTAGTGCATTTGTTCATTAATTTTTAAATGCCTTAGTGAATTTCTTTACTTTTGTTTATTTTCCAATGAGCACGATCGGCTTCAACGATTCTTGTTACTAATTGCGTGACAGTTTTAAGGATTTTTTGTTGTTAATTAAAATTACGAGAGTCCCGTTGCTTGAAGATGGGGATCAGTGATTGATTTTGAATCTATTTGTGAAATGATAATTATAATCATTTCTGTTGGCGTAATGTTAATTGTATCAATCATGCTGTATTGATACTATTGGCAGTGTCCTTGAAGCCAGAACTTTTTGAGGGGATGCGATTTGATTTTACCAAAGGACTCAACCAGAGATTTTCGCTGAGTCATAGGTACCTTTGTCGTTCTTCTACCATGTTATTTGTGTTATGTAGGGGTACTTTTAGGATGGGTTTCCTTATTGTATTCTTTTCTTAAGGAGAGGTTGTGATGGATTTGCTTATTTGTTGTTCATCAGTGTGATCATGGGACCTACAGAAATTCCTTCTCAGTCTTCTGAAACGATTAAAATTCCCACTGCCCACTACGAGCTTGGAACCAACTTTTTGGACCCAAAGGTGTGTTGTTTTTCACTATTTGTTAGTCGCTTATACAAACAAATAACTTCATTTAAAAATGTGAGGATTACTTGTTCTTGTCAGTTGATGCTTTTCGGGAGGGTTTTGACAGATGGAAGAGTAAACGCAAGAATGAAGTGTGATTTGTCCGAGAATCTTTCTCTGAAGGGAAATGCTCAAGTAAATATACTTAAGTTGTCAATCTGTTTTGAATGTTTTCCGTTCCCAATTGTGCAAGAGCTGCTACTGTATTTCCTAGTTCACACAATAAAGTTTAATTTTCTGTTTCTTTTTTTTCTCTTTCTGTAGCTTACAAGTGAGCCACATATGTCACAAGGCATGGTCAATTTTGATTATAAGGTAATTGTTTTTAAATTAGCCTCTGTTTGCGAAGAATTAATAAATGGTTTAATTTATAAATAGATAGAAATGAGTGATGGATAAGTGGATACTACTTGTGGGTCTACTGGAATGTGTGGTTGAAAATGAGGTTTAACCATTCATAGACGATTTATAAATTTTGCTAAAGGGAGGCTTAGTCATGAGGTGTTATACTATTGAGGGTATTATAGTCATAATATAGCAAGTTTACATGTGGGTCTGTGCAGCTGGCAGCTTGCCACGTCAAATGCCACACACACGGTGGAGAGCAAATATAATGAAGTGGAACTCTGGAGTAATGAACTTGGAGCTAATAGTATTTGCCTTTTGATGTGTATACAGGGATCCGACTATAGGACTCAGTTTCAATTAGGGAATGGAGCCTTATTTGGTGCAAGTTACATCCAGGTGAATGTTCTGATATTTTTTCACAAAATATTTCGCATTCTTTAATATTAAGTAAAATTTCTTGAACTTCTCAAAAAAGGCTTTATTGCATATTTATCTCTAATATGAATTAGCCTGGTAGACAACCTGCTGTAGCTTGATACATTGTTGCAGAAGAGATTGAGTGACATTAATTGTTCGCTTGAAACTCGTAATAGTATTAGTTGAGATAATGTTTCTTGCTTTTTTTTTCTTATATATTTTTGGGTGAATAACTTATATTGTAATTCTTGCCTTTATAATCTCGATTACACTTCTTTCCAAGATTCTTGATGGATAATTAAAATGATAGTTGTATTTGCCTCAATCATCTTAAAGAGACTTTATTTCCAATTTCTTATAGATACCCAACCACTTTAGTCTCATTTTCCTTAATTTATCCTCAATTGTATAAAATCTTATGTCTTGTGTTATTGATTCTAATATGGCTACACCATCTTAGCATTATTTTTGCTATGATCGTAGTATGGAATTTTTTTTATCCTGGAATAATCCAACTCTTAATGCCATAAAGGCTAGTTGGTCTGGTAACCATTATGTGGAACTTCCCCTTTATCCTAATAGGTATCTTTGTGGAATTATGAGAGAGAATATTTAATTCTTAATTATAATTCTAAGAACTTACAAAGCTATACATATGGAGTAAAAAAATATACAAGATTAGGAAAGTAAATTGTAAATAATTAATTTAGCCTAAAAACAAGGAATTTACATCATAAAAATTAAATCATATCAAATCAGATTTAAATATAATGAGCTGTAATTAAAAATTTAAAAAAAAAAAATTTGATAATGCTCTGATTACTTTGCTGTCTTGCTAAATATTTGGTGAAATCTTTGACAAACTGCTGAGAAAATAATTGTTTCTCTAGAGTTCTCTGATAGGCCCCAAAAGCACGAGAATAGTTCCATTTAGTTTGTTAAAGTAGGGGAAGGGTATTATGGGAATTTAGTAGAAAGAATTGTATAGGTTCCTGACTATAAATGGGGAGGAAAGTTTGATTTCATTTAGACAGAATTTGAGTATTGTCTTGGTAGAGAAGTAGAGCGTCTCAAAGCTCTGCTAATTATTGTATTTCCTTTCATTCAGTTTGTAATTCCGTACAAGTTACAACAATTCATAAATTGTTTTGGTACTTATCAAGTCTGATACCAAATGGTACGATCCAGAGCAATTTCCATGCTTCTGTTGTAATTTACTATTGAACATTGAGATGAAATTGTATTTGTGTTGTTTTTGTGAAGTATTGGATTGAAGAACAGAAAGGAAATGTAGAGTGGACTTGATGAATGATATGAAAATAAAGTATAGATTTGATAGGATTCGAGAGGCCTATCTCTCTCCCAATTGACACCCAAATTCTGCCAAAATGAAATCAAACTACCCTCCCTTATATATAGTGAGAAATATAGACAATTCATTCTACTATTTTCCCATAATACTTTGGAACTATCTCATGCCTTTGGGGTCTATCATTCTCCAATTAATGACCCTCTTCGGTGGGTATTAGTTTTCTTGGTCTTCTATTTTTATTTATAGTCTGAATGATTGTGGAAGTTTTCTTCCCTTGATTAGACGAACTGCTAGTTAATATGGTATTCTTTTTGGTTATTATATATTATGGAATAATGGTTTTGTACAGGAGAAAAATCAAAGGCAGCCACTTAAATTATCTCGATTGAATTTTGTTGTGCACTTGCAGAGTGTGACCCCACATTTGTCCTTAGGTGGTGAAGTATTCTGGGCTGGCCAACATCGAAAGTCTGGTATCGGTTATGCTGCCCGTTACAATACAGACAAGATGGTACTATTTACTGGAGTTACTGTCTTCGGACATGCTATAAGATTGATGCTTTTTATCACAGTATCACATCTATTCTCTATATCCTTATATTGGATCTCAGTTAGTGTAAAGTGAATTCTATTCCACTGCAATGATTGACTTGATATCCTTTCAGTTGTTACATGTGGGATAATGAATTAACCTTTTTATTGAGCTCTTGGGATGAAGACTGACATGTGATTTTACTTTTTCTAGGAAACAGTTGGATTCTAGCAACAATATTCTACTCCGAAGACTAAATAATTGTAGATGTAAATAGAGATGATAAAACAATAAACTAAAACTGGAGGATGATCTAACATCTATGTCTAAATCTGGTATTTGACTTGGCTTTAGTTCTTTTATTTATGCCCACCATCATTTTTTGCTTTGATTGTGCCAAAAATGATACCTAGGTCTTAAGGAAATATTCAATTATGTAATTACTTGTGTATTTAATTGAAAAAATATGCTCAACTTAGTTGTTCATGTGCATGTGGGTATTGCAGCAGCTATTTGCATGAATGGATCAACTAGGCACGTTTTGGTTGCATTTTCTATAAATCGGATAATTTTTCAAATTGTATACATAATTATTCAGACTGCAACACTCTTGACCAAGTTTTACATACCAGGGAATAAACCAATAAAAATATCAAGAGCTTTTATGCAAGCCATTTTCCTGTACGGTGAAAGTAATTTTATTCTTTTATTTAGATTATGTCATTTAACTTTTAATTGTTTCCACTTTGAACGTGTAAACATTTGTTTTTATTCTCTCCCCTTTACTGTGAGGCAATTATGGGGAGGGAGGGGGAAGAGGAAGAAGTCATCATTTCCATTGTTGCATTATGGGCCTTTAATGTTCAAAATTTGACATAAATGTTTATTCCCATTCTAAATCATGTTTGATATATGCAATGTTTTCTAATGTTTCACTTGCAGGTTGCAACTGGGCAAGTTGCTAGCACTGGAATGGTTGCTCTAAGCTATGTTAAAAAAGTATCCGAAAAGGTAAAAATAGACGCTACTTCATAAAATGTATTGTAATTTGGATTGCCTATAAATTTACTAGGTTCCTTTTTTGCTTTTCTTGTCAGTTCTTAGTTTGTTCTGTTGTATTTAGGTTTCTCTAGCATCAGACTTCATGTACAACTATATGTCTAGTGATGTCACGGCTAGTTTTGGTTATGATTACATCCTTCGGCAGGTAACTTCTAATCAAAACTTATGAACTTTTTGACATTATAATTAGCAGTCTGACACTTGTTTTTGGATTGTTCCATGTTTTATGCATAGTAAAAAAGCTTCTGATTTGATATGATATTTAAAAATAATTCCTAGTCCAAGTACATATTAAAGAGACAAGCTGGAAACTCCAACCTTGATCTCTAAAATGTTGTCATTATTGTTGCGAGAACTAGTAGCACCTTCCAGTTTAATAGTAGTTTTTGGTCTGTTGGTATTCTTGACCAAGTACATAAAAATAGTCAAACTGGAAACTGCAACCTCAATCTCAAGTATGTCATTATTAGTGATCTGAGAACTCGTACCACCTTCCACTCTAAAATGAGTTTTTGTTCTGTTCTTTATCATTTTTTTATATATAATTCTTTGATGTCAAAAGATGGATTTAGACTTTGTATAATTGCTAAGAAACATTTTTAACATTTCGAGGTCTTTGTTCATATGTTAATGAGGGCAATCAATTTCCTCCATGCTACTAATGCTCTCTCTCTCTCTCTCTCGTGTGAGATGATCCAGGATTTTCCGTCTTAGGAATGAACTTGGGCGTACAATACTCTTAGTTGGATTATATACTCGAGCAAATTCTTGACGAGTTATTATTTTGATAGCAATCTAGTAATAAAATTCTCAAGAAAAAGGAGAAACAATGTAGTACTTATTAGGAATTAGTTGTGCAGGACATTTTTAACCCTTTTATTTTTACCTTTTGGATTCTTTGGTTTAAAAACTTCGATTAGGCTTCCGTATTGGCTCCCATGTATTTCATCTAGCCAGGTGTAACACCCCAATTTTCATACATCTTGAAGTGTTACCAAAATTTTCATTTACTTTTATTTACATAAAAGGTGGAACGATAAAATATAAAGTTCTTTAATTAACAAAATATTGGAACATTCATAAACTTAAATTTAAATCATGAAATCGTATCTTTAAAAAAAATTTACATTCCCAACTAACTAATTCAATAATAAAATTTGAACAAATCAAACTAATAAATCTAAATGCAGTAAAACTTAGTATTTTTTGCATGTCGAAATCCCCTGGCAGTTCGTTGCACCATTTGTCACAGTTTCAATCGATCCGAACTAACTTGAAAAATTATAATAAGAGTGAGTATTTAAAAATACCCAGTAAGATGCGTGCAATTTTCATACGCAATTAAATAACAATAATATAGACAATTCATACAACATTTCTCTTTATGGAGTATATCGGTGACCAAGCGAGATACCCATCATTTCTCATTTTGAATTCCCGAAAGATTTCACATTTTGTTAGGTCGAACCCGAAGGTCCACCGGCAATTAATGCATAAATTATTGAACATAAAATTATACGAAAACTTCAACTTGCACAAAGTTATCTTACCTTGATTGATCAAACTAGTTTTTGATAAAATAAATATATATATATACTTGCAATTAACAGCTGCTTAGTATGAAAGCTGCCGTGTAAATTATTTTTTTTTGGTGTATTGTGGGACAATTGCACACTATTTATAGATGAAATTCTCAATTGAGTTTGTATACAACTAGAATTTAAAACAATGTATATAAGGAATTTGGATAAGAATTGATTTCAAAAGATAGAATTATGATTACTTTTAAACTTTATCAAATTAAGATTGCAATCAAACTCTATCTAAATTATAAAAGATTATCATTATCAAAATCAACATTTATCACTCTATCGATACATAATTATTTGGCTCAAACACGATAGATATTTAAAACCTATTTTATTTTAGTCCTCATTTTTTTCAAAATATTAAAAATATACTATATAAAACAAATAAAATTTTATTATAAAATTTTCAGGGCATTACACCGGGTGCAAGTATCCAAATCTAGTGTTAAGGCCACCTTCAAGAGATTTTTTGACACCCCTGGAGACCATGTAGATCAGCCTATGCTCTCTCTAGATCTTGACTAATGTGTGCATTGCATTCTTGCTGGTAAGCAATTGAAAGCTAATAAGTTTTTCTACAAATTTTGGTGGATAAATAAAAGAAGAAAATGCAAGGATCTTGAGACAAGTGCAAGCCTGCCTTGGACAAAATTGGGAAAAATATCAAGAGCTTAAGGTGAGCTAAAGAAGAATGAATGATGTCTCCTCTAATAGGAGCTTGGGTTTCCGGTCACTTTGAAAATATCCACACCTGATAACTCTGTGAAGCATGAATATTCATTGTGGTGTGACATGTCCGTTTCCATGTCCGACACGTCAGATATCAACATTTTAGGACACTACAGAACACGTCGTTTTCCTATTTTTTCATACTTTTCTTATATTTCCTACACTCTTCGGGTCACACCTTGAGCATGTGTAGGACAACCCATGTTCATAGTCTTCATGGTTCTAACATGTTCAAAATGTGTAATTGACGCGTCAATGACAGAAAACCCCACTTTGTAAATTCTGCTACGTAGAATTGGGATTTTTTTTTTTTTTTTTTATTTCTAAAAAAGTCAAATAATGTGAGAAAAATTCTATCAAATGTCAAATTTGTTTCATATCTTATGTGTATTTGTCTTCTTTCGCAGTACCAATATATTGTTTATAAATTTTTTAAGAATATAAATCCACATGTCTATGTCCTACTTTGAAATTTTGTGTTGCCGGTGTCTGTTGTGTCATATCGTGTAATGTGTCATTAAGGAATAAGAGAATGTGGCCCATCTGAACCAATCATTTTTTTATTTTAGGCCATTGAGCTAAAATAATACTGTTAGGTCTAAAATGCCCTCAAATTCAAGACAGAGAAATACAAACCTTTTGATGATCTTTAAAATTTGGGTGTGAATGAATTTCAGAATACAAATTCAACATAACATTCTTTTCTCCACTCATTTGGAAACTCAAAATTAAATTCCACATAAATTTTCTCAAATATCGATCATCTTCTTCATGCAAGGAAGTAAAAGAAAAATCGCATTTATGAAGTTAGAACTCTTCCTTTTTTGGATTCCTCTTTTATTGATTTCGTGTCTTAATTGCATCCCCTGTTTTTTCTGTTGATGAAGAACGGGTGCTGAGTGGTAGTTTATCTGACACTAAACGACTGTGGTCATTTGATCTTAAACGACCACAAGCCAGTTGCTTAAACAGCCAACAGTCCTTTAAGGGGTATTCAGGACATTTTTGAAGTGAATGGAGGCCTTTTACACAAATAACGGAAACTCAGGTCTCTAGTCACTTTTGCCTGTTTGACTAGCCCTTCTACATAAATTCCCAGTGTCATGTTTTTGTGCTCTTAGCATAACTCACTTTAAACAGGTATACCCATTGCATCAGCAGCTATTTCAGGATACTGTCACTATTTGCAGCTCGGTAAAATATCATCTCTTTGGTTTTCTGAGATGAAATAATCACTTTTTATAGCAACTGAATTGAATTTCATTTTGAGTCATTTAAGAACAACTGTGGAGCATGTACACATTTGAAAGCCTTTCCACGTTTCTATATCTAATTGTTTAAGTGTTTTTGAAATTTGAATAGTCATGTAATGATACGAAAGTTCAGATACTTGGAAACATGTTATTCATTTAAAATTCATTTTGGAACAATTATGGAGCGTGACGAATATTGATAATCCTTCCATGCTATTTATCAAGTTCTTAATTTTGATGACGTGAAATAGTTTAATCTGTTGAAGAGAATAGAACAAGTTTTACACACGAAACAGAAAAAAAGGACAATACTTCTAGAAAAATGCTGTTAAATTACACGCTAAGTTCTATATATTTTCTTTTTTTCCATGGCCTGAGATAACTGTCTGAAATCCAAGATCACGTGTTGCTGATTGATTATGCATTCTTGATGCATGCGACGTGTTCATGTTATATGCTTTTAGCCAAAATGCCTCTTTAATTGCCAACTATGAAGGGTTATGCATTGGATTTTAGGAGTATTTGCAATGTTATCTACTGTTTTTGGGTCCTTGGTCCTTTTTAGTCAGGTTTTAAGCTACTGTATGTGGAAGAGCTTTGATTTAGTTGCAAATTGCAATATTTGAATACTCGTTTATGAATCCATTAATTATTCTGATTGGACTTCTTTTCTCTCTGACAGTGTCGTCTAAGAGGAAAGGTTGACTCTAATGGATGTGTGGCTGCTTTCCTTGAAGAGCGATTAAATATGGGTCTTAATTTTATTCTTTCTGCAGAGGTAATGTTCAATGTTAGCTGACACTGCTATTTATTTTGGCTTTATGTGCATCTTTGGCTAAGCTTAACGAATTACGAAGTAAATTAATAAAAGATTGAAATAAGTTACTTATTATGAAAGTAACATATACCTTACTATCAAAATAAGAAACTTTTTTCTTTAGAAGTACGAAAAAATTAATCATCTAAATCTAGGTATGTTGCGAACTACAAAGTAAATTAATAAAACTTGGAAATAAGCCCCTTTTGACAACCACTAAAATGAGTTTTTTTTTTGGGTGAAAATGAGTTTTTGAATAGTGATTTTCGGAAAATGTGCGGTTAAAAAGTAGGAAAAAGTTTTGGATTTATGTGCATAATTTTTTATCATGAGAATGTATAGTTGAATTGTTTGAGAAAAAAGGAGTTGTTTTAATGGTTGTCAAACGGTGGCTAAGTAAGTTACTTATTGTGATAGTAACCTATATCTTACCATCAAAATAAGAAACTTTTTTTCCTTAAAAGTATGAAAAACTAACTCTTCTAAATCTAAGTATGTTTGGAAACAAAAATTTACTTAAAAGTAAGTTTGGCTTACTTTTAAGCTTTTAGCCAAACATGCAGTGTCTAATGCAACAATTTCCCTTCATTCTGGCATTGTAGTTGGCTTCTAGTCCCTAGTTATTCATTTTTTGTTTCTAACATCTGGAACAATTATGCATCGCAGCTAGATCATCCGAAAAAAGATTACAAGTTTGGGTTTGGGCTGACAGTGGGAGAATAGAATAGATGGCATATTATTGTTCAAAATTTTCAGTTTGAGCTGATTGTTGCGAGCATTATTCCCATTTGACGAGAATGAAAGAATCGGTTTTCAACTCTTTTGTCCCGAGTGAAAATATTTGTGGGCACTTTGCAGCACCAGTTGGTACGACATTATTAGAATCACCAGTAGTTGAATTTTGCAGCTGGGATATATTTGCTTAGCTTGCCCTGCGAATCTAGATTTCATTATAATTGAGAGAAATCTAGATGTATGTTAATTTCAATCGTAAAAAAGTCTCTCAAACTCAATGACGGTATGTTTTACTGCTTTTTCTGGTAATTGAAGAAAAAAGGGAAAGCTGTGTTGCACGAGATATGATGTGAATCCATGAAATAATCCTTTGAAATTCAATTTGAAATAACAACATTGTTATATGTACAGAAGTGGTTGACAATTTTTTGACATGTACGGGTGGCAAGATTTAATTGGATGTTGCAGTTCAACCAGCCAATGCAATGTTGTTCCGTGTACATTTTATTTGGACGTCTTTCTTTACTAGTTGATATCTGTAGTGAGTTTTATTCAATCTGATTGTACATAGGATCGAAGAGTATTTACGACCTTGGACAACTAGATTCCGGTTGCACTCTATGCTTACGGTATTGAAATTGCATCCATGGTTGCTCAACAGGGTTAGACGAATTCAATGGATGAACATGGTGACTTGTGATGACTGCAAAAGCTATCAACTGGATCACATGTCAATCGAGATGGTAGCTCTAAGGTTCAAAAGTTGAAGGGGTAGTTGATTTGTAACATGAATCTCGGGTGTGATTCATTAAATGAGCCAAAAATTGTACCTTCTACATTAAATATGCGTACGTATATTTCGATGGAGACAATAGATTCAAGAGGGCCAAGTTGTGGATTTATTAATTCGTTGGAATGGCCGACCTGACGAAAATTAAGGTTGGTAATATGGATTTGTACCAAGTGCAGCTGCAACGTGACATGGACTTATCACTTATTCTAAGCAATACTTTAGCGGTATGGTCCACATATCATATTTATATATAAACTTTAACATTATTATTCTCCCTTATCCACTCTTCGTCTTATACTTTACAATCAATGAACCTTATCTCATATCCTGTCTGTCTCAGATTTTTATTTTTATTTTTTGTTTTTGTCTCTTAAAGGTAGAACAAACCGTGTCAAGGTGTTCGTTTGGCGGAAATTTTGCTTCTTGTAGAAGAGTTTTATGGAAAGTTACTTTTAATCAGATAAAACACTTTAAAAAATTATGCAAATATATTCAAAAGTTTCTTACTTTTAAAAAGTCGTATCAAAGTGTTCCAATAAAAGACTACATAGTACAAAAATCACAACTATTTATGTAAATTCTACGGACTCTTTTTTCTCCCCCCGACTGAAAAAATCTTACAATGAACCAAAGAATCAGATTCTCTTTTTTTTTTCTTTTTTTTTTTTTTTCGGTCATTGGAGTTCTAATTAATAAAAACTAACTATTGAAACTTCTCGCAAACAATTTTAACAATCTCTGTTTTAATAATTAGTTGCAATAGATACTAGAGGAAATTCTTCTGAACTCTGCTGGGTGTACAGTTTCAGTACACCACAGAAACACACCAGAGCACACACGAGTAGTGGGGCCCACCAGCTCTTCTTGCCCTGTCCATATAGCAGAGCCTACCAGATAGCAGTAGCAGATAGCCCATCAATTTTGGCACACCAAAGTCCAACCTAATTTATCATTTTTAATCAATTTATTTTGTCATTTTCTGGTGCAGGTAAACCTATCTTAATCACCATCTATGTATTTTATTTGTGTTGGATTTTAATTAAATAGTAGAGTTCGATTATTTAATAGTGTCCACTCAATCAATATCTATATTGTGAGAGTAATCTTTCCTACCATCAATGACAGTGATTACTATTGTCATAATTTTAGTCACTTTCTTTTCTCTTTTCTTTTCTTTTTAATTTTCATTAAAAACTATTTGTGCTTATTTATTTCATCTCAATACAAATATTTCACATACTCCGATTTTTTTTTAATGTTTAGTTTGATCGAAACCGTCCATTCCGTCACCATTCGGAAAGAACGGTGAAAAGTTTAACTTATAAATAGATTGAAATGTGTGATGAATAAGTGAGTAATAATTGTAATTTCATTGAAATGTGTGGTTAAAAATGATGTTCGATCAATTTATAAATTTACTAAACTAAGTCGTACCAACTTTAGAATTCAAATTTTTAAAAATGAAAGTTGGAGATTTAAATGTATGTCGTTTCTCTAATAATCGTTCTCATCTTCTCTAATTATCTTAATCACCTTAATATGAAATTTCAAGACAATCGAAACTCTCTCTTGAAAATTAAAATATTAAGAATATAAGGAATCGGATAAAAGTTGGAGATTTGAACTCACGATGTTAAGGGCGTGTTCGATAGAGATTAAAATTGAAAAATTAGCTGTTATTATTGACTTTTATTATACGATGCTATATTTTCAATTTTAATTGGATTTTAAGCACGATCGAACAAGTCCTAAAATACACATCTTAATAATTATATTTTTAAATTATTATCCATATAATTATAAAAATAGGGTGTGTTTGAACCACATTATTTTGTAAGAATATATTCCGCAATAGTAGATTGACAGAAAATGTGTAGTTGAAAAAGAAAGAAAAGTTATTGATGTGATGAAAAATATTATTTTATTGAAGAATGTGTTATTGAAAATGAGTAGAAGAATGAAAATGAAAATTTTAATTTGGCTCAAAGATAAACATAATATGAAATTTCAAAAATAAGATTTTATGAGCGTATCATGTCATGCATGTGAAGGACACACATACACATGGCAGCCACTCCTTTGATCATGATCCCTTCGTTAATGCTATGTGCCAGTGGCAGCTTACAAGTGTGCTTTACAGAGTGAGTCCCCAATATAAATTAAAAAAAAAATATCTGAAAAACTGCATATGGTCTCATTGGAGCGCTAAAAATTGGGTTAATTAACTGAAGGCTGGCTAAAATTTGGGCAGATTTTAACTGAAAGCCCTAGTCTTGTGACGTTCCCCTTTGCTCTGTTTTTGTAGGATTGAACCCTCTTCAAAAAATATCTGAACTCAGGTTAGCTTTTTCAGGCTTAAAGTAATCTGCTCTGACCCGATCTTTTTACCGATTTTCTTGTGAAGAGGTTAAGGATTTAATGAATGTTGTATATTTTTTTTGTGTTTTGCATGAAATAGAGCAGTTTTTTATGTGGGTTTCTTGTTTATTCAAGAAAATAAGCTTTGATGTTTTGGACGATGTTGAGGTCCTTTATATGGAGATGGGTCGCTGATAAAGACGGGGTCCCGTAGGAAATTGAAAGAACTTCTTTAAAATTTGCAGTTTTATGGAAGTTGTAGAATTAGGCTAACATAAACAAGCATGTTAAAACTGTATTTTAGCAGTATCGGTTCTGTTTACTGCTCATAAAGTGTCATCGATTTGGTGGATTACATTTATAATTTTGATAGTTCTTAGAAATGCTTATCTCTAATGAATAATTTGTGGAACATGCGGATCCCTCTTCTGTTGCTTTTTTCTGATGGTTTACCAGTTAGGTGAGTGTGTTCTGCTTGCCAAAAAAGGGCTATATTTGTGTTTCCAAGGAGATGAAATTTTAGTTTCTACTCAACAATTTTGAGCCCATACTTCGGATTTGCAAAATGAATCTTGTCGTGAAACATTTTTGAGATCTTAATTCTGTGGTCAAACTTTTTCATCTATCAACCTTGCAAACAATTTATTAAAATGGTAAGTTTACATGGTCTCTTCCAGATAAATGTGCTGTTATATGATTAATCTTTTGTGTCTTTTTATGTAGAAGAGCTTCTCTGCTCACTAATTTTTTAGCAGAACAACTACTGAGTGAACTAAATGAACTTCAATATTTTCTGAACTTCACGAATCCTTTTCTTTTTAGGTAATATGCAAGGAGGAATTCGATCGATCTTCTCACACGGCAGTGTACTTAAGAATGCTGTTATACAACACGTGCGCTTGGTGAATCCTGCAGTGCGGCCTCTTCTGTTTGCTCGTCACGAGTCAGTTCAAGCTGCTCGTATGGAAGAGCATGGTTTTGAAAGCACCACAATATCTGACATTTTGAAAACCAAGGGAAAAAGTGCTGATGGGTCCTGGCTTTGGTGTGCAACAGATGACACTGTGTATGATGCTGTGAAGTCGGTATGTACCATTGACAATCGATTTCAATAGATGCTCTCGTTTGAGTTTGACTAAATTCTATTATTCTTTTATTATAAGATTTGATACATTGGTTTGTAAATGTGACCAGCATCCGATATGATGATCCTTAAATTATCAACTGCAGATGACACAGCACAATGTTGGAGCATTGGTTGTTGTTAAACCTGGGGAGGAAAAGTCAATTGCTGGAATTATTACAGAAAGAGGTAAAGTTTAAAACATTGGGATCAAATTGAGAATCGTAAGATCATATAATGCCCTTGTGCGCCCACTTTTAAACCGTTGATCACACCAAGTTGCTTCTTATTAAGATTAGAATTTTTGCACGATATATGCCTAAAATCCCCTCGAAATATGCTAATGCTCCTTGTTCAGCAACCTATATTCTTATAAATATTTGTTGTGATCATTTCTGGGTTGTATACATATTTTAAGAATGAGAAATTTGGAGATCTGCAGAAGAAACTATAGATGGTAGAGTGAAAGGTTTCTCATACTCGTAGAGTCTATAAATTTGTCTTTGATGCTTGCAGTACCATTTCCAGATATACTTATGAGTTGCAGCTCTTGAGCATTTCCACTGTTTCCAAGAATTTTGATTACAAAGTTTACAATGTTTTTTTTTCCCCCACATTAATTTGAATCTGGAAATGACAAAAATTGATAGTTGACCGAACCTTCCCAATTTGAGTTATCTAGATTTAGAATTAACTCCATAGTTACGGCTTCTACAGATTAAGCTTAAAACAGGTCCTATTTTTAACTTACCTTGGAACTCTACATTGGAGGATGCATGTTTGGTCTATGCAAGTGTGTCACATCCATTATTTTGTTTTGCCAACTATTTTTCCAGATTACCTTAGGAAAATCATCATACAAGGAAGATCATCGAAGTCGACAAAGGTTGGGGACATTATGACAGAAGAGGTATACTTCCCTAATAGTTTCTGCCAGAAAATTTCTGTACTGTAGTACTTTCACCACCTTATTAATGTTCTCATTCTTTAATTCACATGTCGACTGTAAAAATTTGAGATTCTGAACTCTGTGTGGTGGGCTATTGTAGAACAAGCTTATCACAGTAACGCCAGATACCAAAGTTTTGAAGGCAATGCAACTGATGACAGGTAGACCACTCCTGTGCAGAAAAATAGTGAATCAAATTATAGCAACTGTAATTGATTATTGATGACAAGGGAAAAATAGAATGTAATTTCCTACTCCGATTTGCAGATAACCGTATTAGGCACATTCCGGTGATTAATGACAGCGGAATGATTGGCATGGTGTCCATTGGAGATGTGGTTCGTGCTGTGGTGAGCGAGCATCGGGAGGAGTTGAACCGCTTGAATGCCTATATACAGGGAGGATACTGAGTGATGATGATGACGATAAATAAACAGATTGAGCTGTTTGAAAACCTGTGTTTTGTAAATTTTCTGTTATGTTGTTATGCTTGAGAAGATGAAGCTTGTCAGCTGAAATAATAAGCACTCTGAACAATGTTCGTTAATGTTTATTCGAGACATAATTGATAATTTAAAGGTATTCATGGGTTTCTAGTAGCTTAGCTTTAGATCGGGGGCTTCAACCTAATCCCAACTTTGACGGTAAAGCCATTTTTAACAAGACTAGTAAAGTGAACGTGCGTTCTACGGTATTCTAAAATACTTCATACATGTTGTGAATGTAATACTTGACCATTCATTTACCATTTTGATCTAAATGCAAGTACCTGAAAATATATATTAATTATTATAAATGCACGTAAATGGTGAAATGTATACTTAAATGGTTGAATGCGAGTATTAGAATTAGGATTAAATGCATAAATGAAGATGAATGACAAATATGATATATGAATTAATTTGAATATGAATTAATGTAGAATTAATACCAATGAATATATACCTTACAATAAATGTTAAATATTTAAATTAAATGAGTATAATTTAAGTTTCAATTAAGTGAAAATGATGCTAATTAAAAAATCTTGTTTAATTCGATGCTCGTGGCTCTAGTCCCGAATGAGGCGAGGATTATTCGTCTAACTAGGTAAACGGAAGGGATGGAGCAAGGGTCATTGTCCCGAAGCAGGTACGAACAGGGTAGGTCCGGGAGTACGAGAAATATAGTCACATCACATCTTGTTACTCATTTCGTTTAAGGTTAGTTACAAAGTAAATTTATTACCAATCAAAAGTAAAAGATTATGAGTTATCCCCTTGTCCAGTTAAAAAATAAAAACCATGGCGATAAATGTGGCAGGGGACCTACCTTTCCATCCTGCTTTAACTAGACAAGGGGATGAAAAGAGGTGACAAAATACACAAATGGAATGGAAGTGAGAATGATTGACATGTCTCATACCTGCCCTATTGTCAACCCTAATAATATAAATATATATTAAAATTTAGTTATATTTTTAAAATTTAGGCATAACAACAGTTACGATTTCAAATCTTTTACTTTTTTGCACTCACAGTCTCAAACATTTCAATTGTGCGTGATCGAAGGACATATTCCGTTCATATGATCCTGTGTTGATCCAAAAAAAATTTAATTTTGACCATATATTAACCAAATTTTAAAGGGCAAAATCATAAATTTACATTCCTCACGTAAAATAATTAAAAAATTATAATACAAAATGAAACAAAATATCTATACAGACTCTGTAGTTAGCCCGTTGTTTTGAAACATATTTTACGGCTGCACTGTTGAAAATTTAATTAATCATGCGTAGCGAAAAATAAAACAATTTCAATTTCCATACAATGATCTGCTTTGTGTTTAGATAGAAATTGTGATATAAATTATACTTTTGATGAATTCTACAAACTCTTTTGCTGATTCTCGAACTCGAATGCTCACAATCTATAATTCAAGTTGTCCAATTATCTAGCCTTCAATAGTTTTCTTTTCTCGTAATAGCAAAAATAATAATTTTTTCCTACAGTTTTTCAAACCCTAGTAGCATATTAATATAAGTTCAAGTGGGTTTGGCTCGTCTATTAAACTTAATCTGGTCCAATATTTAATTAATCAAATTAATTAAATCTGGTTCATGAATTAATTAATTCAGGCATATCAATAAGTAACCAAAATAGTTAATTATCCAACACTTATCGATTAAATTAATTGGTAAATCTCACTCTTATGATTCTATTTTATGTGTGATCTATTAGGTTCCCGATCACGATATCTAACGATGTGAATTATTATTTTGATCTAATCAAAATTGATAAATTAAAATACCCCTTTTAATTTATCATCAATTCACATCTGCCATCCCAGATTGACATCAACAATGTGTCGAACAATACATGTGACGAAAAATGTCACGTGGTGTAACAAAACCAAACTTGTTCGTTTACCGTAAAATTATAATCCTTTCGTCCATATTATCCGATCAATTATGATATATGAATGTGTCAATCTCAATTATCGATTATATCTTTTATTTCACTGTTAAGTTAATGTAAGTCGAAAACTTCTTTTCGACTTATGAGTTCACATTGGCCAATTATTTCATTATCAATTTAACTGGATAAAATGTATTTCATAATCTTTTACTATCTAAGAGTGGCGAATCTTCTATTGATCATTCGTAATCTTCATATAATTCTTGACATACTCGAACGATATCGTATTAGCGACCATTGGCAAATCAACATCCAACATACTGTCCTCATACAAGGCACTATGATGACCTCAAGTCAAATGACCGATTCCACTATCGAACGTTATAGATTAACCACTGATACTCAGATAGTTATCCATGTGGAATCTCTTAGGAGGTCTCCAATATTTTGTTCTATAACAAAACATACACGTGTTCATTCAAGTGCCACATCACTTTAACTTATGAGATCAGCTACTTATTTCATAAGTAAGAAATGTCACACGTGATAGTCTATCCGTATTAACGATATATGTATCTCGTTATTAAATACAACCACTGATAATTTAAGATTCAGTCATATGTTATTTGTATCTCACAATCACGACTCCTTGTGATTGACAAATCATCGAGACTTGAATATACATATTCTATTATTTAATTAATTAGAATATTAATTCGATTAAAATAATATATATTGCCATAAATATGCATCAACTACATACATTAAAAATATTTATATTCAAAATTGATTGGATTTAGGGTATAACACTTACATGCACAAGAAGAAAAATAGAGAGGAGAGAAAAAAAAACCCCCCATACACACGTGAAAAAAATGGATAATTAATGGTGATAGGTTTGGGAAGAAGGGGTGATGGGAGTGGTGGCGGGTGGTCGTGCGTGGGTTTAAGAAGAAAATTATATTTTCTTTTTCTTTTTTGTTTTGGCAATTTTTAATTATTTTAAAATATGGTCAAAATAATCTTTTTTGAGTCAATTGACCGCATATGTCCTTCAATTGCACATAATTGAAAATTTTGGGATTGTAGATATGGTAAACAAAAGATAAAGGTAAAAGCTGCAAAAATTTAAAATTGTTTCCACCAAATAAAATAAAATAAAATTCCCCACTCTCATTTTGATGATTTATCCACATACAAACTCCTGATGTATAAACAACAGCATTCTTGTTTGAACTCCGAGCTTTTCTACATGTACACCCTCGTTTACCACTTCGTTTATAGAATTTATACTTGTCAAAATCTTACATCATCTTCCAAAAAACACAGTTAATACATCTCCTAAAATCCCGTTACATATATACCTTCGGGGTGACTGAGTTGGTGAAGTAGGTGAACGCGTAAACCGAAGGTCACGAGTTCAAATCTCATGCCTTTCCTCGGTTGAGCCCTTCGCACTAGGCTTGTCTAGTGTAGTTTATTTCTCCTGTGTGATTTGCGGACTACTACTCATGGAGCGAGGTTTGCGGGCTACTGCTCAATTACGTGCATTTAGCCTACAAGGGATTCTGTTTGTTCCGAGATTAAATGAGTGTTTGATGAGGATTAAAATTAGATTTTCAGTAAATTGTGATAGAAATTTTTGAATGTGATTGAAAAGTAGTGGAACTCATGAAAGATGATTTTAATATTGATTGTTTAATTTTAACTTAAATTAAAATCTAATTTTAGTCCGAAACAAACATGCCTGAATTTCGAGTCAAACGGGGACGGCCAACCGATTCCGTTTTACTTTCGCTTTCACATCCCCCTTCTTAATATACTGAATTCGCAGGGTTATATACCATTTCTTCCGTACTCCAAATTCTAGAGTTTTCTATTGGAAAATTGCCACCCATTATTTTTGTCATTGTCATTTGAAAATCCCCGTACATACTTTTGACCTTCCCTGTATAACTCCTCGGCTACCTCTCTGAGCTGTTCATACTTGTTGAAACTTTGCCTAGTAATATAAATTTAGTCTCATTTTAACTTTGTAATTATGTACTCACATGGGCACAATCATTCACGGGCATATTTGTTTTGGTTTTAGTTACTGATTTGTTTTTTTTTTTTCCTACACTATTCTTGTGCGAACTGTGTAGAGTAGTGGGCGTGGAGTATGGAAGCATCAATTGGGTTGATAAACATTGCTGAGCATGCTTCTCTAAGCAAAGAAGTGCTCTGGCTGTCTTCTGTTTTTGCTGGTATTATCATGTGCAAAACTGTGAGTATGCATACTTTGTAGTTATTTGTACGGAAATTATTAATTAAATATGTTTGATTGATTTAGTTTTTAATCTAGAAAATATTATGCTTGTACCTTTTTATTGGTGGGTAGGAGAGACTGAGGGGATAGATGAGAGGGTAAGAGTGAGGGAATTACCTAGAAAATAAAAACCATCCCAGCCTGAAGAAAATATTTTCATTGTTTTCAAGGAAAATACAATCCGTGACCAAAAGTAGCAAAATATTTTATGTGGAAAAATTTTCAATCAAATAGCACAAAAGTAGTAAATTAGGTGGAAAAACACATTTTTCATGGAAAATATTGGCAATCAATCGCGCCAAGTTATTTTGCTGGTTAATTTTTGCCGTCTGTATTTTTCATGTGCAATTCCATTCTCTGCCCTTGTAAAAATCACACATTAAATGCGAAAGAAGATTGTTTCTTGTCTTATCCCCATAATGTTTTGAATAGAGAAAATGAATTTCATGGGATAATTTGGTGCAACTGAAGAGGTAGAATGATTTTTGATGTTATCTGTCAAGGTCAAAAAATTTGTGGCACTCAATTTTAACTGTGCAATGAACCCTGTCTGTTAGTTGTGAGTTTCAGTTGAAGAGAGTGAGGAGATTGTGGTAGCTTTATTTGGGAATGATTATTCCGGCAGGCATTGGCTAAGGTTGTGAACGCGTAATTTTGAAAAAAAAAATTCAACCATTACGCCCACTAAGATCACCCTCTGCCCTTCCTTGTTCCAACTGAGAAAATGAGCAGCAGATCAAAGGGAAATATACACCAAAAAAAGATCTATGCCAACCGCTCTTGTATAGAAAGATTGGCCCCGAATTTTGGCCTAACAAGGGTAAGATTCACTAAATCCAGAAAGCAACTACTAGCCTACGTCAGGCTTGTTGCTTTGCCAGCGGATGACTGATCCTCTGATCCGAGGGAGCACTTGGAAGGATTTAAAAGTGTCACGTTGCTATATGACTTTTCTAATGCCATCACATGTATGATATTGTTGACCATACTAAAAAGCCTATCAAACACGGTTTTTCCAACTCCTACCCAATCCATGAATAGAATTGAAGATTTTAGCACCATTTCCTCAAACAATTTGCCAGTGCTAGCAATATTGACAGACATTTGGGTAGCTAATGCCAGGGAAGAAGAAAGGAAGCCCCTACATTTTTACATCAGATGATTCAACAAATAGGCTTTGTATGTCCTAGACTTCAACTTGAAATTGCTGTCAGACATCTTGACCAATGTATTAAGGCGGGGGTGGTTTTTCATCTTGCTGATCAAATCACCACCTACTGTAAGCATGTGACAGAGTCACTATCTCGAGCAGAGAAGTAAGTAGAAGAGACACAGAGAGTAAAAGTAAGAACGTGGCTAAACTTTTATAGGATCAGAGCAATAGAAATGAGGAGCACTTCGAAGCATAGTTGTGAGAAGGTACTTAAAACGTTTGTGCGAGATAACAAAGATGTGCTGTTACAGAACAGAGACATCTTTGCTTAGAAGCCTATGGATATGCCGGGATTGGCCCGACTTTGACAGCCCATCACTTCTATGATGACCCATAGAAAAAGGCCTATCAAATAGAAGAAAAGGGTTATAGGGCTAGAAAGGTCAATGATAATGGAGCAAAAAGTTGATGCACTATTGGGAGCCTCTCATAAATTTGAGGCCATGTATCATAATTGGCTCGGTCCTTGTGCCATAGGCTTGAAGAACATAGAGAATGTGTATGGACTTTGTTGATTTGGGGGTTGAATGCTTAAAAGTGCGACAGTCACACGAGGACATGCATCAAGCTTTCAACATAATGAGGAGGTATAGAATGGTGTTGAACCCTCAGATGGGGCAAGTCACATCCGCTCATTGCGGGGTGGCAAGGGTCATCTCGTGGTGGGGTTGGTGAAGGAATCCTAAAGGGGTCAAAAATTGCCTTAACTCGTGGCTGAGGGATATGCAAATTTGGTTCCCACATATTATCCTTTTATGCAAGTTTTTATAAATATTTTCACCCCTCTATTTATGCTGAATGAAAAAATGCATTCGGCAAATCTTATGACTGTTCAGCATACATTTTTAATTTCGAATACATTACCTTTTAAAGATATCCAATTTTTCTGTTGAAGGTTTATGAATTAACAGGTGCAGTTAGCCCTCTATTCTTCAAGGGATACTGTAAACTCGACAACAAGGTGAAACTTGAATGGAACAACCGGTAATTTTTTTTTTTTCCATGTGCATCCATACTTTATATTAAGTGATATAGTTTCCCAGTTTACATACAACATTTTCATATCTAGGCTAATGGTGGTTTGTTATTGCAGGGGGTTCTCTACTTTTCATGCCATTATTGTGGCAGCTGGTTCTCTATATCTCCTGCTTGCCTCAAATCTATTTGCCGAATCTGATGACGACTTGATCGTTAATAGAACATCAACTTTATCAGACTCCATACTGGGGGTATGTTAATGTTCCAACGACACTGTCTTGAAGTTACTTTGTAATAATATAGTTATTTTATTGATTTTATATCTTATTGTTATTGTCAAATGATTCTTGATGCTTAGTCATGGACTAAAGAGAATATTTCCTTGGAAGTTCAAAATGTTGCTCATTTTCTTGACAAAACTAATAATGAAAATTCACTGTCTCCCTTAACTTTATGATATGCTGACGTTTAAATGAAGATCACCTTGATGTTCTTTTGTGGCATTATTATGGGAAATCAGAACAATTAATTTTACACTTTTTGAGAACTTTATTTATCGTATACATTGAGGAATGCATCTAATTTGATTCTTTTATTTTTTAAATGATGCAGATTTCCATTGGTTACTTTCTAACAGACTTGGCAATGATTATGTATAACTTTCCAGCTTTAGGAGGCATGGAGTATGTAAGTACAGTGACACAAAATGCTTTAACTACTATGGTGTTATGAACTAGGAAGAAGTTAGATTTATTTGACCTGGTAATAAATTCTGATTATAATTTTCGCTTACTGTTATATTTTCATTGGTAAGGTACATGCTTGCCTATTATCCTGCCAATGTTTGGGACAAATTAGAACTATATGAAATTGTGCATCTTTCTTCCTAAACAAGATTTAGGGTTCTTGGTTCACCACTGGTGCTGTGGTGCATTTACTTGAATTTTTGAGTAATTATTAAATATTTTTTCTCTCTGTTTTCTGGTAGCAACTTTTTGTCTGCTCTATATTATATTTATTTTTTGGTTTTAAAAATTATACAAGTGTTATGTTTTTTAATATAAATAATATCTCGGAGTAATCTTGATGTAAATGGAAAAATCTTTTGTTAGGTCTTGCACCATGGACTCTCTATGTACTCGATTATTCAATCTCTTTTGAGCGGTCAAGCACAGATTTACATACTGATGGTTCTCTTTTCGGAGAGCACTACTCCCTTTGTTAATCTAAGATGGTCAGCTGACGCGTGAAATCATTTATTTTCTTTCCCTTTTCCATCTCCTTTGGTCCAATATTTGCTCATCACTCTTAGAATATGTGCAGGTATCTTGATGTTGCAGGTCAGAAGTCGTCTAAACTGTACATCTTCAATGGTGTGGCTTTATTCTTGGGGTGGCTGGTATGGTGATTCTATTCTAGTCCAGAATTCTTCTTGTTTGCAGCTGCAAAATGTAGTGTTCATATATGTGCATGTTAACATATAACAGAATTGCAAGTATCATTTAACAGCATGTGAACATGTATTTTCGTGTTAGGCTACTTTTCTAATCACATTACATATAGATTAGGCGCATTACAAATTTAGAAGCCTATTACTTACTGCCCATGGTTATGAACTACACTAACCATAGTATGGTGGTTTTAAAGTCCTTGTATGTTACTCCTCCATGGTTTGCGAATGAGTCGGAGGTAATTTGCACAGTTTTTAGAAACAAGTGGGGGTGATTATGTTGTTCTGAAACTGAGAGGGCATAATTTGCAATTTGCCCTTTGAATATCAATGGCCACTTAACCCCTCTATATCTTATCCAAATGGCAAAAGGGAGGATTTTTGTCTTCTCCCAGAAAGAGAAATATACTGTATTTTTATGTTATTGTATCTCTTTTCGAATATTAGAGATCTGTAAATTTTTATTTAAATGAGATGATAAAATATTTGCTTCTGATTTTGAGATCACATGATGACTGTAACACAGAAGTTTAATCTTCAGGTAGCCAGGATTCTTTTGTTCATCTACTTTTTCTACCACATGTTTATCCATTTTGATCAGGTGAGTCATCGTTCTCTTATTAATTTTATGAATTAGTCCTATAATATAGACTAAAGTTTGCTTTTCAAAAGATTTGATGCATCTTTGGACCGCCAAAAGATCCTAATTTGAAATAGTATCAAGCCTGGTGTCCTGGTTGAATTACGATTAGTATGAGATCTTATTAAAAACTAATTTTAACAATCCAATCCGCACACTACGCCACGGGGAGACAGTTTTGAACTCGCAGAACTTTCTTTCCTTGACCATTTATGCTGATGTAAAACATTGACATGGAAGTGTTTTCACAAACATCTACAATTATATGCACAAAATGCTTAAAAAAGAAAGATCCATATCCTTTGCCCCTGCCAAGTACGGAATGTTCAACACAAGCACTTGAGTACAAATAGTAGAGTCCATTTAAGGTAGGTGACGTGCATCATTGTACATTAAGTGCATGTTTAGTACACAGTGTTAGACAAGACTGAACAACATAATGGACAAGAGTTTAGCCTTTTTTCCTTCCTTAACATTACCTAGTAGTGCCGAGTCTAACTCACCAAACATGCTATAAGCGTCCAATTGTCTTACCATTTTCTCTTCGGCTCCTTTGAACTATTCATATATGAAGAGATGGTGCGCATGGGGCCTTGAAGCCACAAAAGCAGCGTAAATATTGAAATGCGACTAGACACATAAAATCAATACCTTCAGCACGACAATTATATAGCTCTTAAATTTCAGCAAATAAATTTCAAGTGCGGAATTCAAAGAAAATATATGGGGGAAGAAGAATTGGCGAAGATTTAACAGTTTTGTTCCTTTCTTTTTCAGGTGAAGAAAGTGTACCCTTTGGGCTTCTACAGCTTGCTTACAGTACCCCCAGTTCTGGTGGTGATGAACACATTCTGGTTTTGGAAAATTGTGAAAGGCTTGGTAAAAACCTTGAACAAGGCAAAACACACTGAGTAGTAGAGTTGTGGTACTGTAGTAGAATCACTGCTTTTGAATTTTACATCAGGTACATTATTTCTTTGTTACACTTCTAATCTTCACTGACAAGTATATGACAAGATATACTTGTTAATTAACATTTGGGCCTTACTTCAAATTAACAAAAATAGGTACATTCTCATGTTAAGCTACCCTTCACCTCAAACTCGAACTCAAGGAAGCTCTAGTTCAACGGAACCAGTTCAGAACGAGCCCAAGAAATTGACATTTTCTATGGATCAGAGGAGTCAGTTGTCCGACACCGGTTTTCAAAGAGGTGTTATCGCTGACTCACTGTTGCTGATGATAGGAAGTTGGCAAAAAAAAAAAAAAAGGATATTGAAGAGGGAGTAATTTTGTTCCATGGGAGGGTTTGTAGGTATTAAACATACTCTTTAACAAAGCTAGTTTGAAAGGTAATTTTTTCCAATGTGATTCTAAAAATTCTATTCAAACCATGCACTTGTTTGAAAATTTCCTCAATGAGAACTGCTTCAAGACTAGATTTGCTCTCCAACAATAGAACCAGTAATTATGCCTAAACTTAGAGCACTGTGAGAGCTCCTTTCAGCATAGAGGTCACAACGGCAGAAACTAAAACATACTCTAATATAAATTGTACTATCTTAACAGCAGAATATGAAGATGCTCATACTTGAACCAAAAAGAACACATAGACATATGATATTAGAGCGTGCAAAAATTCGTAGGTTCAAATCTTGCCGTAACCTCTTAAGAAAATTGTGTGTTGAACTTTCGATAATAAGATGAATCTGCCCGGTACATCAAATGATGTAATTAAAATGAAATAAATAAATATATCTTCACTCGGTCATTTCAAACTTTTAGGTAAGAAGTTTCAACCTTACCAATTCTCTAAGTGCACGTCGTGCTCAAGCTATTCACTAAGGTATAAATGGTAGCCAAGGTCCTGGCAGTATTCAATTACTAAATATGTTGAGAAAAATCAATTGGGCTATAACTAATAATGAAACATGTCACAAGATTAAGAATGCAATATTCAACTAGAATTTGGGAGCAGCTATTCAATTGATGTCCTAAATATGGAAAAGTCATCACTTAGGCATGATTATATGCTACACCAAAGAGTGCAATCAAAAGGCGTGTTTTTGTAAATGGATAGAGTAAAAGGTTCTCTTCCAAAATTTCTTAAACACGGTGAACAGACTTTCAAACCAATCAATTAGCAGTTACACAAGTTCAATATAAGCCATTGGGGCATTGTCTCCTCGCCTCGGTAGAGTTCTGATTATCCTTGTATATCCTCCATTTCTGTCCCCATATCTCTCTTCGACCTCGGCAAACAATGCATGCACGATCTCCTTTTCATAGATAAAGCCGAGGGCCTGCCTTCTCTTATGTAGAGAACCATCCTTAGCCAGAGTGACCATTTTGTCAACATACTTCCTCACTGCACTGGCCCTTGCCCTAGTGGTCTTTATGCGGCCATGCTTCAGGAGTTGAGTTGCCAGACCACGCAAAAGAGCACGACGCTGGTCAGGGGGCCTATTAAGTTTAGGCACCCTCTTTCCATGTCTCATGGCAAAGAATCGTCCTCCGTTGTCAATAACAGTAAAACAATGCTCAAAACTGGTTGAATCTGCAAGACAGATTAGTGTTTAATCAAAGATCAACATTACAAAGAAATACCATCAATTCATGT
Source organism: Fraxinus excelsior (assembly GCA_019097785.1). NCBI lineage: Eukaryota > Viridiplantae > Streptophyta > Magnoliopsida > Lamiales > Oleaceae > Fraxinus > Fraxinus excelsior. Next base: position 32,378,595 of record CM032629.1, read on the forward strand.
TTGGTACGCAGCATTGAAAAGTGAACAAGATTTTAGTTGTTTTTTCTTCCTTAATACTATATCTGATAATATCCAATCCTAATTAAACATGTTGTAAAAGTAGTATCACACAATCCTCTCTACCAAACATGTTGTGAAAGTACTTCCACTCTAGCAATTGTTAATAGTATTCAATCTTAAATCTCCTCCTCTTTTCAACAATCTAAACAAGCGTAACACTGAAAATGACAGTTTTCTTCTTCTTTTCTACTTATTTTTTTTCCTTTTTCTTGTTGCAAGGTGGTATGTGCTTAATCTTCTATATGTGTCCTTCCTCCCACCATTGACTAAGAAATGGGCTTGCCCTTAAAATTGAAGTAACGAGGTCAAACAAATGGAATAACATTTTCCATTGGCTAACATCCAATTTATGTGCATATGCTATCTAAAGGCCATCTTATGGGCGGCCAGTAACCTCACTCGAAATTCTTCTCCCACAAGTGAACCGGAAAGAGATTCGAGGGTCAGCTTCTTGTTGGGGCGTGGATAGATAGAGTAGGAGTGAACACAGTTCAGTTTGGGCAATTTTTGAACTGTACTGAACTGTGTTCAAACCAAACCATTTAAACCATTTCATTTTCTAAACCAGACCAAATTAAACCATTTTTTGCAGTTTGATTTGATTTTAAAATAAGATTTTAACGACATAAAATTAACTTCTTTGAAACAAGGGAAAAATAAATATATTAGTCTAAAATCTCAATATAATTCTTAATTGAAAGCTTCTAAATATAAACCTTACAACATTAATATATTTTGTAGCAAAAAAATAATACAATACAAAGTTTGACCATAAAATTTAAATCCAAAATTCATTCTTTCTTAAATAGATAAGAAAAATATTATCATAAATCATTTTTCCTTAAAGAGCCCCCTCTAAAGTCCTCGAATATGGGCCTCCTCCTTTCAATCCAAAGAAGCTGACTGGCAAGTAGTGTTGATTCTGTTGAAGTATAAATTGAACTAATAAAGTTTATATTTTAGGTAATAACAAGTTTTTTTTTTTTTTTTTAAAGAATTGGGTTAACGATTTGGTTTGGTTTTGAGAGGTTTTTAACTATTGAACCTAAACCGAAATGTTGACCGGTCCACATGGATCCAAATCAACAGTTTCAAAACCACGAATTCTGTTCAGTTTGGGCGGGTATGCAGTTTTATTGTTCACCCCTAGGTAGAAGCAAGCACTACAAAAGAAAAGGTTTCCTTTGCCGACACTTGCTCCCAACTATAAACCCTACACGTCTGTCTTTGTGGTTGCAAGGACTTCACATTCTATACTCATTGAAACAACCAGAATGTGCACCATTATCATTGAACCCCACTTTCCCACAATAATTTTCTTAAAAATACTGTTTCCTCAGCGAGTCTCAATCTCACATCTAGTTTGTTATCAGCAAAAGAATTCAAAACTCATTCTTCAAGTATCACCAAATCCACAGTGCAACTAAGTTACAGATTTCTAGTTTTATTTATTTATTTATTGGGATACAAACGTCTGCTGTGTCACCGTCTAAAAATATGCTTTGAATCAGTTACATAATTTGAGAATGAAGTGCTGCACAGAAAGTATTCAATATAGTGCACAAATTTTCACAGCGGCAAAAAGAACGAAAGCACACACCTCTAATATGAACCAAATCCACAAGAAACAAGCATACCATAACAATCGAAAAACCAGTCGATTGTTATCAAACATCTATAATATGGAAAAGATGAATTGAATCCTGTTGCATTAGGCTTGTTAATCGAAAATTTAAATATAGAAGATTATTAATTTAAAGAAGCAAAAACGCAACAGCAGTAAGAATAACCATAAAAAGGGTCTAAAAGCTAATTATCATTACCCAGTGACAAGTCATGTACCAATCAAGGAGCATTTTTAGATAAACATATACAAAATCAGTAGAAGATTATTAATTTAAAGAAGCAAAAACGCAACAGCAGTAAGAATAACCATAAAAAGGGTCTAAAAGCTAATTATCATTACCCAGTGACAAGTCATGTACCAATCAAGGAGCATTTTTAGATAGACATATACAAAATCAGTAACGCGCGAACATTCATTAACAAAAGCAATATAAAACCCAGATAAATACGTAACAGAATTGAAGGCGAAAAATGTACCTGGTGAAGAGAGAGAGAGAAGGGGATGAAAAGGGGCGAGACCCACAAAAGAGTGAAGAAGTTTTGAGCTGGAAAGCTTGAGACGAGAAGAAGAGTGCCCAGTTGAAAAATGAACTGAAGAGACTGAACAAGGGGCGTGAATTGAAGGAATGGCTGATCTGAGAGATGACAGATTCCACGTTGCAGATGCTGATGTGCTAGCACACGCCATTACTGTAGCTTTTCCTGCTCTGCTCTTGCTCTTGCTCAATTTCGTGTTCTTGAACGGCCTATGGCCCTATGGAGAGGATGAGGGGATACGGATATGGGTTCTATTTCTTTATATGGATAATTTGGTATTATAGCCCCTCCATTTGCTATGAATTTGTTTTTCACCCACAAAATAATTTTAAATTGCCAGCATGACCCCTTAAAAATAGTTTTTTTCCCACTTGTGTCAAAGTTTCATTTCATAGCTCATATTCTTATTTTTCAAAATTCAATTTTTGTTTCAGTTAAATAAAGCCGTCCATTTCTGTCAATGAAACTTAATGGGAAATCCGACGTGATTAAGGGTGCGTTGATATGCCAAAAGCAGGTTAATATTTGACCGAATTGTATGCACACTAGTAGTGGTAAATGTGTGACAATTATAAGATTTCTATGTGAATAATAAATCAATCCAAAAATGAGTTTATTATTTGACATGAATTATTGTCAATATTTGATCACTACACCAAGAGTACCACTTATAGTTAATATTACTGTCCAAAGACTTGATATTAATGATGTGATAGGTATCTTGAGATGAGATTTACCAGTATTTGAATTAATTAATTGTTTATACAGATTCCATTGCAAACATGTTAAATGGAATAAGTTCTCTATTCAGTCAATCCATCCACATCTGCAATATATGTCAACATCAACTCTATTCCCGTGCTAAATGGAACAAACTTCAAGTATTGGAAAGAGAGCATATTAATTGTTCTTGGCTACAAAGATCTAGATCTTGCACTCCGAATTGAGCAATCCATTCCTCTTACGGAAGAAAGTTCATCTAATAAAAGGAGGAACTTTGAGAAGTGGGAACACTTAAATCGCATGAGTCTAATGATCATAAAGTGCGGCATTTCGAAAGCCTTTAGAGGCACAATATCTGAAGAAGTAACTAATGCCAGTGATTTCTTTGTCGAAATTGAGAAACGTTTTGAGAAAAAAAAACGATAAGGTTGAAACAAGCACGCTTTTGCAAAACTTGATTTCAATAAAGTATAATGACAAAGGAAATATAAGGGAGTACATCATGGAGATGTCTCACATTACTTCTAAACTTAAGAGACTAAAGTTAGAGTTGTCTGATGACTTGCTTTTACATTTGGTATTGATTTCGCTTATTCCACAATTTGGCTAATTAAGGACAGTTACAACTGTCAAAAGGGGAAAGTGAACTCTTAATGAGCTCATTTCCATATTGTGTGCAAGAAGAAGAAATGCTAAAGTAAGATCAAATTGGCATTACTCACTTGGTAAGTACTTCTAAGGATAATAAAGAATAATAAAGCTGCATTTAGTTCGGTTTAAAATAAACAGCAAAAGTCTGATAATGATAAATTTAGCTGTAACTTTTGTGAAAATCTGGGATATATAAAGGGAGAATGTACTAAATATCATACTTGGCGTGTGAAGAATGGTACACTTCTCACTTTGGTTTGTTTTGAGGTAAATTTAATGTCAAGACCTAGACACGGTTGGTGTATATATTTCGGTACTTGTACTCAAATAAGCGTGTCATTGCGAGGTTGTCTAAGTTGCCAAAGCAATTGATGCTGAAAGATTCATCTATATGGGGCGATGACAAATCAGTTAAGGTTGAGGCTATAAGAACTTTAGGTTATCATGAAAGACTGGCTATTATTTGAATTTGAAAGAGATATTTGCGTTACCATCTTTTGGACGAAATTTGGTTTCTATTTCTACATTGGACAAATTTGGTTACTCTTGTTTAATTTGAAATAGTCAGGTTGATCTCTTTCTTACCTCAAATATTGTAGGCACCAGTTCTTTATCTGGTAATGATAACCTATATCAACTTAATACAGTTGCCTCTTATAAATAAATCTTGTATGTGAATCCGCATGATATTGAACATAAATTAACCAATGAAAATTCTGATTTGTTTTGGCACAAGCAATAAGGCCACTTCTCTCAAAAGAGAATGAAAAATCTTGTGTTAGAAGGAATTATTGATTCCCTTAATTTTTCAGACTTAAGTGTCAATATCAATTGCATTAAAGAAAAATAAACAAACATAAGGAGATTAAGTGTCTATGACTTCGGACGTCTTAGAAATAATTCATACGGTTATCCGTTGACCATTTCCTTCGATTTCTTGGAATGGTCAACAGTCATTTATTAAGTTCATAAACGAATTTTTTTACTATGGCTACATATATCTCATTTATGAGGAATCCCAAATATTGGACATGTTCAAGGCATACAAGACTGAGATTGAAAATCAACTCAGTAAAAGAATTCAGTAAGTCAGATCTTACCATAATGGTGAATATTATGATAAATATGACAAATCAGGAGAATAACGTCCAATGTCTTTTGCTAAAATTTCTAGAGGAATGTGGAATCATTCAACGATACATCAGGATTTTTCTAATAAAGATCAGTGAAAACTGCAGCTTAAATTTTCAATACATTTCCAAATAAAGCAAATTTTTAAGGGGTTACAATATTTTTTAAAGATCCCACTATCAAGTCAATTTTTAAATGGAAAATGTTCGATTCCTTGAGGATGTAGAGTTTGCGGGGGGAGATAAGGTTATAAGGTTTGTCTTGAATGAAGAATATGTATATAATTTTTCTATTGGCAATTGACAATGATCAGGTTCAAGGACAAATTATTGCTCCAGATCTTGTTCAATAAGCAATTTCGGATCAAGAATTCATTACATAATCCCCTATATACAATCAAGAGATTGTTCCATGAATTCAAACTCAACAACCTCAAGTACAAAGTTATTAAGGAAATTCACTATAAAAGGGAGAAAAACAATTCGGGATCACTTTATAGTCTTTTTCAAGAAAATAAGGATGGCATGGATTGGTGAAAGAATACCTGATTAATCAACTTTCATTAAGTCATATAAATGAATTACTCTCAAAAGTGGATTGATGCCATGAATAAGGAGTTTAAGTCTATGCAAGACAATAAAGTTTGAGATCTTGTCCCATTACCAGAAGGTGCGAAACTCATTGGTTGCAAATAGATATTTAAAACCAAAAGGGATTCAAATGGTAATGTGGAAAGATATAAAGCTCGTCTTGTAGCTAAAGACTTTATTCAAAAGGAATGCATTGACTACAAAAATGCTTTCTCTCTGGTTTCAACGAAAGACTCTTTCAGGATAATTATGGCACTTGTTGCACATTTTGATCTTGAGCTACACAGATGGATGTTAAGACGACGTTTTTCAATGGTGACATTGATGAAACGATCTATATGGTACAACTAGAAAACTTTGTGTTAAGAGACCCAAAAAAATATGGTTTGAAAATTAAAGAAATCCATCTATGGGTTTAAGTTGATTTCCCTCAATGGTACCACAAGTTTCATCAAATAATTATCTCATTTGGTTTCGAGATGATTGTTGTTAGTGATTGTATGTATCACAAGTTCAGTGGAAGTGAACATATATTCCTGATTTTGTATGTTGATAACATACTGCTTACCATTAATGATATAGACATGTTGCACAAAACTAAGAGATTTTCATCAAGGAGTTTTGAGATGAAATATCTTGGTGACTTGTTTTTGTATTAAGGATTTGGATACATCGGAATTACTTTTAGGGTATTCTTGGATTGTCACAAAAGAGCTATATCGATAAAGTATTTAGAAGGTTTGACATGCAGGGCTGTAAATCATGTGACACCCCTATTGATAAGGGAGACAAGTTTAGTCTCAATTAATACCTCATGGATATATTTAAATAAAAAGAAATACGTGAAATTCTCTATGTTTCAACAAATGAGAATTTAATGTATATTCAGATTTATACAAATTCGGATATAGCATTCATTGAAATGATAGACAGATATTTAACTAAATTTGGGATGAAAATTTGGAAAGCAGCAATGAGGTTATTCAATATCTATAGAGAACTAAGGATTACATGATCACATTCAGGAAAATCAGACCAATTGGAGATCGTTGGATATTCTGATTATGATCATGGAATTGACTGCAAAATATTGTCACTAGGATGTATATTTTGGATGGAATTGAAAGGCCATTTAAGTGAAGTTATTATGTGACAATAGTAGTCTAAAGACATTAAGTTCCTAGTTGTTAAGGAAAGAAATTAGAGTGGTTAGATTTCTATAAAGCATATAAGGACAAACTCCATAATCATGAATCTATTTACTAAATGGCTACCACCCAAGGTCTTTCATGAGTATAATGCTCGCATGGGTGATTCATCTTTTGATGATATGCTAGTTTAGTGGGAGTTTGTATTTGGATGTTGTCTGTTTTAGACACATATTTTATCCATGGATATTCGGTTAATTTCAGAAATAAAGTAGTCAGTTCAATTTCACTCTGATTAAAGTTTATGGTTGATTTCACTTAAGAATTAAGGTTGGACCAGTTGAAAATGGACATATTTGGATCACATAACATATAATTTTCATTCTACACTCCCATGATTGATCTTTGTCATTTGGTTGTATGGGTATATGTGACCATTGATGGATTTAGTCATTTTAAATGTGACGAAAATCGATTTGATCTTATATCAATATGACTGATACTTCTATTTAAGTTTCGATTTTTATTTTGGTTCTAGAAATGACGAAACTTAAACTTTATGTGTCCTAATTCACCGTAATGAAAACTAGTAGGGATAAACCTAGGACTAAATGTGTGATCGTTGATATCTATTCCTATGTTGGCATGTCCTAGGCTGTCAAGTATGTCTATGGCCTACATATCCTTTATTATTAGATTCATAGTCATGCACATATTTAAGTTGGTGAGTACTATAGACAAATGTTGTCTTGAACGTACTAGCAACATTATAATCATTTTTATTGTATTTCAGACCTCCCTTATTACTAGCATGTTTGCTAGCTTCTTCGAACCACTAGAAAAGACAAGAAGTTGAGATTTGAAATATTCTATATCGCTTAGAAGATTTTTAACTTGGATTTCTAAGGTTTTATTTTCAACTGTCAGCTCATTAGCTCTCCTAGAGGTCTTCTCAAGCTCACTAGTGGGATTCCTAACCTGAGTATCGAAAGATTCATTCATGGATTTCAACTCACTCAAGGTTAAGGTAGATTCCTGATTGTACACTACGAGTTTCTCGTTTTTCAACTCAAGTTCTATAATTCTCGTATTTAAGACTTTATTTTTGTTATAATCTTAATGCCCTTGTTATATATTCTATCATAAGTCTTATAAATATCTCCCTTACTATTATAATCTTCTTTTGAATTCTCACTACTACTTATACTCTCAACCTTCTCACTCCCCTTATCGTATCCATTCTTAATTCTCGCAGTAAAGGTAATATATTTTTCACTTTCCTCACGAGTTGATTTCTGAATTTGATTGTCCGAGTTAGACTCATCATCAGTGAGAGTAACATTCATAGTCTTATTTGAATTTCTCCTACTACTAGGCACTCACTCCTAACATAGCTAAAATATCGACAGTTATGACATCTCACATATTGAGATCGCCTTCTAGACTCACTGGAATCACCGCACTGTCTCTCTTTAGGTTTTTGTTTATTCCTAAATATTTTTTAGAATTTTTTAATAAGGTAAGCTAACTCCTTTTCATTAGGAGAATCTGAATTCGAGGACTCTATATGACTATTCTTTACAGTGTTTAGGCCAATGACTTATCGTTTGTAGGTTTAGCTAATGTCAACTCATAAGTTTGGAGAGATTTAACCAGCTCTTCCACCTTAATAGAGTCTATATCCTTACTCTCCTCAATGGCAGTGATTTAAGACCTAAATTGCTTGGATAAGGATATAAGGATTTTTCTAACAATTTTGTACTCCGGTATTTTCTCACCTAGATTGAAACTAGAATTAACTATGTCATTTAAACTCGCATAGAATTCATCAAATGTCTCATCCTCTTTCATTTGAATCTCTTCAAACCTAGTGGTCAACGTCTGCAATTTAGAGTTTTTAATAGCTTGAGTTTCCACATGTGTGGTCTATAGAATATCTCAAACTTCTTTAACAACCTCACAAATAGATACTCTCCTAAATTCTTCTGGGGACATAGCCATAAATAGGACATGTAAGGTTTTGCTATTCCAGTTACACTCATCTAAGTTTGTGGATAACTTCATTATTAACTGTACAACTAGGGACAATCCAACCATTGACCACACTTAACCAAATTCGCTCATCCATAGATCTTAGGAAAGCTCTCATTCTAACCTTTCAATAAGCATAATTATTGTCATCAAAATATGACGGGATGAATAATGAATTACTCATCTAGAAATCTAAAGCCAAAACTCGAATTTATGCTCTGATACCAATTGAAATTTCGTAGTTTACTAACTAAGTTTGATCTTATGTACATGATTATACAATTAACAAGCAACGAGTCACTTTTAATTGTTTTTATATTGTTAAACAAACAATTCAATTATCCTAAGTTGAATTGCCACAGTTTGTAATAAGAAAGCAATAAATAATATCCAATATTGATGACGGAGAAATCCAACTAGGTAAAAACTCTGAGACCAAGTCGGTTACCTCCACTATAGACAATACAAATTTACCGTAAGATGCTGCCTAGCCAACCACTAGACTTCCCAATCTAATTTTTGTAACCTCCAAGATCCGTTGAACCCACCAGCTCCCGATCTTCTATAATTGTCTCTTCCAAGCAGAATTCCAAGAACTCTCCATTTTTGTGATTTTTATGCACTTGTTGTCTAACATCTCTCAACCTCCAACAACTTCTGAAGTTCAAATGAGAAAGTACATTCCTAACGGTGTTTAGGAAGTAGGTATTTTGGATTCAATGGATTCGATGTTTTCCCCCAAGCTGTGGTCGTATCAATACATGAACAAGCTTTTTAATCTTCAAAGAATAATATGAAAGTGTTATAGAGAAGAGACACAATGAACAACCACACCAATTTCGTGCATATGCTTGGGTATTTATAGAAGAAGGTAATTAGATTGAATGAGTCAGAAAAAACACTTCAAAACAGTAAATTATGGCTTTTTCATATCGGCTTGTCGCTCGAACGATAAGCTAGCGACAGGCGAGCGACGCATTGTCACTCGAGCAAGAGCTCGGCGACAGGCGGACGACATATATTCTATTTTTGTGGCTCGAGCGCCAACTGAACGAAAAGCTAGCGAAAATGCGGCGCCTTGTTTTTCCTCTTTTCATGCTCGAACCCTAGACCTCATAACCCAATTTATAAAAATTGTACTTTAAGTCCTCGACTTTTACAACATATTACAAATTAGTCATTTTGTCCACAAAATTGCCAACACTAAAAACCTAACAGGTTGCATGGTGTTCCTCATTCTCTGAGGTACAAGTTTGTTCTATTACAGGAACAACAATGAAGATACAATAAAAATAAATCAACTAGCCTTTAATACAAATTTGTCAAATAAACTTAGCGATTTTTCTGCAATGGGACTATAAGAATTAAACTGAATCTTCAATACATTACCAGCCTTTCACTAACAACCTTATCTGTGATAGGACTTATTATATCATTCTCATACCAATCCTATCAAAAAAGGCAATCATAGTAACATATTATGAACTCCTTAATGTCCGCAAACTTATTGCCGACTTCCAGCTTAGGATCCATCAATTCCTTCTCCATATAGAATTTTGGAAATCCAAAATTACCTTCTTCTCCATAATCAATATCAAGCTCCTCAGATAATGGATAATACAATTCTTGTGGCTCTCACATTGGTCTTCTTCAACAAAAACACGTTCTGAAACATAGTTATCCATTTCAAAATTGTCATCATCTATCTCATTATCAGAATCATTGAGCTCACCATCGATATCAACATCTGTGTTGTTCTCAACGATTTTTTAGTTAAAGGAGAGCGGTACCTCAGCGAATTTATTAATATGCCCTCACTCGTGGCGGAAGAATACCGTGGTTATATGAAAATAATGAGAGTAGTAAACGAGGAAGTACCACTTCCCTTACAATAAAAATAAATGACAAAAAATAAAGTAGTAAACAAGGAAGTACTACTTCTTTTACAATAATAACTAATGTTAAAAAAAGACAAAAAATAAGTATTGAGAGTTAAAATGAAATTCAAACTTTGATACTCGGCAATCCATGCCCGTCAACTTGTACTGGTATCCTAATATGTCGTGGTTCATATACCTGATATCGTCAATGATCCCAACCCTCAGCAGCAAGAACATCTGCAACTTGATTTCCTTCTCTGTAAATGTGAGAGACTATATCTCTGTCGAAGGATACGATGTCAGTGATACATCTAAGTATGCCCTGAGTAGCCCATGGTCATCTTCCTGTAGTGATGCAATGAAAAGCAACCGTAGAATATGATTCAACCCAAATCGCTGAATAACCCAATCCTTGTGTTGTCCTCAACGTTGAAGCATGCACAAAGTGTATATAGGGTTAGGATTTTCTCGGTTGCTGCCTAAATAAACAAAAATCAAGATTCCAAAATCTTAAAAAAAAAAAATGAGTATATACTAAAAATCAACAAATAGAAAATACAGCTTGTTTCTTTTTTATGGTTGCGATTCTAGTCCAAGAACAAAACAAAACAAAAAATACACAAAATCCAACATTTATTAACATCCAAAAAAAAAAATTTATTATATATGGTTCGATAGAAAACATTAAATTCAAATGTACAAAATGTGGGGCTTAATGCATACCTTCTTGTAGTCCTATGGTTGCAAAAATCCATTGTCATTCATGATATGTCTTCAAACTCGAAAATATATGGGTCACCCATATCCAAGAAATTTATGGAATGAGTAGGATTTCTTTGTTTTGTGAAAATGGAAGAAAATTTTAGTTACATGAGAAGAATGAAGATTTAGGATTAGAGTTAGGATTTGGGAGTGAAGATTTAATTCTCTCAGAGCTTGTTTGATACACGTTGTTTCTAGACAATACATTTTAGAATAGTAGGTTGAAAGATAATGTATAGTTAAAAAATAAGGAAAATTTTTGGATTTACGTGTAAATTTTATTGAAAAATGTGTAGTTAAAAATATGAAAAAAAAAATGAATTTTGAAAATAATGTGTATCAAACAAGGGCTCAAATTTTAAAAAATGTGTTGTCAATTGTTTAAGTGGTGTTAGGGGCTGTTTGGAAGGATAAGATGTTGACGTGGAGTGTTTTAATGATTAAATAATGCCACATCAGATTTTCATCCATCATGTGGACAATTCCGTCAAATGCTTCAAATGATTCCATCTAGGTGATGGATGAGTTGCGTACGCTTATGATATTTGAGTTAACAATGAGTTACATTTTAAAATTTGGTTAGTAAGTAGTTGCATAAACTAAAGTTTACTGACCAATCATTCATTTTACTCGTAAAAATTAAGCTCTTATTTATTAATGTTTATTAGAACTCGTTTGCTCCCATTATTCCACATTATAACGGGATGAATAGTAATTTTGTAAAAAATATGTGGTTAAAAAAGATTTTTTTTTTTGAGTTTATATAAAATATTATTTTATTGAAAAATATATTATTGATAAGAAAGAGAAAAACTATCATTTAGACTAATGTTTTACCCCCTGTTTGGTGAGAATTAAAATCAAAATCTTAGTAGATTTTGATAAAAAATTAATGAAATATGTGATTGAAAAGTTTTAGATTCCATAAAAAATATTGTTAAAATAGACTATTGACTTTAATCTATATTAAAATCGCTAAGAGGTGGGCAATTTTCCCATAACATGAGAGAATCGACCTGTTCGATTCCAATTATTTTATTAAATGGATTAATTTCAGGATCATGCATTGAGAACAAATCGATTTAGATCCGATTTTTAGTATCGCTTTAAGAGCCAGCAGTGAAATCGGTTCTCCTTAGTTTCTCTTTTATCTGTATATTGCACAAATATGCAACATATATTTGAACACTAAATTTTAAAATTATCTCACACCAAAATTATACATTTCATACACTTCTCTCTTCTACCGTAAAATTTAACGAGCAATCGCCATTTTAATTTAAATAATTTTATAAACACTTTGCAAAAATTCATAGATTTGGTGCAAACCCAATAGGAAAAAGTCTATTTCTTGTTCAATCTTTTGTAAGAATACAAATTCATCGTTGTTTCCAAAGTAGTTGATCATTAGAATCAAGATCTTCTCCTTGATGATAACCTAATTATAAATACTGGATATGTTTTTTAATATATATTGTTGTATGAATTTTCTTATGAATTACTTTTTTGTCCATATTTTACATTTTATGTTGTGTTTAACAATTTATCCTTTTTATGCACTTATTAATTGACCTTAAATTTTGGAGTGTATTTTTGTTTGTTTCATTATTATTTAATTAATTTATATATTATTAGATTACAAGAATGATAAACGATTTTAACTCTATTTTATTTATTTTTAATCTGACAAGTAAATATTTATTTTTATAAATTTTTTAATATAATGAACCAGATTGGACTGAACCAGAATTTGTTGATTCGGTTCTATAGTTAGACATGAAATCAATTATTCCATTTCTAAGATTTTCATTGTTACTCGGTACTCGGTACGATTCTATTTCCCTCGAAATCAGCGCACCCACTACTAAAAATCGCTGCCAAACAAGGACTTAAAATTTAAGGCCTCTTTATTTTTTCACTTTACACGAGCCTTTGACTAGAATAAGAGAAATTAAATAAATTCAAGTTATTCTTCAAACTTTTAGTATGTGATTAATTTAGACGTGCTTAATAAGATGGATCGTAAAAAAAAATTCATTTCCATTTTCTCCTTTTCATCGTCTTCAACCCCAAAATCGTACAATAAAAACCCTAAATTTTTGAAATTTGAAAACCAACGTTTTCTTCAACAACAATTCACTTCACCATCGGTTCTGTTCATTAATCACGTCACACTTTTGTTTTGAAAAGGCATTTTGGTTGGTTTGGTAGTTATGATTCCCGATGGTATTATAATTGGATTTTTTAGTCGATTGTGATAAAAGTTTTTGAAATCTGTGGTTGAAAAGTTGTGGGACTATGAAATTTGTTAATATTGATTGTTTGATGTGATTTGAATTAAAATCAGATTTTAATCTAGAACAAACATGGACTTAGCCTTTTATTCTTCTCTAGGACTAGTAAAGGTCAGCTTTTTTGGACTCTTTATTTGATTTTCTAATATGAACTTGTGTAATTTTATCTTCATTTCGACAGAAAAAATGCATGTTCTGCATCATGCATTGTATAAGTTGGACTTCTCGTTGAATTTTGTTTCATGGAATTCTGATTTTTAGTTTTTTCGTATTGAATTATTCTAAACATAATTATTTGATCACGTCTTTATGATTCCTATTTATTGCTTGGGATGCACGAAGTATGTAAAATTAGTTTACTTTCTCTATGATAAAAGGATTAAACTATTTATACACACAAAGTGCACACCTTAATTGGCATCCCCTACTTGTCAAAAATTTGGCAGTTGATTAGATAAAGGTTTTTGTCAAGATACATGTACCAAGATCCGCCAACTCACGTGGATGCAAACCAGCGCGTCAACTTTTATGTACGTATAGTATGGTCCTTAACAAAATCAGTTATTGATAGATTTGGTTTGTTTTTCTTGACTTTATTTGTTCTATTAGAATTTAGAGCTACTAAATTCAATCAATTAAGCTAAATAAAGCACTGTGCAGGGACGTATCCATGATTTCAATCTTGGGGGTAGAGGGGGGCGGGCTCCCCTCCCGGGGGTTCGAGGGCGAAGCCCCGAAATTTTTTTTAGCTAACAGAATTGAAAACAACGATTTTGAGTATCAAAATAGTACTGAAATTCAATGTTCAATTCAATCACTACTGACTATTCTACTAATTAATTCTTAAATTCAAATATTCAATAACTAATACAATTACACAAACTAACAGCAACTACTCAACTTAATTCTTAAATTCAAATATACAAGAACAAGTAAACATGCATTATGCATAAACGAGCTTGTGAATTGGGTTTTAATTAGTTGGGCTTGAGAATTGGGAACTTAGGTTTTGGATTGGATTTGAGCTATTTATTTATTTAAGTAACTGTTGGATCTTTTGTTTAGATCTAAGATTTTGTGTGATTGAATTTTAAAGTGTAAGTTATTTACTCAATATTTATTAATGGAAAAAAAGTAAAAAATTTCAAAATTTTGGGGCGAGTCAAAATCTTGGGGGGCGAAACTGAAAAATACATTACAAATTAACTAAGAATAGTATACCAGCGAACAATGTTGGGGGGGGGGCGGGGGGGGGGGGGGGGGGGGGGGGGGGGGGCTTGTGCTCCGTCTATGCTGTGTCTCCTCTTACTGATGTAAAGCAAAGACAAAATTTTATGCTTGTCAAATCTTCCTTCACAGGTTAAATTTTCTTTTGTGAGTATTAAAGGAACGTATGCATTTAAAAATATAATATTATAACCATATAGTTGAGTTTTATTCTCCATAAGAAATATTCACAATATATATTTATCCTGTTATAACTTTCATCTGAATATTATTTTGACTAAAATATGTTTTTTTTTTTCTTTTTTTCCTAAAAATCCTCACGAATTGAAGTTCTGGTTTGGTAATGTGTAAGTTACAACAGTTGGGCCTTCCATGCTTGTTTGTATGGGAAAGATGGACACAAGCTTCTTGTACCCCTAGCAATGACAAAAAGTTATAACTATTCTGGAAATGATATCAGTATTATTTGGTTAAATGATATGAACTTGTTGCCATTGACATCTTAGGTTCGCAAATAAGCATATGCACAGCACAGCGGATATGCTTATGCAATTGGGAGGTGCAATTTCACTTGTTATCATTGATATTCTATGTTCACTGATAATGTACGCGGCACAGCTATATTATGGAAATTTGGATGTGTAAAGCCTGTTCTTGCTGGGCTCTGAAGACGATCAGTTGCTCAGCCAGAACAGTGGTCACAGCTTGGTTCCTATACCATGCTGAGAAGAGTTTTTAAAAACAGATTTAAGCCGTTGAAAGAAGAAGAGAAGAAATGAGTGGAGCTATGTCAGCAAAAGAGGTTCAGACTCTAGCTGCATTTGATTCTGAAGACCATTCTGATGAAGAAAGTAAATGACACCGGATTCGTTTCATGTGAAATTACACTTGAAGTTCTCGTGTGAAATTTGTCTTCCAAGGTTACCTATCTGTTATGGAACTTGTTTTCCTGATTCAAAATTGAGATTGCTTGTAAATCATTAACTCGATGATTCATTGGAGCAGTACCAAACGTTCAGCTTTTCACAGAAGTCTATGTTTACTCTGGGTTTTTCGTCTCCTATTTGATTATTGGGTATGGTTACGGACATCAAATATTTGGAGCTGAGGATTTGATCAAAAGGGTTCTGACTTTAGACATGGTTACATGTAATTCATAAATTTAATCTTTGCACTTGCTCTAGAAATGTTTTACATAATTCGACAATACGAAGAACAAAATTAATACAATATACATATTAGATTTCTAATTGAAAGGTGAAAAATGATACTAGAAAAATCAAATCTAGTCACTTTAGTGGTAAACAGTGGTTGGGGCATAGTATTTGTGACCTGTATCTGAGTTGGAGAGCATTAGCCCATTTTCTGATGGTTTGAATACACATCCTCAGGGTTCTAGTATATGGGTAGCCAATGAGCTGAGGTGGTATGGGTATTGCTGAAAAATGGGGACGTAGTACATATATTGCGCCCCAGAAACATGCATAGTAACCACAATCTTCTCGGTGGGTTGAGATATGGCATTTCAAAATCTAGAATTACTTCTTACCCAAAAAACAGATTATCTTAAGATCAATTTTGATAGAATTCAATCAGCAGGATAAGGAGGTTCTGGATGAGGCATATGCTTCTATTGGCAGCTAATCAGTTCCAGATCCAGGCTCAGGTGGAGTAAAAGATTAGAAAAGAAGTGTTCGGTATGAATTGTGTTATTGCCAGCGAACATCGTACATATGCTATACTGCGCCCCACGCCCCCATTCGATATATTTAGTGATCATTTTCGAGCTAGTGATTAGTTTAAGGTCTACCAATGATATCAACAAAATCAGTTACTCTTCCCGTGCATGCTTTGCTATTGAAATTATCTTTCAAATTTTCAAGTATATCAGATCATTCTTTCTTTTCAAAATCAACAATAGACAAGGGGTTGAAGTGGGGCTAAAACTGCCCAGAACAGCATCATTTTGAAACAGTATTTTTTGCCTTTAAATGAGAAATGGTTGGCATTTGTCTCTCTCTCCACTTGAAAGCTTTTGAGTTTCTAGTCTAAACTATTCCTCTCTAACTGTCCACCTCACAACTTTTCAATCCTGAATAGCAGTGGTGGAGATTTTTCTGCTCTTTTATTTTTGTTCAATAAGCTTACATGTTATTGACAAGAAAACATATGCCAATCACAGGAACCATTGTAATATGTAAATAGAAACTCATCGGGACTTTTAAGGGCCTGTTTAGGGATGACAAAAAAGCTCGTCGGCTCGGACAGCTCGGGCACGGTTACAACGAGCCGAAGCTCGGGCCGAGCCTCATTTTTTTTGCCGGACTTTGCTCGGCTCAGACCCAAAAAAGCTCAGCACAAAAAAGTTCGAGCTGAGCTCGAACTTTTTTTTTTTAATTTATAGTACATATAAACCGTACAAATTTTAAATTTTTTAATTAAAAAATGTAGATTTGACATTTAAAAAAAAATTCAAGCCGGCTCAAGCCGAGCCTCATTTTTTTGGCCGGACTTTGCTTGGCTCGGCTCGGGCCCAAAAAAGCTCGAGCTGAGCCAGAGTTTTTTTTTTCGGCTCAGTTCGGCTCGTTGATATAGCTAGGCCTGTTTGATAGAACTTCTACTTTTGCTTCTACTTTTTGTAAAATAGCTAGATAATCTTTCTCTAAAAGCTCTTTTCGGTAGACAAATCACTTTCAGAAAATTATTCAAAAACAACTTCTTAGTCTCAAAAGCAACTTCTGTCTTTTAAAAAACAGCATCGAGATGGGCCCTCAGATATATTATACAGAAAATGATTAATATATTATGGTTTCCCTGCAATTTTGGATTTCAGCATGAATTTGCTTATCATAGCTATGGCTAGATTAAATAAGTGAAGGGTTTTTAAGAGTTAGCAGTGCTGTAGATAGTAAATCATTTGCTGGAT
The DNA here is from genome assembly GCA_019097785.1 of Fraxinus excelsior. Lineage (NCBI taxonomy): Eukaryota > Viridiplantae > Streptophyta > Magnoliopsida > Lamiales > Oleaceae > Fraxinus > Fraxinus excelsior. Next base: position 32,396,181 of record CM032629.1, read on the forward strand.
ATAGGCAAGTTAAATCTTAAAAGAAATTACTATTATACTAAGTAACCTGAACATAAGATTTTAACCTCCCAACTTTGAAGAAATATTGTGTTCTACAGCTTTAGGGTTTTGATGGTGGACGACAATTCCCAATTGGATTTGGTCCAGATGGTGCTTTACGAATTTTCTTCTCGTTTGCCCCCTTGACGCTGTTTGCCTGTTGGAAAAACATGAGTTATGTATCCACGTTTTATCACCTTAGACAAAAAACCAAATGAAGGATAAAATTTCTTATATTCTTACCAAAGTTCTCATAATGTGTCCTGCTGCTGTCCTGTATTCTGCAGGTTTGATCTTCAAATCAACTGTCGTGAGGATTAGAAGACATTATAAACTTGAATTTTCAAGAACGAAAAAAGTGTTTGATCCAATGGTAAGCATTATCTCTATTGAACCATCTCGTCTAAAAGCTTAACCTATTAGAAAGGGGACCACAATTATTTAAACTTAGTCTTCAACGCACCCTGAGAGTGCACAATTTCTATAAATGGATGGGGAGAGACTTGAACCTAGAAAATTCCTCAAATTTGACACTACGATAAACTACTGAAAGCACGTCTATTGATAAAGTGGTAAATATATATATCCAAGCATATCACCTCAAAGTATGATAAATATAGTAGCTTGCCTGATTCTGTTGCTCCAACGTTAAAACTAATAGCCTGATGTTGTTGAAATGCTGCCGAGATAAGCCATACGAGGAGAAGATAGAGTGGAATCCGCGTTCTTATCATCTTAAACACGAGCCTGGGAAAGAAGATTATGTAAGCAGAAGGCTGGAATTGAAATATGGAGACTAGTTTTCAAATGTGGAAGAGAAATGTGTTTGGTTCTCTTCTTATGTGTATTCACGCCCTTTGAGACTCAGAAAAATGGACAAATTCCGTTTCTTAAGAACAGGTTTGCTAATGATAACCAATCTTGAAAAACAAGGAATGTTTGTAAAATGTGGTAGGGATCCTATGCTATTTATGTAAGAATCATGCTACATGTAAAATCTAGTTTGATATAATATCTGCCAACAATTCACACTTGACAACATTACATTCATTCAAAAACGTTTTTCAAATCAATTGGCCTAAATTTTGACAACATCAATATTGTCAACCATCATTATCAAGTATGATTGTACAAATAACATAATTGTTTATGTAATATGTGACGGGATTAGGAATCTGGCTTTTTGCTCATAAGAATTGACTTCTTTCATTCATCATTGCATCCATTATGAGTCTTGAGTTGAATTCAATTCAGTCATGATTGGAGTGTTCATGATAAATGATAAGTGTAGCTTTATTATTTGACATTTTCAAGTGTTTTGTATGCCCCTTTTTCTTCAATTTCTGCTCTTATATATCTCCTCTATTCTAATGTCAAGGAATGAAATAATAATTTGTTTTGATGTTTTCAATTTAGAGCAAGTACATTTGTGCATGGATTTCAATTTAGAGCAAGTCCATTTGTGCATGGATTAATTCACATAATCGATCCCAAATTTATGTAGTTGCTGATCATTAACTAAACCCTCTCACCTTTGAAATTGAGATCCTAATTTTTGTAGTCTCAAGACTATCCACAAGTTTAGTGCATGTTCTCTTTGAGTTTAAAGTCGTTTTTTGTTTTCGATTTTCTAAAACAATGAAAATGCGTTCTTTTTCTTATTTTCGAAAATGCATTTAAAAAAAAAAAAAAAAAAAAAAACTCAAAACGGCAATGCCATTTTTGGGTGTTTTCAATTATAATCAAGTTAAAATTTTCAAAACGAGTTTTGGGTGTTTTCAAAACAACTTTTGAAAATGTCCAAAAGAACATATTTTCAACAATTTCAAAATGGACACTCAAAACACAAAACTCAAATGAATTCAAAGCACAAAAACTGAAACAAAAAAAGAACAGCGCAATGTATTTGCCTATTTTATTTAGAGAGTTAGTTAAATAATGACAAATAAAACAAAGTGTTTTGGAGAATTAAACTGAAATCATATTTACTCACACATAAATCCAAAAATAAATGCATACGCATAAGAAAGCAGCAAGATCAAAGCCTAAACATAAAAAAAAATGTTATCTTATTTTTAATATTATCTTCACTATTCTTTAATCATTAAATAAATAAAGTTGTATATATTATAAAGAAAAGGCTCAAAAGAAAATGAAATAATAATAATAATAATAATAATAAATAAATAAATAAATAAATAAAATAAAAATTTAAATTTAAATTTATAAGAAAGACACGCAATTTACCTCTAGGCCCACATAAAGTGGTCAAAAGATACGTTGACCGACTTTTGGGATGCCTTGCCCTTACACGGGATGTTTTAAAACACTAGACGACACCTTTTCACGTCTTTTGACATTGCACATAAGGCTTCCATGTCCACTGTAATATATTCTCAAGCCATGGATTCCCCAGGGAAATAATACGGCAATAGACCGTGGAGAAGGGAAGGGGGGTGGGTGGGGGTGGGGTGTAGATAAGACCCTTAATCTATGAGACTGCCATTTGTACCCTCAATTTATATACTTTAGTTGACACTTGTATTATTGTCAACAAATAATTGAACGAAAAAATTGTTTAAAATTTAAATTGCCTAATGGGATAATGTCATATGACAAAGTGTAAATGTAATAAGGTTCTAATCTGTTGGAGGTACGGCTTGAGAGTAAAATTGACTCGACCCTTCTCAAATGCTTGCATTTTTCATGGCACAGCTATCCCCAGTATATGATAAAAATGGTCGATTGTGTTAAAACCTTCCACTACAACTGCCAAGGGTCTGGTGTGTGATGTCATTGCAAAATTCTTAAGAACATAACACCAAAGACGTGTACAAGCTTAGATACATCCAAACTACACGAAAGACACATTATAATGATTGTTCTTATTCAACACAAGTTCTTGATAGAGATGGACATGTCTACATTTTCAAATATGTTAACACTTTCAAAAACAGACAAGTCCCAAATCAACAATTTCACCGATTGGCAAAATGATTTTTTAACTTCGACTTTGATGTCAAACATATAAAAGGAGAAACGAACCTTCAACTAGATCTCTTATCCAGGTCAAAACTTACTTATGTTAGTCCTATTCACATCCCATCGTCTGTATGATGAATCCATCTTCCTCTCATTCCTTCGAGTATGGAGTGGGTTGTGTGTAAGGAAGGAAATAGGATTTAAACTTGAGACTATGAGGAAGAGGAACCACACTTTTTGCCCATAATCGTCTGATGATGTCGAGCATGAATGGAAAGTGAGGAATCAACAACTCGAGTCTCGTACACAAAGTATGTGTAAATTATTAATGTACCGCGTATGTTGTAAAAAAGCATATTCCATGCTTTTGAACAAGTCTCGTGCTCCTCGTGCAAGGACGATTTTTCCTCTAACAAAGGAGACTTCCTCCTCCTTGTAAGATCATCTAAAATTCAAAAATAAAACACCTGTTTCAATGTGTCCTCTCCAAGTTTCTATACAGCCTTTTTCTTCTCTCTAGTCTTCTGAAGTAAGGTTTATATAATGAGAAAAGGGTGGAGATCATAGCAGCAGTACTAGTTTTGTACGCTCTGCATTTGCCTTCTTAGGATCCCCTGTTTCAAAAAGATCACATTGCTGAACAAAATAACCCACCTGTGTCTGTGTGAGCCATAATCGTAAGACTAGTACTGATGACTTATCGAAATAATTGCTTCCAGTTTGCATGGCCAATGCACAGCATGTTCAATGTCTCACCCTAAATGGATAAGCAATTGCAAGAGCAAAAAGAGAAGCCAGTATTACACTTCCAAAACATAGAAGCCAATCAACAGCACAGAATATACAATGTCTCACCCTGTATGAATTAGCAAGCACAAGAGTTAAAAGAGAAGTAATACACTTCCAAAATATAGAAACCAATTTATGGCACAGCATGATTCCCAATTCTCCTTTTGGTGCTTCGACTCTTACATAAAGTTCTTGTTTGGACAATTCAAAAGAAGTCAATAAATATACATTTCCAAATTATAGAAACCAAGCAACTGATGGTTATGCAGCTCCAGAGATTCTTAACAGACGAGAGAGGATAAAAATGACAGAATTTGTTCCGGACAGAGACAAGACTAAGGGATAAAGTTTCAACATCAGACCAATTCATAGCTTAGCAAGGTGTCAGTTTTTCACATACTATTAACATTTTTCACAAGTAAAACACACAGAATTTATTGTACTTTTCATGACTCTTGAACACGTCGAGCCCCATCACATTTTGATCAGTTGCCCGCAGCTCTATCTGAATGCCATCTAATTCCCTCTTGAACCCGTTTTTGGAGCTAGCATAAATCATTTTGCTTCTCACCCTGCTGTGTCGGGGGACCTTAGCAAGGAGATAGCAGTTACTAGTTAGCAATCCAACATAAATTTGGAGGGTATACACTTGCTCTGTTGTGGGAAGAAAAATTTTGCCAAGCAATGAAGAAAATCTTGCTCTTTTGGCAATTCTCTTGAGTGACTGAGTCACAAAGTCAAAATCATAGACAGCATATCGGCACTCATCAGGTGGAAGGCTTGCAGTGAAGTCTTCATAAGTTAAAGTTGGTTCCCCAAGCTTTTCCACAATTAACTGCTTTTGCTTCTCCTCGATCTTGAATACTACGAAACGGTATGCTCTTTTTGCTTTCAATACCAAAATCTTAGCTTGCAGCCAACATGCATTGCCATTCCCGATGCTACGTTAGCCTGCACATAGTGATCGAAAAACTATAACTAGTGAAAGGGTTGAAATTCCAAGAATTATGTTTGCTTTAGAGAGTATTACACTAATCATTATAATGTGTGGTTGATAAAAATAGAAAGAAAAATGAATTAGATGTTGGAAAGTTCTAATATATTTGGGGCCACAAGTAACATATTAAAATGTGTGGTGCTATTATTTAAAGACTATTAGTCAATTAAAGTGATCCACTAAAGATGAAATTTGACTAATGGGTATTAGGTTTCATGGAATTAAAGTGTAGAGATCGAAAGTTTGTTTTAAATTGTTGAGGGGCCGATTTGAAACAAATGAAAGATAATGAATGAACATTATCTTATAAATATATGGGTTATGGTTCCCATTTGAGCGTGTTCTTCAAAAATCTCTACATCCCATCAATGGAGATCAAAATTGAAGTGAAGTTCACAAATCAAATTGGAAGATCTAAACCTTTTAGGCAAAGAATCTGAAATCTATAGTTTAAGGTATGTTTTATGCATCCGCTATTTTCATTATCATTGATTTCAACATGGATGGTTATATTAGAAAAAGGGTTTGATGAATTATAAGGTTTGATAATGTTTTGGATCGAGAATCCTTTTCTGAATTTCGATCATTAGAATTTTAGTGGGGACCAAGTGTTAAAGACATAGATGTTGATGGAGTATTTAAAATTTTTGGCCCTCTAAATTACAAAATATGTTCTTAAAAAATAGATAATATTTTAGAAATGCTCTGAACAAGTCGTATTTCTTTATTATTATTATTTTTTTCCTTTGATTCTTCTTTTCTTGTTATGTTCTTTCTTCTTTTATTTTGAACCATTTTTTTCAAAAATTGACATTTTAATGGTCAAACTAACCATTTTTGTTAATTGAAAGGTTTGAGATTCGGATGCTACAAATCAAAGGTTCAGAATCCCGTCGTTATAACCTTCTAAGGTTCAGGACACATGTGCAATTTACCCCTTTTTAATCTCATTCCCTGTTTATTATTGCTTGTTCGGTTTGGAGGATTTTCCATGGAAATTGAAAATAAAATTTCATTTTCCCCATGATTGTTTGGTAATCAAATTTTTTTCATAGAAATCATTTTCTTGGTTTGGCTCGTAAGGTTACCATTTCCTTGATTTTTCGAGTGTTTTTTTTTTTCTTCTTTTGTTTTTTTTTTTTTTTTTTTGTGCAGCGAAAACAAATTTTATGGACAATTGTAAAATAATTTTTTCCTTCTTATGAAAATTTTTCATAAAAAATAAAATTAAACGAACACATCCAAAATTTCAACATTTTTCAAGTCAAAACACCAAAAAAACAATTTGAGGCAATTCAATTTCACATTGATTTTCTTTCCTCCCAAATTTAACTTTGAGTTCAAACTACGTGAACCTTTATTTCCCCCTATGAATCCCAAATTTCCCGGCAACAATAGTCTATGTACAGTGAGGGAGAACAGAAATACTCGTAAGAGCTGATGGCGCCATTGAAATCTCTGGAGCGGGATTACCCACTAATCGACTCAATTTTCCAGAACTTCTGTGCCTCTCACGGAATATTTACAGGTCCCTCTTACTTTCTTTTCAACGTTTGATTTTTTCTAGCGTGTTTGGCAAATCCACTCTTACTTTACATTGGCACTCGCAATTTCGGCGGGGTTGAGCTTGAAATCGTTGTTCAATCCTCAGTTAGACATTATTTCCTGCTTTTTTTCATTTTCGTTGCCTGAAAGCCAAACGTGGTTGCTGTTGTTGAAACTTTTTGTTTGAATTACTCACGAACAAATTACTTTGAAGAGTATGAAATATATCATATGGAATTTGTTGTGTTTCCATAAGCCACTGCAAAATGCTGTTAAATTTTTAAATAACTAATATTACTGCAGTAAAAGGAACTTGATCTCCGAATGTGGAGGATATTTTGAAGTTTTAACATCTGAGGAATTAAATTCTGAATTTTATACCTTATACCTTGTCAAGTATGTCATGATTATGATGTTCGAATGGTTGAAATATTCAAATATTATCAACAGTTTTGCTGCCCACTTTCTGATCAATAACCTTTATCATTCTTGTGCAGTTGAAGATTTTCTCATACATGATCTTTACCTGTTTGCGGCTTTGGCAGAACAAAACACTAACTCAGAGCAGCTGAAGCAGGTTAGATATAATTGACAGAACTTTACTCTGTATGTAGATTGTTGTCTTTACACCCTTCTAATGGATATCTGCCCTATTTTGTAAAACAGGGTATTACCCAGATTTTCTCTATCATTGATAGTCGGTGTCGACCATGGTTGAATGGTTTGGAGTTGTTAAATGATGTTGAACAGAACAAGCATGTTCTATCTACAGGATGTGAAAGGTATGCTGTGTGTAACCAAAACAATGTATCCACAGCTGGCATGAAAATATAATGTTATAAAATGTGCTACCAGCTAAAGACTGAATATATATTTTCGGGCAAGGATTGATGCTTTTCTTCAAGGCGGACTACGTGAGGGATATTTAACAGAGCTGGTTGGACCATCGTCCTCTAGTAAAACGCAAGTATGGATCTCTGATTTATGAAAGTTCTCCAACTGAACCTAGTTAGTGGAGTATTGTCTTCATGAATTCAGATGATCTTTGTTTGAATGAGTTATCAAATCACGAGTAATGGATCTTTACTCACTAATATTCCATTCTCATTCTTAAAATGTTTTAATGTGTAGGTTTGCCTACAAGCTGCTTCAAATGTTGCCAGAAAATATTCAGGCAGAGTGATGTACTTCGACTCTGGTAACTCTTTTTCATCAAAAAGAATTGTGGAGTTTGTCAGTCAAATGTCAGATCCTGCTAATAATCAGGTCAAATTTAGAATTTCAGATCCTCTCCCACTCAAAACATGTAATTCGGGAAAATGAATGTTCTGTAAGGTCGTGTTTGGATGCCTGCTTCCTCTGATCTAAGCATTGTCAATTTTTGTGCAAGTTCCTGGTTTAAGCTTGATGATGGGACATAATCTGTTAATTCCTACTGTTATATATATGTGTATACATCCCTATATATATCATAAAACAAAGATGAGAATGGCACTAACATCAAATTACTTTTTACGTGCTGAAATTTTAGGTGCAACAAACACATCTAATTGATTGAATATTGTGTCTGTTCTAGGGTAGAAACATATTCCAAATCTTTCTTACATGTTTTCAACTAGCATACTGGACATCATTTTCTATCACTGAAGTTTTCTTCAATTTCATGTATGCTTTTTTTAGGCAGACAAAACTCTTCAACAGGTCATGAAGTGTATAGTATGCCACTCTATATTCAACATCTTTGCACTGCTGGATGTGCTTCATCAATTAAAAAATAGTTTGAGATCTCAGGTTTGATTGATACAATATAATCCTAGCTTTAGTCATTTCTTTAGTCTCTGTATTTCCAGTTCGGCGAGCATCTGCAGTTGGCTTTTATGGTTACTTCAGAAAATATTTCTCCGCAGATCGATTGTCAGGTTAGGATGCTCATTATTGATTCAATATCATCACTTGTAAGCCCAATTCTCGGTGGCAGTGGTGCACATGGTATACATTCTTGTAAGCAAATAAAGATATTCTGATTTAACCTGGAGAATTTGTATAACTCTATGCATATGGATCCAAAGGTGCAGTACATTACCTTGCAGTGAGAATAAAAGTAGTATCAATTTATCTGTTGCAACATCAGTCTTCAACCTATTGCTGGAGTTATAGTTGATGGTCAACATTTAATTATAGTTGCACAATGAGTCCCTAATAACGGAGAACGTCCAAATCTCTGTTATATCTTTACATGACTCTCACGAGAAAAAGTCTCACTTATGATTTTTTGTCACTGACCAAGTTATAATACAAAATCTAATTCAATAAAGTTGAAGATATGAGGCTCACATGACGATTGAATGGAGATTTTGACATTTTCTTCTATGAGGACGGATTGTGCAACTATAATGGAAGATTGATGGCAAACTTATCCTTTTAGAGGTTGGAGACCAACTTTCTACTCAAGTAATTGGTTGGGGACCAATAAAAATGAAATTATATCTATTTTTGTAAAGCATAGCAACACTTTAACTGCTTTTAAAGGGGTTGAGGAAAACTACCACCTGTATCCTTATTGTCTTGACAATTGCTTGTAGAAATGGTCCTTCAATTTCTTTCTTTGATTGCATATGATAGCTTAAGTTGCTTATAACCTAAATATATAGACTGCTAAAGTCTGTTTAATCTGTTATGACTAGCAGTAGATAAGATTTATGTAGTTTGCCTTCAGCTTAGACAGTTCATGGAAGATAAGGAAAACTGAACAGATGCACAGAAGCTTCCTAGTGCTTGTTATCATTCTGTTTGTCTCTTAGGCTTTAGACTTATACATGTGTCTAAACTATGCTTTACAGCAGTACAAACTAAGAGGATTGCACTTGGTCAAATATACAGGACATGCTTTAATGGCTACTGCCGGGTTCTTATTGAAGGAGTTAGCACATGAGAATAATCTTGCCGTTGTGGTAAGTTTGCAATCTAGAAATTGAAATTTGTCTTCTTGCATGGTATCTTGTGCTCTGTTTATTCTCTAGTTTTGGTTGCCTTCCTTCTAAGCTAACCTTTGTCTAACAAAAAGTGGTTGAATTGAATAATTGCGTAGCTGACACTGAATTATATTGATTTTAATTATCCACAGGCCATTCAAATTAAGAAAAAAAATTGTTGTATTTTTATATTAGAAGACTTGCTCAAGTTTTAGAATGTTAATTACCTTCTACCATATTAGGCCGATCAACTTAATGACATACTGTAATATGTTTCCACCAAGTTGTTGAAGTGATGGTAAGAAATCCTTCTTTAATTGTTAACATCTACATTATCATTGACTTAGTTTTAATGATAGTAGCAGCCTCAATCATAGTATCTCCTTAAACTTCCCTCCACCAGCTCTCATTCTAAATTTCTAACTGTAATGGCACAATTGGGTCATATGACTTTATACTTATTTTCTTTGTTTTGCCTCAAACTCATTGTCAAATTGTTTTGTTCAGAAAGGAATTATAAGCCGAAATTTTCATACTTTCTTTTGTATTAATTTATCATTTTCCTCGAACTGCTACAAATCTAATCCTCAACACAGTGACTTTGTTCTTCATTGGTGGGTATGAAAACTTATTGTGTTTTGTGTCTCCATATAGGCTATCAAAAGAATCTTATAGTTTCTCTCATTTTCTTTTTCCAGACATTAGGAAATGATTAGTCTAATTTCTTCTTATTGAAACACCTATCTGATTTGTTGCTCCAAATAACATAAATGATTGGTGCATTAGGTGACCAATCATATGGTGGCTGGTGAGGGTGGTGCTTCCAAGCCAGCACTTGGAGAGAGTTGGAAGAACATTCCACATGTGAGGCTCTTGTTATCCCGAGACCATGTAACCAACACTAGCAGCATGTCGATACTTAAACACCCATATCTGGTATGTTTCTTTGCATGCATACCTGTTTGGCTAAGCTTTAAATTTTTTACTTACAAGTAAATAAGTAAATTTAAAATAAATTATCTTTTTATTTGCCGAAAGTTGGAAACAAAAAGGTACCTTTTCACAATAAAGTAAGAGTTACCTTCAAAACAAGCAACTTTTGTGTTCAAGGAAAAAAGTAACATACTCAAAATATTTCTTTTAAGCAAAGCCAAGCATGTCTATATTGTCGTTTTGCACCATACACAGATGAACCGTGCATAGGCTGTTCACACGTGCATGATTCTGCTGCAGCTCCAACATCCACAACACCCCTAGACCTAGTTGATTTTTTATCTGTCTGTTTTGCTTCATTGTTGCCTCCAGGATCACATCCCACACATGTTGCATGGAAACTAAATTCATATAGTGATTTTCGTGTCATCATTATGCCTAGCACTATTGTATTTGAGTTGTTTTGTCTTCTATCTGCAGGCCACAGGGTTGGCCACTGAGTTTGTGATAAGGTGACTTGTCAGATTAATTACAAGCAAAAGCATTCTAAAAGAGAACTCTTTTTGTTACAGAGAAAGCTGATTACTAAAAATTCTGGTAATACTCGGGGCATTACTTAATATTATTGATGGCGTTACTTGAGATTTTCAAACTAGTAGGAATATGACTTGTACTCTGAAATTTAAAAACTGTTAATATTTACTTCAGTTAATTATGAATTTTTGTGTACTGTTTCGCTGTCTGTCTTCTTTTTGTCAACTCCGAGGAAGTCGGAGAGAGATGCTCTTCGTTTATGGTTCAATATTCCAGTGTCCTAGACATAGAGGAACCATGCAAACTTGGTGGTTGAACACTATTGATGGTTGTGTAGAAAAATTGCTCGCCACAAGCTGGGCAGTTAGCATCTCCCATTTTTATTATTTTTTTCAATGCGAAATCGAAAGGCTTGCCTTACTTAAAATCCCTGCTATGACACCTTTTATATTACTTTAACACATCAAAAATTATTTTATAGAGAGAATTTGTGGTTGAAAATGAATTTGGAAAAGTATGAATTTTGAAGAATGATTCGGAGGCTTGGTGTAACTTTTTTATTGTCCAAACTTGGTCAAGGTATATCCAGGTTCCTAGGGATCTTAATTTGGCGTTTCTACAAAAGTATACCAAAACATAAGGTATAATTTGAATTTAAATCCAAAACAAAACTACTTGTATAGTTCTAGAAATTGATTTGCTTGTGCATGTTTTACGTTTCTGATATTGTTGCGGAATCACATATTATTGAGGTCTAAAATGCTCCTATTTTTATATGTATTCAACGTACTGGGGAACTGTAACTAATGCACCAAAACAAGACCGGAAATTCTTGCACCCAATCCATCTCATCAACTCCGTCCTCTCTCTTTTCAGCACTCCCTTTGATTTTGCAGTATATGTATATATTCCCCATCCGAGCCTTCATTCCACAAGAATTTCTCAGTTTTCATCACAGTATATCATGAACAGTTTCTATCTGTGGTTCATGGCAACCCATACGCCGTCGTCCATCCATTTTCACCTCAATGGCATAGTCTCTCTATTCATTCTAGCGCTCACAATCACATGTACCACCTCGTCTCGACTGCTCAGCGAGGAAGTAGCCGCCCCGAGCGTGGATGTGCTGCCAGAAGCACTTGTTTCTAGTGTAGCCCCTAGGGGTAATGTTTCTGGTTCTGCATCAAGTCTAACCTCTTCTGATCGTGCGCTATCCTTCTTCATGCACGATATACTTGACGGCTCAAACCCCTCAGCTATAGCAGTGACCGGCATAGTAGCCAACTCAGCTGTCGACGGTCAAGTATTGTTTGCCAAGCCCAATGGTCCCGTCCTCCCTGTCTCCCGACCAACAATGCAAATGGTGGAATCATCAACAACAATGTACCCTTCCTAACTGGCCTTAGTGGATTCACATCAAATGTCGTCCAAAACAATGGAAACAACATCATAGGCGGGAACACCCTGATTCCCCGTCCTCAACCGTGCACAATTTTCCTCTGGGACGACCCTCCAGAAACTCATGATCGGGACAATGACAGTATTTGATGACGAATTGACAGAAGGAGATGATCTAGGATTCGGCCTGGTTGGAAAAAGCACAAGGGTTCTACATAGCAAGTTCAAAACACGGGACGAGCCAGATCATGGCATTCACCGTGATGTTTAGTAGCGGTGGCTATGTCGATAGTCTTACCTTGTTTGGTGTCCATCATACTGCCGTTGCAGGATCTCATCTTGCCATTATGGATGGAATGGCGAAGTGCGTTAATGCTAAGGGCCTGCTTGGGAGTTTTATTTAGACCGGTTTTGTGTGGCACCGTTTATGACGAGTTAGAAGAACTGGTGTTTGCTAGATTTTTTGAGCTCCAATTTTGGATGATTTAAAAATCACCTAGAATTTGTATAATGTAATTTTGACCGGTTTTCTTAATCCATCAAATGACGATTTTTTACCATTCATTTCTCAAATTATCTTCTAATTTTACCATTTATAAAATAAATATTTCAAACAAACATATTTTATTTAATACTAACTTATAAATAAAAATATACTAACTAAAAAATTTATTATAAGCAAACAAATTATTGATAAGTAAAATATTATTTATAAGATAAAAAATTATTTTTGTATAAAAGCCTTACTAATAAGACAAAAAATCACTTATAAAATATAACAGTAATTTGTAAAAATTATTTAAAAGTACAAAAGTAACTTATAATTATAAAGTTTATATATAACTAAGAAATACTAACATTAAATTTTAAATAAATATTTAACTTTATTTAACTTTTTAAGTTAAATATTAACTTATATATATATAAAATTACATATAATTAAAATATTACTTATAATTAAAAAAAAACTTCTTACAAAACCATAAACTTAAAATTTCACTAAGAGACATATATCTAAATTAAATTAAAAAAAAAAAAAAACCCTTTCAGAATCTGTGGACAACAAACTCTCAAACATGAATTTGACTGTTTTAAAAATCGTTATTAAAATCATTCAAAACTGGTTGGACTGTTTTAAAACCGGCTACTAGAATCATTCAAAACTAGTTCATTCATAAACACTCAAAATTGGTATTTTAAAAATCGCTCATAACTAGTACGCTGGAACTCCCAAGCATACCTAAAGGTTTTGTCAAAGTTAAGACTTTTCCAGCAACAAACCAGCAGCATGAGACTATATTGAACATTACACGGTACCTTGATTATTATTAGCTTGCATTAAAATCTCCTTGAAATTCATGAAAAGTGAAAACAATCGTTTCAGCTTGAATTTATAACAGAAACGTGGAGCGCGAGGCTCTCTTCTGCATTTTGGTAGTTATATGGGCCATGCTATTTTGCCCGGAGAGGGCGCCCGGGTCGCCCCCCTATTGGCTACTCTCAGGCCACCCGCCGCGCCCTTTCCCCGGGCAAAGGGGAATAACCCTATATTTTATTTTCTTTGTTCAATTTTGAAAACTAGCATTCGAATCGACGTCGATGGAAATACAGGTTTTTATCAAACTACGAGTTCAATTCTTGTATTGATTTTCACGTTGTAGTCACATTTTGGCATGAAATTGAAAATATAAATTTTGTTGAAGGAAACCAAACAATACTAACTAAGACTTTTTAAGAATTTGGTTGGCTTCTCATCCTTTTTTTTTTTCCTAATTATTATTAGAATCATGCTATGTGTACATATAGATTGACATAATGTGTGTGGGGTGTGGCCCATGTTACAGTATCATAGGCTCCACCTCCACTCACATTATGTGAACTTCTATGTGTACATCTATGTACACATAGATTAATTCTTATTATTATGATTGGCCTGTCAAAAATACGGGCAGTGACTAGCCTTTGGGTAGGTTATAACAATTGTGACCTCTACACAGGTAATAATTCTGTTTATGCTTCTAAACGAAGGTAATTTTAGAGTCTTAATGGACCATTCTCAAGTTTAGAATGGATCGTCAGGCTAGATCTGGCCAAGTTAGGCCCTATCCATTTGGACCAAAAATGAGGCTTCAGATCCAGTATCAAAGTGCATTTTGCAGTTACCCTCACTCTGTCCTTACCCGCATATGACTCGGGACCTTAATTTGATGGGTTGCTTAAATATTAGACTACAATTGAATCGGTCAAAGTCTAGATAAAACGGTGAGTTTTGTAAACCTGGTGGCCGATTTGAATGGTTCTTGACCATAATAGAACTTCTTGTTGTTCTATTCTACATATAAAAAAGAATAATAAAGTCACTTATGTGAACTAATGAATTGTGTGGTGCCCGACGATAAAGTGATCACCGGGGACGTGGTTGAGAATATGTGTAAATATATAGTGAATGGAGATCAAAGACTAAGTGTAGATCTCAAAAAATGGGAACCCTTCTTTATTATAGAAAGTGAGTATTTATACTAGAGAGTAGAAGAGAAGAGCCGTTGGATGGTAGGACACGTGGCTTCAGATTCCGAAAGGGCCATCCTCTCCTAGGCATCAATATGTCCATTCATATGTTGGCTGACATTAAATGCTTTCTCGCATAGCAACTGAGTTTACCGTTTGTAGCCTGACACGCGTCCCATCAATCAGTCAGGAACTTGATTTTGGGTAAATCCCACAAAAGATCTTGGTATGGGAGAGATGAGGCAAATTGTAAGACGTGACGAATACGGAGTGCGGGCCTTTGCATCTACCATAAATGGCGGATGAGTTCGGCTCTTCTACTATGTGAGACGACGTGCTTTCACTTCAATTCGTCCGACATAAATTCACCTCTGCCGCCACATTGGCAGGTCAAATAAGTTCGCCCACGTGGTGGATGGACAAAGTGGAAGGACCCAAAAAAAGCCCGTAACACAAGGCCTGGTCGACAAAACTTGCCTTTTAACTCTACCTTCACACGACTTCACAGTATAGTTTATGCTGAATAAATTTTAAAGAGATCTTTAAATGTTAGTTTATTAGAAAAAAGAATAAAACTAGGCATACCATCAAAGGCGTTAATGTGTAAGAAATTTGTGCGAGGTGGGGTACGATAGGTCCTACCTGTCCTATCCTGTTGCCATCTCATTTTAAGGGAAGGTTTCTTTTCATTATGTCAAATGGGCAATCTCATCTTGGGCCGGGCGTAACGGCCTTAAATTCAGCACAAAGTCGCCCTAAAAAGTGATATGGACTTCGCTTGGGCTATCCAACTCACTATTCTATATGGGCCCGCATTGGGAAGTTTAGACTAGGGTTTTTCATAACCCTATATCATATGTTTTATCACTTCTAGCCTTTCATTCTCATCCGCCTCCTGCAACTCGTGGAGAGAAGTCTTCGAAGGGAAAAGGCAAAATGGGTGCGAAGAAAAGCTAAAGAATAATCTCTATTTTTCGTTTATGTAGAACCGAGAATTAATTTTATATGAATTAACGTCGTTGTGCTAATTTGTAGCTCGGATCAAGGTGCATGAGTTGAGGCAGAAGAACAAGGCGGAACTTTTGGCGCAGCTGAAAGATCTGAAGGCAGAGCTGGCGTTGCTTAGGGTCGCCAAGGCGACCGCTGGGGCAGCCAACAAGCTGTCAAAGATCAAGGTGGTTAGGCTTTCCATAGCCCAGGTGCTGACTGTAATTTCCCAGAAACAGAAGGCCGCTCTCAGGGAAGTATACAAGAACAAGAAGTATTTGCCTCTTGATCTCCGTCCCAAGAAGACTCGTGCCATTCGCAGGCGCCTGACCAAGCACCAGGTATATAGTTATTCACACACCATTTGTTATTTTGTTGTGTTTTTATGGTTGTTCTTATATGTTTAAGAGTTTATTGTTGTTAGCTTAGCTTGTAGGGTGTGTTTTGCATTGTAAATCATGTGTCAGGAGGATATAAACAAATGAAAAATCCCAGAAGTAACAGTTTTCCTGTAAATATTAGTCGGCCTAAATTTGCAGTTTTCTGTCGAGCTCTTCGTTTCAGTGTGTCTATCAGTAGCAATGAGAGTCTTTATCTTACAGACTACAGTGTATAAGTGGTTAGTTAACCAACAACTATTATCTCTATAAATTGTCAATATTGTATTTGCATTGATCCTTCCCTTCTCCCTAGTGTGGACGATTGGATGGTAGATACTGCATTTGATTGTTAGAATGTCCATAACTCTCTGGCTATCACGATTTTCGACTGAAGTCTATTATTCTGAGGGTGGACAATTAGTTAGAGCAGCAAGTGCTATAGCAAAACTGATTGCAAAAGAGGGGAAATTAGCCACATTAAAATTACCTTTTGGGGATGTCCGTTTGATATCAAAAAACTGCTCAGCCCCAACAGGATAAGTGAGAAATTTTGGGGCGAACCAGAAAAGTTTGGATATGGTAGTTATAACTTATAAATCCTGTAGACCATCCCAATGGGGTTTAAATAGATAGATTCTCAATGAGTTTAACTAAATATTGTTTCAAAAATGAATGAATGGTGATTCTTACCTCGTTCCCACTATCCCCCCTTGCATAAATTAACATTGCTGCCATTTCAATGGTATGAAGGCGTGTTTCGAGTATCAGGGTTATAGTATTCTGACTTGTGATAATATTTGTCATGAAGTACAATAACATATTTTTCTTCATTTTGTTGCCTTGTTATAATTTAAATTCGACCTTGAGTTCTATGCCTGTTGCATCAACTGACGTCAGTAACTTCACTGTCTTTTCCATAGGCATCTTTGAAGACAGAAAGGGAGAAGAAGAAAGAGATGTACTTCCCAATGAGGAAGTATGCAATCAAAGTTTAAGTAGATCTACGGTGGAAGTTATTTCAGTACTGTCCCTGCTTAATCTCCGAGGATAATTATATATCTTTTGGTAAGTTAGCTGAAAATTGTTATGATTTTAAGAACTTTTGAGTTTTTGAGTGTCTTGTTATTATCTAATGACTAGAGACGAAAGATTTTGATTCAAGTTATGCATTTTATTTCTGTTCGGCTCGTGTTGATTTAGTTTCTTATAGCCCATACACTTGTCATGCATTTTAAGTACTGATGGTTACTACTGGTGCACTGAATAACAAGAATGCTATGATGTGGCTTGGCCTACAAATCTGTGTATTGGGATAATCATTCTCCTTGTATTAAAATTGGGATTAATATATTTGTACAATGTTAACAACATTGTTGATAACGATGTAGGTGGCAAAAAATTGTGGGTTGAAAAGATAAATTATTTTTTAAATTGTACAATGATAACTGCTGTGGCATATTATCAACGATGTTGTCAACTAGCATTGTACACCAAGCATGATTCTTAAAATTGAGGTCACTTGTAATGTAGCAATTGATTTATCATTCAGTGTGAAAGTAGTAGTCTACTAGGATGGTAGTCATGTCGGAGTGACCTAGATTTAGATCAAATTAATGTACATTGATTCAATCTAAGAGTATAGCGATCCAATTGATATTAGGATCAAAATATAGTGAAATTTTGGAGGAGTCAAGCGCCAATGTGCCTCCAGCCGCCTCGTGTCTTGTCGTCTGCTACGCTTGTTGTAGTTGCTCTGACTGAGATTGACAAATGGTCATTTGATCTAGGCAAAGCACGGTCTATTAGCTTATATGGACCATAGTGACTATCTTGTAAGAATTTCGAGATTCAAGAAATTCTTCAATTTCCCTTGGATGTTCATGATTAATTCATTTTTAATTTTCTATGATGCCTAAACGAAAAAATGAACAGAATGCTGCACGTGATTCACTCTGTACAAGTGTCATTTGTCATGTCGTATTCTGTCATGCTACATGTACAAAATTCGCGCACATTTAGCTAAGTTGTTAGGACTCTCTAGATGTATAGGCTATCTTAAAGGGCAAAATTAAGCTCTCCCTCCCGTATCCCTTTTATTTTTTCTTGGCTCCATTTGAGATGAAATTTGAGGGGTAATTGATGCAAAATTCTCTGACCTTTGACGCCATTGCGTTATTTCACATCTTTTCGTTTGATGATATACTCGCTGGATGTTACTTTCTTTGCGGAATACAACATTTTTATTTTATTTTTTGCTATTTTCTTAATAAAGTATTGTAAAATGGCGAATATATATCTTCTTCTTTAAATAAAATAAACAGAAAAGATTTAAAAAAAAAAATTTATTAATTGCAATCTTAATCTCAATTTTATCGGAAAAAGTGCAAACGAGTCTCAAATAAATAGTTAAAAAAAAAAAAAAAATTAAAAATCTCCCTCTCTATCTCCCACCCGCCCTCCTTCCCCACTCCCTTCCTGAGTCCAAACTGCAAGATGGCCCTTCATCCTTGAGATTCTCAACGTCATCCTCCCCAATCTACCTACTTCCGTTCTCAGATTTTGGACTCCTACTAATTACACAAAAACACCTTCCTTTCCTTCTTTTTCCCATTCACGTTGTCATTATTATTAGCGCGATGACTGTTGACATCGAAAATCTGTCGAACATGTCGCCAACAACACTTCGACCGTCTCCCCGTCAATTTAAGATTCGACTGCACATTGAACACATTGTTAGGACTGAGATAAAGGTTTAGCTACCGTTCGCAAGGGAAAATAGGAGAGGGAGAGTGGCTAGAGAGAAAAAACTTAGCTCCGTTTAAGCCCCATTTTTAACAAAAATGAGTTTTGTAATATAGATTTTTTTTTTTCAAGATTGTGTGGTTGAAAAGTTAAAAAAAAAAAAAAAAAAAAAAATTGGGTTTATTTATAAATTATTTTATTGGAAAAATGTATAATTGAAAATGAAGTTGGGGAAAAATGTATTTTTGAAATAATGGGGCTCGCCTTGAATTCAAGTGAGCATGCATATATAATTGCAAAGGAAAATGGGCCACCGGCTAATGAGCCGAGTCCAAGTCATATGAACTTCCTCAATTCAGTAGACCCAATCCATTTATACAATTAACCAATGTCGTGGACCCCTCCACCCCATGCATGCCTAGAAATTTTTTGGCGTCAACAATGGCCATAACTAGTACTATTATTTTCTATTTGCAATTGGAGTTGCCAAAACTGTTCAGAGGAAGAAGCAATGGCAATCGCAATACCATCAATCGATTCACGACAGCCATTCTTGTGGTGGTGCACATACATAGCGGTGCTTGGTGGCGTTCTGAAGGGATCTCACATAACTAAGCCGGGACCGCCATGAGAAGGTGGTGCCAGGATCCCTTAAACGCTCGAGCCGCCTTACGAATTCAATTCTTTCTTCAAATGCAGATTGCTTGGATCAATCCCACCACCACCAGCATTTCCAATGACTGTCATTTAACTGCAATTCAACGCCACAATACTGTAATACAAACTAATCCTAAGTTGTATACTGTCAAGAAAATCCGTGTGTGGAAATTACAATTAAGCTATTTGTACAACTATTGTTGACAATCATTGTCGACACCTTTGGTGTTGTCAAAATTCGGGCGGTTGATTTAAAAAATAGTTT
Organism: Fraxinus excelsior; assembly: GCA_019097785.1. Classification (NCBI taxonomy): domain Eukaryota; kingdom Viridiplantae; phylum Streptophyta; class Magnoliopsida; order Lamiales; family Oleaceae; genus Fraxinus; species Fraxinus excelsior. Next base: position 32,415,909 of record CM032629.1, read on the forward strand.
TTAAAATAGACGAATGTGATACCGTCAAGTGTGAAATTGTCAATCAATGCTGTTCCAATAGCATAATTCGTGAAAATTAACTCAATCAAATTGTAATGCATTGGAGATGCTCTAATAGATAAAACAATTCAAATTCTTTAATATACAAATAGTGTCGAGGCTGATTGATATATTCAAATAATTATCAGCTGAATTGATTATACATATTGGCAGTTTTGGAGTTTTACACTTGAAAATTGGGAAATTGCAGCAGCAATTGGATTCCTTTTTGGAATTTTGTGCAGTGATTATATTCTTTTTTCCATCCAGTACCAACCATGTTGTTGTGTATACTTGGTGGTGAGCGTGCACATGTTTAGTTACTCTTAAAGTTACTTTTGTTTTTACTCCCTACTTTTTCGAGAAAATTATTCTGAATGGACGTAATTCTTCTTCGGAGAAGGAAAAACTTGCACTAATATTTCAACTAACCAGTTATCTAACGTTTGACTTTGAGTCATTAATCATAAGGCTACATTAGATTCATCGAATTAAGTCGATAAGGAATTTGATACAAAATTATAATATATAATAGTAAGTAGATATTAATGTGGTAGGAATAATTTAATCCACCATAATCGATCGATCATATAGCATAGTACATAGATTGGAGGTAGGTTTAGGGATGGCAAAAAAGCTCGTCGGCTCGGACTAGGAAAAAGCTATAGCCGGGCTCGGTTACAACGAGCTGAGCCTCATTTTTTTGGTCGGGCTTTGCTTGGCTCAGTTCGGGTCCAAAAAAGCTCGGCACAAAAAAACTCGAGTCGAACCCGATCTTTTTTCTTTAATTTATAGTACACATAAACCGCACAAATTTTAAATTTTTTACTTTAAAAATGTAGATTTGACATAAAAAAAAAAACAAAAAAATCGAGACGGCTCGGGCTCGGCCCGCTAAGGCTCGGACCGAAAGCTCGGGCCGAGCCTTTTTTTTTTACCGGAATGGGCTGGGCTCGGCTCGGGCCAAAAAAAGCTTGACACAAAAAAACTCGAGCCGAGTTCGAGCTTTTTTTATTCCGGCACGACTCGTTGACATAGCTAGGTAGGTTTCAACGGCCATAATACCCTCTCCTTAATTGTAATGTACATTATAATTTTATTAAAAACTCTTTATATGATTTAGCCCATGTCTATGTTCAATTTTAGTTTAATGCATTTTTCTCTTTCTTCATTGTCAATCACACGTAATACAATAAAGTAATATTTCACGTGACTCAAATTTTTTCTTTCTTTTTATCCACAGTTTCTCATAAAAAATTATTATTCCAAAATATAGGAGAATTTGAGGCAATGGATAGAAACCTACGAGCTTTGACAACATGGCAAGATTAAGCACATATTTGGTACAGATTTTAATCTAAATAAAAATCAAACAATTAATATTAATCGCATATTTCATTGATCCTATAAAATTTTAACCACACATTACATCAACTTTCATCAGAACAGTAGATCAAACAATGGCTAAATATTTTTGACAATAACTTGTGATCTTGACATTTTTTTTTTTTCAAAGTATCGATCTCATTATATTAAATCGGTCTACCACAAATAATTGACGAAAGAAGGTGTGAAACACAATCAAGCCATCTTTTCCATGGTTTCTTGCTTTTGGCCCGTTTGACGGCCATTTATTTCTAAGGAATTTTTTTTTTCTACCCCATGCGCCCATTTTCTTGCTTTTGGCTGAAAAGATTTTTCCACCTTTTTTGTGGGAAACTGTTTTCCAAGTTGTTGAATTTTATTTTATTTTATTTTTTGGTAATGGAAACAAATGTCATACCCAGCGGTAAAAAAAATAAATTTCACTTTAATGGACAATTTCCATGTAAAACAAAGTCAAACGAACACTAAATTTTGATAAAAAAAAATTGATTTTTTAGGAAACAAATTATTTTTCCCCCTTTTTTTTTTTCTTTTTGGCGATGGAAACAAATTTTATAACCAATTGTGGAAAAAATTATCACTTTAATAGACACTTTCCATGTAAAAAAAAGCCAAACGAATAGAAAATTTTCTGGTTGAAAATTATAACAATCAAACGCACTTAATTAACAATTCCCAAAAATATTTTCTAGGCAATTACTTTCCCTATAAATTATTTTCTTTCCATCTATTTTTTACCCTTTCAATCAAACGGATCCTAAGTGATGAAACAAAAATCCTTCCATTTGTCCTGAATTAGTAAAAATAAATAAACTCTCAAGCACAGAAGAGCGCGTGGGAAAAGAAGTGGGTTTCCGTTTGGAAGTTACTATCACCCAACGTATGTATCCTCACTATATCCACTCTCAGTTTCTACGCGTGGACCCCATGTTCTCCTAATCAAGTATATCATCATGGTTCATGCTGCTGAAGAGTCTTTGCCGTCACTCAATTCAAATATGCAATAATCAATTTGTCGACTAAAAATTGTAGTCATTGCTTGACCTTCATTATTTTAAAACTTTTTTTTCGTACGCATTTTTAATCATATTTTCACTATAAAATAACAATTATTAGTATCAAACAATCACATGTTTATTGCAAAATTTTACTCAGTAAAAAATAATAGTATCTAGGTCAAAGTCAACACAAGGAAATCATTAGAGAGGGATGAGAGGTGGGAATTCGAGCAAATGATGCAAGGATGTAGAAAGCTAATGAGTGAACGAAGAATATTTTAGAAAGTATTAATTTATTCAACCCCACTTGATGTACATAATTTTTTTTACAGAAATTGTACAAACAAAACACGCATGGTGGGATCCGCATAATTTTTTTTTTAATACATGTGGGGCCCGACCTCTTGTGAGGGGACTGCCCTTGTGAAAAATCACCGTTGAGGCTAGTTTTTTAAATTGTACTTAGGTCGGTAAATGGATTGAATTTACTTATATTTGATTTGATTCGATAATTTAACGAATATTTGATTGTTAAATTCATATTCGATTTGCTATGTTATTGGATATATTGGATATTCAATTCGATAATTCGATCCGAAATTGAAAAAATTAGGAAGATAAAAATTTTATATTTGTGAACTTCTAAACCCTAGAATTAAAATATCCAAATAGCTTTTTATCCAATTCTTGGCCCACCTAATTATAGATTTCAAATCATATAATATTCTAGTGAGTATCCAATGTGGGAAGTGGGATGTTGGAAACAATAAAAGCAACTCCAATTGTTTGTCCCTTTGGTTGTTTGATTTATAAAATAAATTAATTTTTCTTTTTATCTTATTTTAATTAATAAAAATTAAAAGCTCTTCAAACATCTCAATTAATAATATTATACTATTATCTAATATTATTTATTATTTGAAAATCATGTGTAAAATATATACAAGTTTCAAAATGAAAAAAAAAATGTTATAATATGTAATAAATTATGAGATAATATATAAAATATGTTATATTATTATAACAAAACGGATCGAGTTGTTATCGGATCGGTTCAGATTGACCTATATCAATATTTACTTCATTAAGTTAACGGATTATTGGATTCATGTTATCGGATGGGGATTCTAAATCCATCTCACACTAATTTTATCGAATTCGGAACAAAATCCAATCAATTGACAGTCCTACTTGCAAGACAAATATATTTCTTAGATAAATTTTAATATTTTCATTGACAAGTTATAATGGAAAATATATATATATATATATATATATATATATATATATATATATATATATTAATTGTAAGTAGTGCATGAATGGATAATAAGGAACCAACAGATCTCAATTTAAGGACAACGTTGAAATAGAGGCTGTTATACAAAATGTCAATGGTATGATAAAATATGTACAACGTCTTCTAAGCGTAGCAGTTCAATTAATTAGTCAAAGTTGAAATAGGGTTTAATATTCTAAGGTTGGTTGAGAACAGGGACGTAGTCAGGTTTTTAATCTTGGGAGGGAGTGGGGGCAAAAATACAGGGGGTGGAGGTTCCCGGGGGTTCGAGGGTTCGGGGGTGAAGCCCTCGATTTTTATTTTATTTTTAACTAAGAGAATTGAAAATGACGATTTTGAGTACCAAAATAGTACTGAAACTCAATGTTCGATTCAATCACTACCGACTATTCTACTACTTAATTTTTAAATTCAAATATTCAATAGCTAACACAATTACACAAACTAACAGCAACTACTCTACTTAATTCTTAAATTCAAATATTCAAGAACAAGTAAACATGCATTATGTATAAACCGGGTTGAGAATTGAGTTTTAATTAGTTGAGTTTGAGAATTGGGAACTTAGGTTTTGAATTGAATTTGGGTTATTGATTTATTTAAGTAACTATTGGATCTTTTATTTAGATCTAAAATTTTTGTATGGTTAAATTTTAAAATGTAGGTTATTTACTTAATATTTATTAACGGAAAAAAATAAAAAATTTCAAAATTTTGGGACGAGTAAAAATCTTGGGGAGGGGGAGGGGGAGGGGGACTGAAAAATACATTACAAATTAACTAGGAATAGTGTACCGCGGACAATGTTGGGGGAGGGGGGGGGCGCCCCCCCCTCCCCCCCCCCCCCCCCCGCTCCATCTCTGGTTGAGAGTGTTCTATGTACTTGAATTGAACTTTCGAATATTGCATTTAAACGGAAAAAAAGATGAGGAATAAAGTTATTCAACTCGAGAATTCTTATTAAAGAGAAAAGGAAGGATTGCGAAATGACAAGTTTAATATATTTGATTAGATAATACTAAATAAAATTCGTTATACCATGCATCAAATATTTGGCGTGATATTAGGTCCCAAATCAAATTTGTGACATTTTTGTATTTAAAAAAAAAAATGAACTAATTAGAGATTGACCACATGCAACTATTTTTTTTTTTTTTTTAAACTTTGTTAGAGGAATGGAAGATTCCTAAATAGCCGCAGAAAATATATTTTTTCTATTAAATCAAGGGATAATTGTAGTATCAGTATCAAACATTTCTTTTAGTAGTAAACTTTTTTCAAACATTTCGTTTGTGTCACCCACAATACCAAATATTTTAAAATATCATAGTTGAAGTCCAAATGGATGGAATCTGTTAGTTTAACAGTTAGTTGACCAAATAATTGACATTGACAATAATTTTGACTAATTTTAAAAGGTTATAACGATAACTTTACATTTTTTATAATAACATAACTAAAATCAAATAATTAGAATTAAAAATAAAAAACCAACTTCTTTCTCTACATCCACCCCACAAATACCCGCATCCCCACCCCAAAAACCACCATCACCGTCATCTCCTCCACCTTCATTCCTATCACTCAACAAATTTTTTCTTTCCTCTCTTCCTTCACTTCCTCCTCTTTTTCTTCTTGGAGAAACTTGATAAATTTGAATTGTCATGGATTATAGAAAAGAGAGAAAAAAAAAATTGAAAACCCACTAATGTCTTGTCATGAAAAAAAAAAACTCATAAAACCCCAAAATGCGAAGCAACAAGAAAAGGGGGCAAAAAAAAAAAGCACTCATTAGAATCATTAGTATATTTCCTGGGTTGTAACGCCAATGGGGCTAGTGCTTACTTAATTACCTTCTCATTTATGGCAACACTGATTCCGGACCTTTTAGTTTTGTGTGGTGAAAAGTTAGGGTAAAAACTACAACAATTTAAAATATCTGGGATCGAGACTACAATTATCCTTCTAAATTGATATTAGATAGCATTATTTTACCGAACATGGCATAATCTACATCTATAAAGACCTTACTATCTGCACAATGTTTTAATTGCAATGAAAGTCCTTATATTCACTCATTTTGGCCAAATTTGAATTGTCATGGATTATAGAGAAGAGAGAAAAAAAAATTTGAAAACCCACAAATGTTTTATCATGAAAATGAAACCCTTAAATCCCAAAATGCGAGACAACTAGCAAATGGGGGAAAAAGAAAAAAAAAAAAAAAAAAGGCACTCATTAGAATCATTAGGAATTTATTTGGTTGTAACGCGAATAGTGTTTAATTAATCAAAGATGAAGAAGAAGAAAAAGAGGAGGTGGAGGAAGAGAGAAGAAAAAATTTGTTGGATGATGAGAATGAATGTGGCGGAGGAGAAGATGGCAATGATTGTTATGGTTTTGGGTGGGTGGGTGGGTGGAGAAGAAGAAGAAGATTTTTGGGTTTTAATTTTAATTATTTGATTTTAGTTATTTTATTATAAAAAAATGTAAAGTTACCATTTTAACATTTTAAAATTAGTCAAAGCCAATTATTTGATCAACTAATGGTGAAACTAAAAGAAACCATTTATTTGGATTTCAGATGCGAAGTTTTGAAGTGTTTGGCACTGTGTGTGACATAAATGAAAAGTTTGGACAAAGTCCATTATTAAGTGAAATGTTTGATATCGTTACTACTTACTACAACTATCCCTTTAAATCAATTGACAAATTTGTTTAATCGCGCTCTTCTAGGTCATCGTGCGAATCTTTCACTAGGGACCCACTATGTGAAAAATGAGAGAGAGGGGTCTATTTCATAGACATTGGCTCATCCCATACTGGTTTTGAAGTATATATTCGTTAATATGAATAAATGAAAATAAGCATCTCCTACTTTTCAATTGCAAAATAGTTGAAAGAGTAATTGGCCAATCGAAAAATGAGAGATCCAATCGATCAATCAAGATTTCAGACTCCATAAATCAGCCTCATATATGGAGATCCTTCACCCTAATTGCAAGGAAATCGATGCTTATATAGAACATAAGGGATTGATTCGAAGTGTTATTTAACTATTCTGTACCGACTTAATTGAACGGAATTTCTATTTTTATAAATTGATAGGTTGTAAGTTAATTCAACTCCTTTCGTTGGTGTTCATGCCCTCGTGCTCCGAGGCAAATATCGAGAGTCGAGCTTCTTCGAAGCATAGTGATATTTAGTTGCTTCTAGAAGATGTGAAAATAAACAGAGGGTACTACACCATTGACCATACTATTAAATATAATTAAATGACAATTAACAAATTTAGTTATATGTGAACGTAGCGAACAAATCCCAAACTCATCCCTTGTAATAGGCTGTTGGCGTCTATTTTTCCTTTTCATTGGACCATCTTCACTATTTGTTTTAACCACCCACTCGTGGTTGAAAGGCCCACAAAATAGTTAGAAAGAAAATAGTAATGCTACACGTACATTAAGGGGGTGGTTCACTGCCAGGCCCCTCACTGTACATGAGAGAGGGGGGTGTATATATATATATTTTAAAACACGTGGGACCCACCAGTGTGAATGGCCTGGTAGGCGCTTGTGAATTTTGCTCCTATTCGAAAGAAAAAGGTCAATCGTTATTTTCCACCTATCAAGACCTCGACAATAGCGCGTGGTACAAATAATATTTATCACAATTAGACACAAACACGATTCAATTATGTCAAGTCCTTGAGAGAATTAGACTAAGTCGAGTAATTTTTTTACACATAAAACTAAGTGATGAAATCGCACCGAATCATATCGAACAAGCTGGCTGGTCCCCGATTTAGATTGCAAGTTTTGACCATGTGAAATGTACTTTAAAATCAACTTTCGTTTTATCCGAAAAACCTATTCACCTAATGATTAATAGCAAAAGGATTTCATTATCGATTAAGAGTTAATTTCTTTTTTAGCTAAGACCGAACTGAACTGTCAAATTCGACTAGATTCTAGTCGACCCCCACAATATAGGTGCATTTGTCCGCCCTTAACAACCATGGTACAAACATCCCATATAATTAGGAGGGACAGCACCTCACAGTGTCTCCATTCAACACTTGTTATGCTGTCCATGTTTGGTTATTCTGCCATTGATTTTCAAAATTATGCCTCAAAAAAGTAAATTTAAGAAATTGAAAAGAATATTCTGATTTCTCTTTCAACTCTTTTTTTTTTTTTTTTTTTCTTTTTCATCAACAGACACCCCATAATCATCAACTTACAAAAGACCCATCTTTTATAGGTTAATTTCTGTTTCTTTATGAATTCAGAGCTCTGAATGTGATGTATAGATACAATATATCATTATATATATATAAAGTTTTTTGTTGGATGTCATGTGCCTTTCTTTCATGGCCCCTTTCTCTTAACCTCTTGCATTCGTAACCTTTTTATATCATTTTCTTATTCCATTACAAAAGAAAAGCCCTAAACATTTTGATCTCTATCATCTTTAAATCTCAACGAAAGATTGTTTTTGATTATAAGTAAGTTATTAAATGTATGGCTTTTGGGTTTTTTAAATAAGCAGGCAAAAGGGGTTTTTTCCTTCCCACCACAGGTAAATTTTTGCCTTCATTGTTAAGTAACTTGATCTTTATAGTTGTAATCCATTGGGAAAAGCAGAAATAATCAATAGATTGATAATTGAGTTGATGTTTGCAAGAGAGATTATATTGACAGATTTTTATTTTTTTTTTCGCAGCCAAAAAAAAAATAGGGAATCCTCTTTGAGACCATAATCAGAAAAAAGCAGGGCTTAGATTGAATGAAAACCTTGGTCATGTGGGGGAAGAAGTGGAGCTTAGGTTAGCTTTTTGAGCAGTTTCATTGTGATTCATTCATAATGGAATTTAGGTAACAATTTCAAGTCCTTTGATAAATTCCAAATAAACAGGGTTGGTTAGCTTATTCTCAGGTTTTAATTATAAGGCTTATCGGGAATAAGGTTTAGTTTGTTATTGTTAGTCTTGCTCCTCTCTTATTGGGATTTGAAATGCGATTTTTGATAGGGGTTTCTGAGGGGAGGAAGAAGAGATTTTCTGTTGTAGATTAGAATAAGCTGAAGGAGGGTTTTAATTATTCGATATGATGGAGGGACCGTCAGTACAGCCAGCCAACCCCCGGAAAAAGATGACGAAACAATTGACAGGGAAGCGAGACGATACTGCATTGCATTCTGCAGCTAGAGCAGCGAATATTGTTGCCATAAGGGAAATCATCAATGGTACTATAGAGGAAGAATTGACAGAGTTGTTATCGAAACAAAATTCAGCTGGAGAAACAGCCCTGTACGTAGCTGCTGAATACGGTTATTTTGAGTTGGTGAGGGAGATGATTGAATTCTATGACCTTGCTGCTGCTGGAATCAAAGCGAGGAATGGCTTTGATGCACTTCACATAGCTGCTAAACAAGGGGATTTGGGTATTTGTCGATACAAGATTAGATTTTTCGTTTGTTTTATCTGTTTATTAATTAAGATTTAACGTAAATCTTAACTTCGTGTATTGCAGAAGTGGTGAAGGTGTTAATGGAAGCACATCCCGCGCTGTCCATGACCGTTGATATTGCAAATACCACGGCTTTGCATACTGCAGGGACTCAAGGGCACATAGAGGTCGTAAATTATATCTTGGAATCCGAAAGCAGCCTTGCCACTATAGCTAAAAGTAATGGGAAAACAGTCTTGCATTCTGCTGCAAGAAATGGGCACTCACAAGTTCTTAGGGCCCTCTTGAGTAAGGAGCCCGGGATTGCAACTCGAACTGATAAAAAGGGACAGACCGCACTTCACATGGCCGTTAAAGGACAAAATCTCGAGGTTGTAGATGAACTCATTAAAGCAGATCCGATGTCAATTAATATGGTCGACAACAAGGGAAACACCGCATTGCATATAGCCACCCGGAAAGGGAGGACACAGGTACTTTTGTAGTCATGTCTTATTTTATTAGAATTTTGGGGAAATCTTTAACTTATGGTACTAGTTTGTTGATAGTTTCATGCCTTGTTATAACTTGTGCAGATTGTGAAGATGCTGCTAGGACAGAACGAAACCGATACAAGAGTTGTTAACCGGTCTAATGAAACTGCCTTCGACACGGCAGGGAAAATGGGGAATGCTGATATTGCAGCCATCCTGAAGGAGCACGGTGTTCAGAGTGCAACAATGATAAAACCTCAGACTACAAGTCCAGCTCGGGAGCTAAAGCAAACCGTGAGTGACATAAAGCATGAAGTTCATTATCAATTAGAACACACGCGTCAAACTAGAAAACGTGTGCAAGGTATAGCTAAACGCCTCAACAAAATGCATACCGAGGGGCTCAACAATGCCATTAACTCGACTACTGTTGTGGCTGTACTCATTGCCACCGTTGCATTTGCCGCAATATTCACTGTTCCTGGCCAATATGTCGATGACCCTAATGATATTCCTCCTGGCCTTTCCCTTGGGGAAGCAAATATTGCTCCAAAACCTTCGTTTCAGATTTTCTTAATCTTCGACTCTGTTGCCTTGTTCATTTCTCTAGCAGTCGTGGTGGTGCAAACCTCAGTCGTGGTAATAGAAAGCAAGGCGAAGAAGCAGATGATGGCAATTATAAACAAGCTAATGTGGTTAGCTTGTGTGCTTATTTCGGTGGCATTCTTGGCATTGTCGTTTGTTGTAGTTGGAAAGCACGATAGGTGGCTCGCAATTGGTGTGACAATTATAGGAACTACAATATTGGCAACAACAATAGGTACAATGTGTTATTGGGTGATTATGAATCGGATAGAGTCCTCGAACAAGAAGAGCATACGAAAGAACTCTATGCAGGTCAGCAGAGACCGGTCTTGGTCGAAATCTTTACTTTCAGATTCAGAAGTCCTAAACAATGATTTCAAGAAAATGTATGCAATTTGAAATCTTTTCTTGTGCTTATGTATGAATCAGTGGCAGCAAGCAATGTCTTCTCAAGTTTCTTGTGCTCATAATTGCTTATATATTGCTAGTTAACATAAATGTTATTGTTTACTTGAATTTTATACCCTTTTTATTGCCAAATGATGGGGACTTCTTGGGATCATTTGGCATTAGGATAATGTAATTGCTTGAAATATATATCTTGTTCTATGGCACCTGTTACAAGCATTAAGAGCAAACTCCGAAGGTCTTTCTTGAAGATGCAAAATCAATGTAGTTTATTATGCTCAAAGTCATTTCAATTATGTTGTCAAACTAAATGAGAAATTGTACGACTTTCGATTTAGTTACTTTGTTATTTTGCAATTGCTCAAGTACAACATTATCTCTTTAATTTTATGTTAAATTGTGAAGTCTAATTATTATCGTTGTGCAATTTTTCATCATAAAAAATATAAAATAGTTAAAGAAAATGCGTATGACTTTTCGCTTGTAAACTTATTTTCATCATAGTGAATTACTGTAGCGAAGAAAAATATACATTATCGCGAACTTCTATAAATTTTGTGTGTTCTTTATGTTTATTTCTTTATTGTGATTTTATTGCTTTTTGTGGTATAGAAATAGAATTATACTTAGCCCCTGTTTGATGCACATTAAAATGAAAGAATGCATTTTTTTGGGTGATGTAATGATGAATATGTGGTGAAAAAAGAAAGAAAAATTATTGATGTGATGAAAAATATTATTTTATTGAAAAATGTGTTGTTGAAACTTGAAAATGAGTTGAAAAATAAGAATGAAAATTATAACGTGACTGAACCAGGATCTTATATCTCCTCTGACTATATACTTTGTCAATCCCAACTTGGGTATGGAGATAAATTTATAATTTTGATAAATTGTAAAATAATACCTCTGTTGAGAATATGAGATCTAATTTATTTTCTACATAGCTTAGTTAAAATATTACCTACGAAATAGATATACAGATTCTCATTAATCTTTTTGTTCCCTCTTGCATCAATCTCGAACGTACAATATATCATACTCCTTACAATTATGCTACTTATACAAGAGTGGTTTACAAAAGTGTATTGACAAAATTTAGGTCATTAATTTCAAGAACTGTTTTTTAAATCATTGATCAAGATATTGCCAACGAGTATTTTGTAACATAACTTTGTACAAATAACACGACTCTAAATTTATACCATCTAGTTTTATTTTGCATACAAATAAAGAGAGACGTCTATGTGTGATGATAGGTCAATAAGGTAGGGATCTCATTTGTACGATAAGTTTTGTAGATCCCAACTTGGGAATGGAGATAAATCAATAAGTTTATGGGTTAGTTTCACAAATGGTCACTGAAATTACCTGAAAATTTCAAAACGGTCACTGAAATTACCTGTAAATTTCAAAACGGTACTGAATTTTCAGATTTTTGGGCCAAGTTTGAGGCAATTTTTCGGCAACTTCCGACCACCAAAATCGACGATTTCGGATACCGTTAGAAAGCCCACGATGTCCTCTTCAATTACCATCAAAAATCTCCTCAAAACTCCAAGTGATTCGGTCGGAATAAACCCATGAAATTGGCAACCGAAAATTGTGAAAATCTATCCAGATTTTCAGATTTTTTGGGCAAGTTTGAGGCAATTTTTCAGCAACTTCCGACCACCAAAATCGTTGATTTCGGATACCGTTGGAAAGCTCACAATGTCTTCTTCAATTACCACCAAAAATCTCCCCAAAACTCCAAGTGATTCGGCCGGAATAAACCCACGAAGTCAGCTACCCAAACTGGACAGATTTTCGGACTTTTTTGGTAGCTGACTTCGTGGGTTTATTCCGGTCGAATCCATTGGAATTATGGGGAGATTTTGGTGATAATTTAAGAGGACATTGTGGGCTTTCCAACGGTATTCGAAATTGACGGTTTTGATGGTCGGAAGTTGCCGAAAAAATGCCGCAAACTCGTCCAAGAAAATCTGAAAATCTGGGCAGATTTTCACAATTTTCGTTTGCCGACTTTGTAGGTTTATTCCGGCCAAATCACTTGGAGTTTTTGGGAGATTTTTGGTGGTAATTGAAGAGAACATCGTGGGCTTTCCAACGGTATCCGAAATGGACGATTTTGATGGTCGGAAGTTGCCGAAAAATTGCCTCAAACTTGCCCAAAAATTTGAAAATTCAGTGACCATTTGTGAAAGAAATTTCAAACTTCAGTTACCGTTTCTAAAACTTTGAAATTTCAGCGACCGTTTTGAAATTCTCAGGTAACTTCAGTGACCATTTGTGAAATTAACCCATAAGTTTATAATATTTTCTTCTAAGAATATGAGATCTAGCCCTTGTTGGGCCCCATTTTTTAATATTCATTTTTTTTCTCAACCTCATTTTTAACAACATATTTCATGGGACGACCCATAACTTTTATCAACTTTTCAACCTTATATTTCATCGAAATTTATCAAAATTTACTAAATATCTATTTTCTAGTTAAACCAAACAAGTACCTAATTTATTTTCTAAATTACTTCGATAAATATTACATACAAGATACACTTAAGATATATATATATATTTTTAATGTTTTCCTTTTATTAGCAATATGTACCTAACTAATGCTTCTTTTCCTTTTTTCCAATGTTGATATTAAAGTATCGAATACCATGTTACCATAGTACAAGTTTTGAAGACGTGTAACTATCATTGATGCATAGAGAATGATTCATAAGAAAAACTTCTGTGCATCGACTACTCCCAAAGTTTAATTTGGTTTCAAAAGGGTCAATATATCTTCTATGACAATTCAAGATTTCTCGGTAAGTTGCAAATCCAGTCGTCTTCAAGAGCTCAACAGGGGCTGAAGGCTCTCAGTAGAACTAGACAGCACAAAGAAGAGTCGAGCAAAAGGTAGATAACAAAGTACGGTCGAGCAGAAGAATATGTTCCTTGATCTTAATAAACAGTCAAGATCGTGATAGCACGGAGAAACAACTTAAGACACACGACCCAATTTCCAATGAACACGTGCACAACAATAATATGAAATGACAAGATAGTCAACCCATTTGTTATTCACATATTTTGACGGACCCACAAGTGATACCACTTATCAATCACTAATTTCTATCTATTTGTAATTTGAAACATTCATAAACACTTCCCAAACATGCTCTTGATCAGAACTAGTGAGACTGTAACATGGCATGAAACGACTTAATACACAGAAATAAGTTAATACGGAGAAAAATCTATTAGAAGCTGGCAGGAGGCAGGGCAGCATATAAAACCTAGAAAGACCTTAAAAGAGTATGTTCAACTAAAGGACATACAGATACAAGACATACATTTCCATACAAGTTTTGAGTTCAACGAAATCAAAATATCTACACTATTGAATTCATCACGCGATCTCAAAGTCCACATTTCAAAACTCCAAATTTTACCCATGTAACTTCAGTCTTCATACAATATTTTTCATGGGTTTCAAAGTCCACATCTCAAAACTCGTTCAAACAGCAGCATTTAAGAAATGTTTCGTAAGTTAGACCAAGTTGTGCTGAACAGTATTGAAAGAGGCGTGCGATAAAGAAAATTACATGACATCAAGGAACTAAAGCCAGAACGTGAATGCGTGAACAATTTTTAATAAAACCAACTGCTCTACACATTCTAAGAGCATTGAATATCAAGGTCGAAGCTTAGTTATAGGGTGTGCATCCCATGCTAATCTTTCCTTACCTTTAATAGAAGACTTGTTGGGTAACAAACAATATACTAAAGTTGACAGGACATATTTTCCGCCCTTCAAAACCAAATTCATACATGGAGAAACTGCCGACTAGTAAAAACTGGAAATGAAAAGAATGCACAGAACATAATCTATTGGGCTTGAATATCAAATTCTGAGCAAAAGATACAAAAGTCGGATTGCAGTAACTGAGACGATAATAATGCAATAATTGCTCAAGTTGCCAAAAAGAAGAAAAACTAAGCACGAGCTTACTTCTGTCCTACTAATCAGTTGAACCAGTAGATGTACATTTAAACAGCATATTTTGTCAATGTTGAGGTAGACCTGGTCTCTTTTCCACCATATCATAGTGGAGAACAAAATTATCCTGCATTAATTTAAACCAAACAATGTTGGAATCAAAAAGGAAAAAATCAACCCACGGGTTTGAATTCAATAAAAAGCAGAAAATGAAGAAGGCAATGAAATTTCAAACCTTGCGGACTGTCTCCCATGCATTTGGATCAAAACAAATATAAGAACCTCTCTCATATGAATTCATCTTTACAAGTGGCTCCATGTTAACATTCCTCATAAACCACAAACGATGCTCTCTATGGTAAAACCAACCTCTGTTATACCTGAAAGTAATTGGGACAACTCAGTCAAATTACTACTCTATGCAGCAAAATTAGCATCAACCAAAGGAAAGGAATATAATTTGGGGGGGGGGGGGGGGCAAGTGTATAAAGATTTCAGTGAAAGACGTGGATTTCCCAGGGACTGAATTCTGAATTTGAGAAAAAATAAACAGGTGAACAAGAAATGAAACAAATATTCATGTCTAAGATGGGCATACAATTCATTTGCGGCATATAATTGGGCTTCATCCTTCGGCATACTGCATGAAACCACAAAGAAAAAGATAATCTCATATTTAAAGTGACAGATCAAAGGCAATATAAATGGAGTGTGATCTAAAGATTTACCTGTAGAAGATATAAAACAAAGTTTCTAATTGAAACTTTAAGAAGTAAGCTTGCTGCAGCGAATACAAGAAAATTCAGCAGGTAAAAATTTGGCAGAATAGCAACAGTATAGATGAGGGTTGAAAGAAAGCTCACGTTTAGAGGTGGCGGTTGTTTAGCAAAATAACATTGTGGCACGGCAAACTCTGGATCTCCCTTGGTAGGCTCGTCAGACCATGGGGAACCAAATGTTTTGTGAAGATTTTCAGAAGAATTCAAGTTCAATCCAAGGGTTGTTAGGTCAATTCCAAGTGCAAGAGATGTCAGATCAGGGTCGCTCATTCTTATCACACTCAACAAACCAAGCAACCCAAAAGGGTCAGAAGTGGTTTGTCCACCCTGCATGGGCTTCACTGTTTGATCCCTATATGGCTGGCCTATGGCAGAGATTTGCTGCAGGCGAAATTGGGACTGGTTCTGATGCTGCTGATATTGCTGTATAAGCTGGTCGTACGACCCAATGCCAGAAACCGAATTTGGAGAATTCAGGGGTCGTAGTCCCATACCTGGGGGTCCACTGGTCTGATCAAATAAATAGAAACAAGGTAAATTATTAAGCTATTGCAACAAGGAAAGAAAAGCAGTGTCTTGATTCGTGAAGCAACTTTTACACCAAGTAACTCGTGTAAAACTCATTCACATTCACATCTACAAGCTACAAAAGACCCTCTTACAATTAATATTTATATATCGATAATCTAAAATAACTAATACAATTTATAGGAACTCCATTCCCCGCGCACAAACTCAATATTCTCATGCCCATTTATGAAAATGTTTTCAAAAAGGTGATCCTTTCTATGGAAACATTTCTTGCATAGAATTAATTATAGGAGAGAATTTTCCATACCACACCCCTATTTACATCTTTTTCACCAGGAAGAATAAATTTCCACCAACTCACTCTCGTATGCCATCATTCATATTTACATATAAACTACAGTAGATCCTCTTATAATCATTGTTCATATATTAACAGTAATTCATTTTCCAAAAAAATAAAATAATAATAATAATAATAAAATCCTTTATACTGAATCAATTCTCATATGGTATCAATATAGGAGGGATTTTCACACACGCACACAGGTACACATCTTTTCGTGTCACTCTACAACTTATGTGATGATTTTCCATAGATGTAGGAATTGCTCATAAAATAATAAAATATTGTTATGACGATTGCTTGGTTGTCAACTATGGCAACAATAAAAGAGCAATTGGTAGCATCAAGCACACTTTTTCTATGTTAGAAGAAGATGCCCAAGAAAGTACAATTTTCTTGTTCACTTCCAAAATTTCCAAGAAAAGTAGAGACGGAAACAAGCTCAAGAAGAGCAGATTTCTCCAATTCAGAAGGATATTATGAGTTTAGTTGCAGGTATGTCAACTTTCGATAGCAAAAGATAAGTTGCTCCTTTCAGTAAATTACAATGACAACACAGGTCGAAGTGAAGTATGTATTAATAGCAAATAAAACTATGTTATACTTCAATCGATTGTACATGTCCTTCCGTACTTCATGGGGACATAACCAATCAAAAGAATACGTTTACAATTAATACATCTAATGATTACAAAAATTATCTGCTGTAAATGTTTATAATAAGGCGTTGACCGTAACTCTATTATAGAGTTCAATATTGAAAGATAATAAGAACAATACACATGCTTTACGTAAAAAATTATATCCACATGCTGCAAAAATGATGCACTGGTACTTGAAACTTGGCATTTAAGCTAGCAGTTAAACCTCTTTTAAGGTATTAGTCAGACAGGCCAAGGTGGCTGGTATTACAAAGCAGACAAATAATATGGCCTTGTTCGGATAAGTATTTCCCATTACTTCTGAAATAAAAAAAAAAAAAATCGAGGCAAATAAAGAACAGATGTGTTCAACCAAAAAGAAGAAGAAGTTGATAATGAATAGTTAATTGTGATTTAATACTTCGTTAGAAAATAAATAATAACACACTGCTAAAAATAATTCCACAAAGCATGTTAGCACACCTGCGCATGATATGTTGAATGAGATGATGGAAACATGTCTGATCCGTGTAAATGAAGTAGATCCTGGTTGTTTACAGTCGAGAAGGGGACAACACCACTACTCACTGATGAGGCATGTTGCTGTTGTGGCCGATGAGATGAGTATGTTCCCCCCAAATTGAAACCAGCGGACCTTCCCATCTGTAAATTCAATCAGAGCATGAGAACAGAGAGAAACTGTGTTGCATCCAAGCCCAACAAAAAATACTCTATAAATGCTCCAAACCCTCATAATGGATCAGTATCACTTACAGAAAAGTGTTGAGGCTGCATCATGGAAACAGAACTGTCGTGAAGTTGCTCCTTTTGGTGTAAGTCCATAGAATAGTCACCATTCCCACCTGCACAAAGTCTAATAGATCGTCATTGACAAAACTAAATAAAACGTGAATTCAAAAATATATTTACATAGCCAGAGAGGTGTTTTAGGGCCGACTATTATCAATGAGTCGAAGGAAAAAGAAAGGCAACAAGTTCCATTGATACATAAGACGTAACAAGAAAAGGAAATCGAAGGAAAGAGAAGAAGAAATGAGAGAAGGAAAATATATTACTTTGATTCAATGATATTATAGTTGTGCTCAAAATGAAACACCTAGGTCACAGTCTTTAATTCCAAGAGAACTTACAGATAACAATGAACAAAATTAAACACTTATCTAAATAAATTCAAATAAAATCTTATCTGATAAAATCTAATCTAACAGAAAATTTTATCTTTTCTACTTGTTTCGCCTGGACTGGATTTTAGTCGTTTCCCATCACTTAACTTCTCAGAATCTAACAGTATAATTTTCACAAATTTTAAACAATCAAACTCATGTTTCCAACATAAAATGATTCGTTGATTCGCGCACAAATACTGAATAGCAATAGAAAATTAGAAAAAAAATATCCCAAATCACAATCATATTATTATTTTATCATCAAATATCAAAAGCCAGCAAAATTCCATTTGCCAGCGGCGTTCTAATAAGGAACCAAAAACCCTATTGCTAATATGATTGAAATTACTCAATTGGTCCCTCGACTACAACCAAAACATAATTAGACCACAATCACACAAAACATGATTTAGACTCTAATTAAATAAATAAACTATTAAAGCCCCCGTTTGGCCCCTATTAAAATTATAATACATTTTCCTCTCTTTTCCACCACACATTCTCCAATAAAATAATATTACAAAAACTTTTTCTTCCTTTTCAACCACCCAATCTCCATAAGAATACTATTCCAAAAATTATAATCCCAAATAATGGGGGCCAAACGGGGGCAAAATCAAGCCCGTGCCTTAAAGTCTTGTACTGCATCACATAACACTTCCCAAGATTAGATGTTTCACGAAGGATAATACCCTAAAATGCACACTAGCAGCAATAGACCTAATAAAGGATTAAAGAAGAGAAAACACCATGAGCATGCACATTGACACTAACATCACAGCTGATAAAGTCTATGCTATTTTTTTCGTTTGATAGGAAACCAAAAAATTGTTAAAATAAAACTTAGGATCAACAAGAAGGAATGAGAAGATAAAGGTTCTCTAGAGAGAAAATATTCAAAATGAGCATGAACAGGTATGCTTAAAAGGAGATCAAAACCACCTTTCTTTTGGCAGCATCACCTTACATGCTGCCAAAAAAAAAAAAGTGCTTCTGAACCCCTTCTAAGCAATCTCAAGCATGCTCTAAATCAAAAGTTCCAATTGAGAATTACCAGATAAAAGGAAAACCTTGAAATTCATTACCTGTAAATTCCCGAAGGGCAGCTAAAGGTCTAGCGTTCTCCTATAAAGACAAAAAATCGAACTCTTTCCTTCAACATTTTCTAATTATTCCAGCCAAATAATTTATAACACTTATAACACCATAGATGCATTTTTTCGAGCATTAGAGAACCACTACTCCCAGAAATCTTCAAGCTTATACATTCTTGGATGGTTTATCGATCATGTTGCAAACTCTTGTTAATGGGTATGAAGTACCAGCTCAGACAATTGCATGTAAACATATATCCCAGGTGTCTGACAACTTGCTTTAAACACGTATGAGTTATGACATGTCAAATACCTAGCTGTTTTGACGTCTTCTGGATGCACATTGCACAGTTTCAAAAATCTAAACCATGTTCAGTTTGGGAAAAAGAATAGTAGAAACTATCTATGATTAGATTACTAAACGGAGAGCAATCAGAATAGGAATAATGCACTCAAGGAAAACTAACCATAGTTATGACCACATCTAGGAGAGCGGTTGCATACAGGAGTAAATTATCAGCAGATGCTCATTCTGTTATCTATACAAGATGATACCAGGATTTACCTTGGCAAGTCCCAATGGTCATTTTTGTTCTCTAACTACTACTTAAAACTGATTTGATTCGATTACTCATTTTGAAAGCAGTACTTGGAATAGGCAACAGTGTCAACAGATTATGACAAAAACACTTCATTAGAAATAGCATAAAGCGTGTCTGCTTTGAGGTTCAAAAACATGCAAGCACCTTTAAATCCTGGTAAGGCTGGAAAATCTTCATTTTGAATACTGAATTCTTGATTTTGTTGAACGATTGGGCTAAGACCTTGTTTCCGCAATGAACCTGAAATACTAGGGTTAATAGTCAGAGTCCGAAACCAGAGAAATAAGAAATTATGAGAATTATTGACAAGAAAAGCACCAGGGTATTCAATTACCTATTTGTCCCTGAGGACCTCCAGCAGAACTGGGACGACTGCTCAGTTGAGGGAAATCATTGATGTCAAAAGGAGAACCGCCATCATTGGCATTCATATCATTGAACATCCCCATATTAAGGTTATTCACAGCTTGAACATGATTTTGTGACAGAGGACCACCGGCTGAAGGGTAGGAATTGCCTAACATAGAAATTACCTGCGGAGAAGCTGAAGGCAGGAACAGTCATTTAGTCCTCATTCCTTATATCTACATATATATGCATCACTCATCTTGGCCCCAGATACATGTTTAATACTACCAAACTGTAATAACACCGAAGAATGAAAGAAATCTTCACTAAAACATAGCAAATCAATACCCAGTAGGATAATAAACATCAATATAAAAACTTCTGACCAAAATACAATGTAAAATGAAAACATAACATGATAAAATCTTGCCCCCCAAAGGGTAGAAAAATTTTGAAGTCTTATTTGTAGTTTAATTGCCCCGAACACCTTTTTCTTCCAAGTCAACAACGAAAGCAATGAAATCACTTTTCCTATTTTTCCCCAAACCCCACCTAAGCACAGGCTCAACTCAAACAGGCCCACAAGTGATTTATCGGAAAAGGACACAAAAAACATTAGAGACATTTTAATTAGAATAACATTAAATAGCTTCTTTTTTTCCTAATTTGTTTTGTAAACAATTCTCAAATTAATTTTTTTTTTTTAAAATCAACAACTACACAAAAATTTGGGTCATTGCGCCAACTTGGATCCATTAAAAAGTTTGCCCAACACAAAACATGGAAATGATTAATTTTTTAGTTTTTTTGTTAATTGGCCCACAGCCCCACTCCACACTATTTTTATCCACGATAACCACAGTGGAATATTCAGTTCAGATATTGAAGTGATTATTATATCACAAAAACCACTTGTCAACTTTGAACTTGAAAAATGCACCTTCTTTGTGCAAATATAAGAAATTCTTAGAATCCATTACCCAAAGAAAATTCAACACAATCAGGTAACAAGATGTTTGCAGAATTACAGATGCTCAAAAAATACTATGGCTCAACAGATACATAATTCAACATTGTTAATCCACAGCAAATACATCACCAAATAGTATCCAATTCCGGTTTTAGCTCTGAGTGCGACACCTCAAGAAGGGTTTGGGGGCTGGGCATCGTATTAAGCCCCTGTTTGGCCCCCATTTTGGGGTGTTGAAAATTTTTGGAATAGTGATTGATGAGAGAATGTGTGGTAAAAAAGTAATGAAAAGTTTTAAATTTGTGTGTAATATTATTTTATTTGATGAATGTGTGATTGAAATGAAGATAAAAAAAAATTAATGTGATGTAATGGAAAAAAATGGTGGACAAACGGGGGCTAAGTGCATTCAAGAATGGCTATGAACGCGAGTGATATGATTCAATTATTCAAATTAATGAATTTGGTTGATTAGGGTACTTACTACTTGTCAGGCCAGGTCAGGGTGAATAAAAAAGTAAAAATAAAAACTTAGAAAACGGACAAATTCTGTTCCAAATTCGGGTATTCGAGACCCAATCGATTCTCGGTTCCAATTCAGGAGGCTCAATTCGGTTCCAATTCAGGAGGCTCAATTCTAGTCAAATGCCCACCCCTAGATGCACATTTATACAGCAGAAAAGTCCATTCATTTGATTTATTTTTTAGCTGGCCAATAGCTAATGTACAGGTGGTAAATGTTCATCCAGGTGTATTTCAGAGCCTTAACTAAATACATCTGAGTTAATGACAAATATTATGTTATTTCCACCTTGAAGGTTAGGCAAACAACACTTGGAGAAGATCAAGTGTTTAAAAATTATTTTTTAGAAAGTGCAAATTCTTATAGACAAAGAACGAATGTTTAAATCACCAAGAAACCTGTCCAAATGACACTTCGCAAATGCTGTAGAAAAACTAAAAGTCAGGGGGCTGGAGAGAACAATAATTATTTCATGATGATTTACCTTGTTGAAGCACACTGCCCACAAGCCTGTTTTGTCCTTGCACATTCAAATTTCCAGAACTACTGTTGGCAGTTAAGTTTAGCCGTGAAGCTAGACCAGGCACAGACAATCCTCCACCAGAACCAATGCTTCTGCCAATGTTGCCCCCACCTACTATGTTCCCCACTGAGCTTGTAATCCTTGGGCCAGCATTCCCCATAATCGGAGAGACGCCTAAACCTGGAACTGCAGTCCGATTACCGATTGCAGCAGATGTTGCGAGAATCCCAGGGATAGAACCACCAACGCCATTTGTGCTACCGCTGTAACCTTGGTTTCCGATGACACTCATACCAGCTCTATTCACCATCCCTGAATGACCATGTGTATTGCTGTGAGATATCTGCAAACAAGGAACAATATATTGGCAGGAGTTTTGAATAATAAAGGAAAAAAAAACTAGTGCACAAAAAAATGCAAAAATTAGGTGAACAAAACATATAGTTTTACAATATTAAGAAAATTAGTGAGCTGCTATAACTGTTTCCCTAATGCATATTCTCAATTCACATCAAGGCATCTCGTATGCAGCATTAAAAGGTCAAAAGGGTACCTGAGAAAGAGCGCCTGGAAGATTATTTGACGCAAATCTTCCACTGGAAAGGTTACCTGCAGCTTGTTGCATCCCACTAGAAGGGACGTTATTCATTATTGTATTTCGAGATCCAAGGGAGCCAGACATGTTAGGAATATTAAAACTCCCATGAATGTTATGCAGTCCCTGAATATTTCCTGCAAGAACAAAGCTCAATGATAAATAGATTTTGAAGAAAACATCAGGCAATAATTCCAGAAAACAACTCACCAGTGTGATGAAAAACAGGAGAGGCAGCCCCAGATTGACCAGAGAACGATGAAGTTAATGGGCGCCCAGTGCCGTCAGGAAGATTTGATGTCGATCCGTTGAGTGATGACTGCAGCCAGAGTGTAAGTGAATTACATAGACAAAATTACACATTCCTGTAAGTTTCATGTATGAGCCTCAACTCACATTCATATCATGATAAATTTTTTCATGATCCATGTATTTTATGATCAAACAAAAAGTTGAGTAACAGCAAAATCTAGATGTTATAAATCCTCAAATATCCTTTTATAGCATTAATAGTGAACTCTTCAGAGAGAGAGAATATTGTGTTAGCAAATACAACCACTTTACAATGAGCAACTCCGTATGCTTATATAGAAGTTAAGCTAATCATTAGATAACAAGCTTAAATATATAACATGTCTGAACTTGCTAACTAAATTAGATGAATCAATGCCAGTCTCATTAGCAAAGTTATCTTACCATACCACATTGCCAGCAAAACCCAAGACTCCGTATTACTCAAACCTCGAAATTTTCTGTCCTTCTCAGAGGAGAATTGGAGGAATTTCATCAACCCATCATGCACATCATGATAATTCACAAATTCAAGCACTGAAGCACATAGTAACTAGCTAAATGCCAGAAATCAGTACATGAACTTCCTTTTTGCAAACATTACAAAAGATTCCAAGGTTGTACACGGGGTAAAATGTTTCTCATCCCAATTCGTTTGGTGTCATGAACGGCATGCAACATAACTATCCAAACCTTTGCAGGAATAAGTTAGCAAGATCAGAACATTTTGCATATTTTGACAAATCCTTTCTGTGTTTTTCGTATTTTGGTTCTCTCCAAGAAAACAGATTAACGAGTTTGAAGCCATAACCTAAGAATCTGTTAAAACAGAGTCTGATCATTATTTGACACTAATATCCTTATAAATGACATGAACACGGCATTGAAAAAATCAATACGTTGGCACAAAAAACTCATGATTATATCATATAAGCAACAACAAAATTATATTTATATGGACGCCATATTAATGAAAATGTGGTATAGGAAAACCGGAAGAGCATATTTAATCCAAACGTTAAACTGCAGATAACAACAATAGTTCTTCAAAGAAAAGGACCAAAAGAATGTAGAAACCACAAGATTGTCACCCAATATCAATATATACACATGGAGCATCGTGCATTAGAAGGAATAGTACATTAAATAACCCCGACATTGCAGAAAATGTCAAAAGGTCATGCAGAAAATCTTTCCTTCACCCAATAGCAGCTTCCCTTCTCCTTTTTGTCAGAACGCTTTTCCAGAAAGTGCTGGTGACTTTACTTTCTAATCCTCAATTCTCCGAAAGCGGATTTGATGGGAACACTCAGTCAAATTATTAAATGCCGCAACTGTATTCAGCAACCAAGAAAAAGATTTGAAAAACTAATTAGTAAGTCACGAACTGAACAAAAAACAATCGATTAGAACCAAACTCAAAGGCGTGATACAAACAGGAAACTCGTGTAAAGCAGAAAATAGATTGACAGCAAACATAGGTCCAATAATTTTAAACTTAAATATGGCTAAAAAATATAGAACAAATACCATAGGAGCACACATAAACACCTAATTTTATTTATCCAAAAGCACAAAGAATCAGATGCATTTAAAAATAATCCATTATATCCATATAAGATCTTTAGCAGCAGAAACAAAAAGAAAATTGATTTGACCAATATCAATCCATTGGTATTAATGAGAAAAAAAATATCTGCCTCACCAAAAGATTCCAAGACTTCTTGATCAGCACCAAGCCATAGATTGAAAGCATTAACTGACGAGTCAGCTGTAAACAGCTGCTTTACAAGAGAACAAGAAAACAACATGTTGAGATCTGTTTTCTGTGTATTTACCAACAATTATCGCTGTCTAACTCTAACCCAGGATCCACAAACAAAATACAACTTCTGCAAGGTTTTTGTGTTTTCATTGTTTTCAGTCAAAAAACTGTGTTAAACTTTTCAAGAACACGTTTCAAGGGGTCTGCACAGGAGATCTATCATATGAGGTACTCCACTTTTAATCATAAATAAGAAGAAAACCTCAGATAGATTGACTCTAAGCTGAAACTGAACAACACAATCATATCACAACTATCAAAACAAATTAGGGCGATGCTCGGGTTCTAGATAACATAACACGAGGAAAATAGAAAGGGATAATGCTATTCATAGGCACTCGTGATCATAGTCAGTCCATGTGGCTGTATTCATTGTTTTATTATTAATATAAAAGAGAGTCAAATGGCCCCTTTTAATTTATAGACCCATTACATGCAGCCACGTGGACTGCCTACAATCATGAGTGCCTATGAGTAGAATTGCTCCAAAAAAAAAAAAAAAATGTAGAACATAAAGTGATATACTTCACCTACAAAAACAAAAATCAAATCAAATCAAAACTCATATCTAGTTGAGTATCACAAAAAGAAAAAGGTGGAACAAAATTTTTGAATGCATTATGGAGAATGTTTGGTTAAAAAGTTTTGGGTTTACGCAAAATTATTTTGTTGGGAGAACGTGTGGTTGAAAATGAATTTGGAGAAAATGAGTTTTTAGAGAATGCAACTCAAGCAGGGGCATAATAAACAGTTGCTGCTTACTACTCATGTCCTACCTCTCTCCCACCCCTTATTCTCTCCACACTGGCTTTCCCTTCTTCTCTACCTCATCCTGGAACCTAGGCTCTTTCAATATCTCTGCAAAATTGTCACCATCTCCATAAACCTAACCTAGTTTTGCACTTTGTTTCTCATCTCTTCCTCTCATCAGCAACTTCAAAATTCCTCTTCCGCTTCTATGTGCTAAATCCCAATTTCTACGAGGCCACTGAAGTGAACTGTAATTGCAGTTAATGATTTGTAGACTGCAGAAAGCATTTGGGAGGATTTCAGTGGAAATGCAAATAAACTTCAAGATGTGTACTCTTTAAGTTACAAAACAAGAAAGGAGATAATTTGTGATTATGTTTCAATTTAGGTTTATAGTTATTAAATGTACAACTGCATTGAGGCACCGAATAGCAAGTAAGCTGCACGTTTCATTGTAGCAAAATGCATGTTACATACGAAACAGAATATCCATAAGCATAAAGTAAAATTCAAAATTTGCACAAAATTAATTTCAGTACAAGATTTTTAGGTCTATTTCAAGAAAGATGAAATACACAAGATCACAAATCAAAAATCAAAATATAATTCAATATCAAATTCAAAGATGAAATTGAGCACAACTGCATAAGAACTTAATAAAGAGTTTTTTAAATGCTTTGTGCTTTTATTTTACTTCACTAAAGACCGCGCTAATTGACACCAAAAGTGCACCAAAGGAACCCAAGGCAAAGAACGATTCATGTCTATGTTTGTGTCTTTGATAACTTATATTTGGGAGTTTTACATTGAAGGCAGAGCAGAAAGCATAAAAATCATCTTTCTTCAATGAAGGGGAGCATGCAGCGGAAATCAAGAGGAATTGTACTCAAGAGAAATTGTAGTCCAAATTATTTGGAATATCATTCTCAAGAGGTCCTCGAGCTGATGAAGAGCGATACTTGTTCAGAGTTTGAGGTTTAATTATCTCATAACCGTGTTATTTTGGGGGTTTCAGGAACTGCATCGTGATGGAAAATGATTGGACAGTGCTGGGGTTATTTCAACTGAAAATACGAAAAGCTTCCTGCCAAATTTATAACAAAAATGATGAAGATATTGACGGTTCAATATATAGAGAAACTAACCAATGATTAGGCACTACAACTAAGGGCTTGTTTGGCAGCGCTCCTGCTGCTTGTAGAAGAGCTTCCTAGAAGTC
Source organism: Fraxinus excelsior (assembly GCA_019097785.1). NCBI lineage: Eukaryota > Viridiplantae > Streptophyta > Magnoliopsida > Lamiales > Oleaceae > Fraxinus > Fraxinus excelsior. The sequence goes on from CM032629.1 coordinate 32,442,787, forward strand.
ACCCTGGACAACTTACTCTAGAGAGGAAGCACTACTAGCCTTCCAAAAATGTATCCAAACATGTCAAAAAACAGTTTATTAGTCTCATAAGCAACTTTTAGCTTTTTAAAAGTCCTACCAAACAGGCTCTAAAGATGATTCACCAAAGTTGAGGAAATATCACAAGGATTTTCTTTTAATGTAAACATTTGATAAGCTATAAAATACAAAGGGAACTGCAATTAAAACATGCAACGATCGGCTTTTTTTAGTAGCATCTGTCCATCCCGGTCGAGCTTTCTTGTAACTATCATCCTCTCTGCCCCTGTTGTTCTCTACTAATCGTTCTTTTTAACTAGCTACATCTTTCTACACTGGTTAGACATTCACTCTAGCTCTACTCGTTCCTGTATTAAAGTCATCTCCGGTGGTCCAGCACTTCATTCATGAGGCTTTGCACCAGAAATAGGACTAATGCAGGCTTTCGAAAAGATGAAGACACAAAGGGTAAAGAAACAGTCTCTTGACCGACCAACCTGACATAAGGATGCACCTTTATTTATGTTCTTTATTTATTTAATTTGAATTACCAATAAAGAATCTTCCTAACTAAAAATTTCTCTCTGCCAGAAAGCAATTAGTTGAAAGGGATAAAAAGAACTCAGGAAAGAATCCGTCTTCCAGCACCCTATTTGTATCAGCAAGAAGAAAACTACCAAGAAAATAGAAGAACGGGTTATCTGGACCAGAAATGACAGAATCAAAATCTGTATGAAAAGTGTAGTCGACTCATTAAGTATTTGCATTGTGTTTTCACACTTGAGCAGCTACGAATAAACTAACAGGAGGCAATCAAATTATCCCCCACATCCCTTCCCACCCAACAACATAGAGTCCCTATCATTTAATTACTAAAAAACAGATTTGAGTACAAAAATGGGATTTAACAATTAAGGGTTAAAAACACTTAACCTACAATCCACACATGCTATCTTATATCAATTCAAAATAAGTCCCAACTCATCCATTTACTCCCAACCCTCAAAACTCCCACCTTCAAAATATCAAAAATAAAATATTCAAAAGAGTCCGTCAATTCATAGAACCCCAAATAATAATTTTCATCAAACTCGTGCCCTAAAATTTTATCATCAACGTGCCATTGAAAAAATAAACGTATAAAAGAGAAAAGAAAATAATCACCTTCAAGAAAGCGATAGCAAGAGGCAACAGATCCGTGCGAAGAGAGAAGAAGTCTAGCACTGATCGGTTGATTCTGATTGCGATGAGATTTTGGAGCGATAAAGTGGAGGACTCGAAGAAAGAAAAGGCCGTCTACGGTCTACTATAAGCCGACAAACTGGCATGTTTGGCTTTAGTTTATAACTTGGCCGAATTTACTTATAAGTAACATTTTATTTACACTAGTTTTTATTTCATATTTTGACGGAAACTTAGGCAACGTTTGGTCGCCACATTTTCCATGAAAAATATTACATTGTGGAAAACAAATTCAATTTTGGCAGTCTGATTACAACGTGGAAACGAAAATCGAATTTCAAGGTACAACCACTTTAAACTACATTTTCTTTACTTTCATGGAAAACGAATTCACGTGGATTTGCTGAGTTTTTATTTTCTAACTAACATGGAATTTGAATTCATTTCCACCTTTACCTATCAAACGGACTATAAAGTTATGCAAAAATATGAGAGTTAACGCAACACATTTCAATTGTATGAAAATTACGTAATCTTTATTCATTATCATATTTATATCTTCAATTTTGTCATCGCATTCTTATTTCAAATTAACGCAAGTTGTCCAGTGACGAAATTTTTTGTCTAAAATTTCATTAAATAGAGTAAGGGTGTGTTTGAGCCATATTATTTTGAAATAACGTATTCTGGAATAGTAGATTGATGGAGAATGTGTCGTTAAAAAATAAGGAAAAGTTATTGATATGATGAAAAATATTATTTTATTGAAAAATATGTGGTTGAAAATGAGTAAAAGAATGAAAATGAAAATTTTAATATGTACCAAAAAGGGGCTGAAAAAACTTATGTCTCTTGTACTTTTAATTAAGTGAAAAAATGCAACTACAAAATTAAGAATAAATATTTGATCCTCGTTTTGAAGCGAGCAAACAGTAATATTTTTTTTTTATTTTTTTTTTTTGCAAAAATCACGATTAAGAACGAGATTTACAGTTAATGAAAGATTAAGGGTGTGTTTCAGCCATATTATTTTGAAATAATGTAATATGGAATAGTAGATTGATGAAGAATGTGTGATTGAAAAAGAATGAAAAATTATTGATGTAATGGAAAATATTATTTTATTTAAAAATGTGTGGTTGAAAATGAGTAGAAGAATTAAAATGAAAATTTTAATGTGTACCAAACATAGGCTAAAAATAAGAATATGATGAAAAATATAAATGTGACAATGAGTAAAAATTTAAAAACGTGTAATTAAATATGGCGCATTTATAAAATAATGTAAGGTGAATATAACCACCAATTTATAATTTCAAAATTTAATGATGGAAGGATTTACTTAGGCCCCGTTCGGTAGAGATTAAAATCAAATTAAAATTGAAAAATTAGTCGTTATTGTTGACTTTTATTGGACGATTAGGACTCAATAACAGATATATTTTCAATTTTAATTAGATTTTAATCTCTACCGAATGGGTTCTTAATCTTATAACTTATTTCTTAAAAAGTCATTGTTTGGCCCCCATTTTGGACTAGTGATCGATGAGAGAATATGTTGTTGAAAAATAATGAAAAGTTTTGGATTTGTATGTAATATTATTTTATTTGGAAGATGTGTAGTTAAAATTAAGAAATAGAGCAATTTTAAAAAATTTAATGGAGACAAATAAGGGGTAAATAAACTTTTTTTAAGTACTAATAATAAACCTGCTTATGAGTAAATTTTTGAACTTGGACAAATTTCATGGAAAATACATAATTTGACTTCTTGATATAATGATTTCCTCTATTTAATAGCACGTTTGAGGTAGATTTTTTGAAAAAATATGTGGTGAAAAGTGATTTTTTTTTTTTTCAAAATAATGTGTAATTAAAAAGTAAGATAAAATTACGAACAATGTTATAAAACTCTGATTGGATGGCAAATCAATGCATGGTTCTATCTAAATAATTTATTTCACATGCAATTAAAGCATTAAAAACCCTCTCGAAACGCCAAGTTTTCAAAAATTTGATGGCCCAATTTTAAGTGAATCGAGCATGCCATTAAAATACATAAAAACCCAAAGGCCTTGTTTGATGGTCATTGTTTTGAAAATTGAGCCTCTGTTTGGTAGGCATTTTGTTGGAGAGAATGCATTTTTTTGGTTGATATAATGGAGAATATGTGGTTGAAAAAGAAAGAAAATGTATTGACGTGATGAAAAAATTTATTTTATTGAAGAATGTGTGATTAAAAATGAATAGAAGAATGAGAATGAAAAATATAATATGACTCAAACAGGGACTGAGTTTTGAATTGTGATTTATTTTTTTAGAATATATTGAGTTTGTGTGCAAAATATTTAATTGTGTAAATATGTAGTTAAAAATTGAGATTAACGATGTTGCAAAAATTGAGAACCTTTAGCTGGTCATCTCTCGCAGTTCTCTCAGAATTCAAATCTTCAAATTCAAACTATATTTTTGTTTGATTCCCATTATTTTCAAAAGAATAATATTATTTAGCCACATGGAGATTATAATCTCATATATGTGGTGCGAGATGATAAACGGAATGAAATGCGAAATTAAATGACTAATTTAATTCCACTAATTATTTAACGTCACATCAACTCCATATTTAACTTATTATTTAATACCACACCTAGTGTGGTTAAATAGCATTGTTCTTTCTAAACATTCGTAGAAGATATTTGTCTATGATGAAATAACCCAGCACGTAGTTACAAGTCTAGACTACGGTAAATCTTCCCCAAGGAAAACCTTAACAGAACTTTACTTCAGTAAGGTAGATTGCAACAACCTTTTCAAGGGAAGCAATCTTTCTTTTGGATCAAGTATTGATGCCACCTCCAGATGGCAGCATGATGTGCAAATCATCCACGATGACATCGACTAAGCTCCACCATAGATAAAAGGAAAACGACATATTGGACCACATAATTGTCACGGGGAAACAAATGAAACGAACATTGGAGCATTGGACAAAGTAACAATTATGTTACTGAAAAAATGACATCTACTCCAACCTGATGGCCACTCAAATATGTAAGCATAAATGTCAAGCGATTCAACATGAAATCTCTTCTTAATATTCAAGATAGAGATTGGTAGCAACATGAAACAAAGCAAAAAAACTCCATTAAAATATGTGTTAAAGTACAATATTCATCGGCAAGGAGCTCGTAATTTTCATTATATAAAGATTCACAGTCTGATTGCAAGATGGAAATGGTGAATATGATCAACAGGTGTGAGCTGAATCATTATGACACTAATTAATAGGCAACAATTTCAACATCAATAGAAAAACAATGTCGCAGACTTCTTTGATTAGCAAATGTTACACCACAGGGAGCATTGGTTGTGTTACGTAACTCTAAAATAAAGTCCATGCAAAAGTCACGTTAAGTAGTAAGCAACGACATTCTTGGAACCGACTCAGGTGCACATTGAGTCTTTCGTGCGTGTGCGTGTGATATTAATGCTCAATATCTGAAGAAAAAGTTCTCAAAATTTTAAAAATGGCTAAAATAGTACAGACAACCTACTCAACCAACTTCTGGATTGTTTAAAAAAATTAGAAGTATATCACAAACTTAAACCAATTAGTGTACTATAGGAAACGGAAAAATTGTAGAGGAAGTCCAAACCTATGGCATCAGTAGCAAGTTGCTCCAAAAACTTATTATATTTGATCAACCTAAGGCCAAGTGCATGTCCAAGCCTCCTTTAGAAAGTCAATTTTTACTAAAAAGAGGATTATATCTTTATATTCAGAAAGTAAAAAAAAAAATAACAAAAATAAAAATGAAAATAAATTCTCGTCCACTGCTCCTCTCCCTAACGCACCCACCCATTTAGCTGCAACCTACCTCTCTTGGGGCTGGGTTAAAGAAAGATTAAGAAAGTGAACGTTCCATATCGTCTTAGCAAAGAAAAGTAATATGCATTAAAATATTACCTTGAGCTGTCATTTATGGAGGAATATGTGCACATAAAGACATTATCTCTGCAGTAGTAAATAGAAATGTAATGGTATGAAGCAGCACCTGTTATCGTGCGTGGTACAATTTCTGATAAACAGGTATATTATTCACCAATAAAAGGTTCTTGCTTGTTTTCTCCTTTAAACACATGGGAAGACGGGTTCTGTGGTATTTGGGATTGATGGACCTTAGGATCATATGACTGGGAGGCTAGGTAATTCAATGCTGTAACGACATCAGCAATGAGCGGCCGCATGTTAGGTTGCTCCTGGACGCACATAGCAGCAATTGCAAGGGCTTGGTATAAGCCTCTCGCAGGATATTGTCCATCGAGTGCTGGGTCTGCCATTTTGTAGAATTTCTTTCGGTCCTTGAACAATGGTCTGGCCTGCAAACAAAAAGGGAAAGCTGTAATCGTAAGTCTGGTAGAGGTACTTTTCAGCGGGCTAAGATTCCTGCATAGCTCATGCATTCTTAAATGCAAATTTGTCCTGTAATATATTAAACATGAATCCAAAACACAATCTTCAAAATCAGAAAATACATATAATAAAATCATCCAACAATGCAGCGTTTCTTAGGTGGAGGAACCCTTCACACTATTAGAAACAATTCACTATAGGAAATTACATATCTTGAAGAGAGTTTTACGTAAACCTTTGCAAATAATTTCTATAAGAACTTAACAAAATAATATTACACGCCTCTCGAGCATGTCAACACAGACGAACATTTATATAGAGAATTGAAAGTGCGGGGATATAATTTTCACTTTCTTATTAAAGATCAAAAACTATTAGGGAGTCTTCATCAATGGCCGCAAGATATTGAAATAAATTTGATCTAAGAAAACCAATTATTACGCAGGACCGGTTCATTATCTGAAGAAGCCAAAAGGCTAATACAACAATAAGAGCAGACTAAGAATTGTTCCCAATAAAATTGCGGTTGACTATAGAAGAATCTTATTTCGCCTTCCGTTCATTGCTAGATCTACCAAAAGATCAAAAGCAACTAGATAGGATGGGCAGTACAACATTTCAGAATATTTTGAGAAAAAAGAAACCTCCTGAAGCAAGAGCAAGAAATGTCGACTATTCAATTGTGAATCGTATCAACAACAGGCAAAGAATAGTAATAAGCAATAACTTACCCATGCAACCAGATTTTTCGCAGTGCCTTCTCTTGTTTCATCAATTGCTTTTCTGCCCGTGATGATCTCCAAAAGAACAACCCCAAAGCTGTAAATATCTGATTTGAATGTCAGTTGGCCAGTCATTGCATAATCTGGTGCACAGTATCCATACGTTCCCATCACTCTGGTGGAAACATGGGTTTGATCTCCAGAAGGACCCACTTTCGCCAAACCAAAATCAGATAGCTTGGGGTGATATCCCTCCCCGAGTAAAATGTTGGAGCATTTCAGATCCCGATATATGACAGGCGGTTTCATCTTGTCATGCAGATACTCTAGGCCTTTAGCTGCACCAGCTGCTATCTTCATTCGTGTATTCCAATCAAGTGGTTCTCTATTGGGTCGAAGGTCTATAAAAATAAAGCAAAGCAAGTAACCTGCCGAGTCTTGTTAAAATAAAGGGATATATATATATATATATGGGAAACAAGATTGAGCCGTACCATGTAAATGGTCCTCCAATGAACCTAGCAGCATGTACTCATAGACCAGCAGCCTCTGATGTCCCTCGGCACAATAACCAATTAACTTAACAAGATTAGGGTGATCAGCCATACTTAATGTTAACACTTCAACGACAAATTCCCTAATCCCTTGACATCCATTACGGTCCAGTTGCTTTATAGCTACTATCTACATTGAAGCAACTTCGACTAAGAATTAATTTTATCATATTAACAACTAGAAATTACATGATATGAAACGAGTTCCACTTACCTGGCCACTATCCTGCAAATGACCTTTATAAACTTTTCCAAAACCTCCCTCGCCCAAAAAGTAATCTGGCTTGAAGTTCTCTGTTGCAGCCACCAATTCCGCAAATGTAAATTTCCGTGCTTTAATGGCATTGGTCTCTTCATCGGCAGATGTCCTCTTACTAGCATCTGCATCCTTTTCAACTGCAGGTTGTTCTACTAAGACTTTCGACTCCTCCTTTACACAGTCTTGTGGGCTCACCTTCAATGCATCTATAACAATAATATCAAAGGAAATATGAGACTTGTAGCCCATATGAAAAAGAAAAATGCTAATTATCATTATGACGATGGAAAATCGGTCACCTAGTCATTAAACATCGTGATGATAAATAGCACTAAACAAGTCCGGAAAAAAACGTACAGAGCACATGGGAAATTATATATAAAGACAAACAATTGATTCACATCAAGACGAGTAGAGACTAATACGAGGATAACTACACTTGCTAAGAATTTAAAGAACAGACAAGGAACCTGCATAAAAAGACAAAATAAAAAGAAAACCAAAAACAAAAACAAGAAAAGATATTAAAATATATATTTTTTCCCCAAAAATATAATTTGTGCACAGCAATAATCATCAGCATTAATACCATCAGAAACAGTCAAAGGAGGTGCTCTAGAAACTTCTTATAAAATATGACCAATCACAGAAACATCTATAAATCATGTAGACATAAACCTGAAAATAAAAATTCAAGAAAAATCGTGATTTGTTCGAGGTGATTTGAAAGCCAGGAAAAATACACGCATGCAGGTCAAAAAAATCCCCAAAGTGAATGGCTAAATCACCGAAAATTAATTGGACAAAGAAAAATAAGAAACTGGGAATCTGCACATACGATTATTCATAGAAAGGAGAAATTCCCTGGAAACCCACATTCAAAATCGGGAGCACAAATGTTGCAAATTCTTCCAAAAAAAAAAAAAACCCCCATTTTTTCAAATAGGTTCCGTATTAAATATAAACCTGTCATGAGCTGTGCATGATCATCTCCTTTACATTGATTATTGGTGGTATTGTTTCGCCTTTTCTCTGGTTTTTTGACTGATGATTCTCCATAACAACGGAAACACCCCATGCCTTCTCCCTCTCTATATAAACATATAATTAATCTGTGTTTCTACTACACAGAAAATTTCATATGTATTTTTGCGGGTGTATAAATAATTAATTTATATCTATCTCTCGCTCTCAGCTACAGAGGAACACGGATGAGAAGAAAGAGACATTCTTCAGAGAGAGAGAGAGAAGTGACAATGGAGGACGGAGAGAAGTGTTTCTTTTTCTTTTTCAGGCCCTTTTTTTTCCACTAAACAATTTTTGGAACTGTACAGTGCATAGTATTTAATTTGTCACACCATCTCTTCCAATAGTTGATCGCCACGTAATTGAGTCATATTTATTATTAAGAATCTATTTGGTAGATATTATAATCGGGTTAAAATTGAAAAAAAAATTGATCATTATTGTTGACTTTTATTAGACGAATGAAACTCAATAACAGTCATATTTTCAATTTTAATTGTTACCAAACAGGCTCTAAAGCAGATTAGCGCTAGATTTTTTGTGCTCTTTTTCTTTATTAGAGAGAATTCGTATTATCTCACCCAGCTGTCGATTTGTCCCCACTGCTTGTAAGTTGTAACAACACGTCTCGGCAGCCGTTTGATTTTGAAATTGGAAAAAAAAAATAATAATCAAGAAAATGTGATAGAATAGTTTTTTAAACCGTAATATGTGCTTAAAATTAGGTAGCAATGCTTAATGGATTGAGTACATGGTTTGGTTCGTTATTAGAGGGTGTTTGGTAGAGATTAGAAAAATTAATCGTTATTGTTGATTTTTATTAGACGAGTGGGACCCAATAACGGTTATATTTTCAATTTTAATTGAATTTTGAGCTAGGCATTGACTTAGATTCATCGTGCAATCTAGTTCACGAATTACTCATGAGTCGTGACTCGTGACTCGTTAAATTTTTTTTTTTTTAAACTAAAATTGCTTTCCCGTTTATTTTATGACAAGCTGATTCGCATACGTGCTCGCTCGATAGGAATGCTAAATGGATTGAATCGATGATTTGGTTCGTTATTATTGCACTTGAATCGATTCATCGTGCGATCTGGTTGTGACTGGTTAATTTTTTTTGGCTTTAAAATGAGTTTAGTAATAATGAATTTTTGAAGAATGTGTGGTTAAAAGTATAATAAGATTTGGGTTTACAAGCTAAATTTTTTATTGTAAAAATGTATGATCGGAAATAAATTTCCAAATAATGAGGCTTATAATTAAAATTTTGAGTAATGTTGTTCATCCCTAGTATGTTTACAAACACAGTTTAGGCGGTTCTAAATAATATGTTAAATGAAAAGTGAAATTAAATGACTTATTTAATTTTATCTATCATTTAATGTCACATTAACGTTATTTAGACTGTATTTGTAACTTCGATAGAGATGAATAGCATTACTCTAAGATTTTAGCGGCCAGTTAAGCTTGTTATATTTGGATATGGCTTTAATAATACTTTTAAAGGTCTGAGTAATTGGTCAGGTTGTTGGGATTAGGTTAGGTATGGGCTGGCTGCCGAAACTTCTTTTCCTTTTAAAGTCTTGTTTGGTCAAATTTTTGAATGTACTAGGATTTGGCATCAATATGCTTCAAGTATTAAACCCCTGTTTGTTCTTCAAAAATAAATAAAAATTATACTCATTTTTAACCAATTATTCTCATAATAAATTATTTTTGATATAAATTCAAAAAAAAATTCTACTTTTTAAACACACATACTCCAAAAAACTATTATTCAAAAACTCTTTTTTTTTTGAAGAAATGACAGTCAAATGGGGCCTTAGTATGAACTTAAAACGGTTTGTTTTACACAGTAAAACAAATAATACTTAGGCCTTTTTGCGTCAAATCGATCTATTGAAATATATGATTGAATCGAAGTTCAATCAATTATAAATCATTTTATAATTAAAAAAATTGCAGTAGAAGTCCCAATTTTGCTCAAAAATGTGCAGACAAGTCCTAAACACTCTAATCTTGACACGTAAATCCCGAACATAATAATAAACGTGAGTTGAAATAACCTCTATCGATTTTCGTCCAAAAATTTGTTAGCTGTATTTCGATGTACGTTTATTTCAAAGTTTGAGATATAGTGCTAAGATTAAAAGATTTGAGACGTCACAATACATTTTAAATAGGTTTAGAATCTGCAAATTTCCCTTCATAATCTACAATATTTTAAAAGTGTTGATTGAGGATAAACTTTTGAATACCGATTTTACTCTTATATATTTAACTATATGTCAATTTTACCTTTATATATTTAATATAATTAAACTTCATTTAAACTTCATTTTAATGTAATGCTCATTGTTTTATATTGGAGTAATTAAAATTTTACATTAATCAAATTAAGTTTAATTACATTATTATATTATTTAAATTTAAGTTTATTACTTAAAATCAAAACTCACATATATAGATGTAATTTTATTATAATTATATAATATAATATATTAAAGGTTGCATTAATATAATGGTAGAGATACGTAGACGATCTTCGATTTAGGATACTACATAAAGTTAAATTGTAATTAATCTATCACTAATACCATCTTTAATATATTGTAATATTATTTCATATGTGTACGTGTATATATATTATATTATTTATTATTCATACTCGTGAGCTTCACTTAAAATCAACGCTTATCTACTTATATAATTATATTATAATTACAATATATATAAATATAAAAATAAAATGTGGAGATAGACGAAAAACTTTCAATTTACCATTTTGTCCTTATATGACATTGTCGACATTTTCTATCAAAGATTATATATTGCGTGTTTAATTAATATAATAGATAATAAAATTGTTTAAATACAAAGGAAGATAAATTGAAAGGAGAAAAATTGCTTAAATGTGATAAACGGTTAGGAAGGAAAGAGTCGAAAATGAAAGAAATTATCCATCAACCTTAAAAACCTCACTAGTTTCTCCTAATAATTAAGAGTTACTCACCCTTCTCACCGTATCCACCCCATAACTACAAGTTTAGCATCTGAATTACACATTTTCACTAAACCAATTTTTTAAGTATTAATAAAAATGAATATTATGTGATCTAAAATATAATTAATATAGTATTGGTATTTTTATTATTATTATAAGGGTGTGTTGTAGAGATTAAAATCAGATTAAAATTGAAAATATATCCGTTATTGTTGACTCTTATTATACGGAGTGGGACCCAATAACGACCATATTTTCAATTTTAATTGGATTTTAAGACATACCAAACAGGCTATATATATATATATATATATATATATATATATATATATATATATATATATATATATATATATATATATATATATATACAATTTTAATTTTTTCTTTAACATTATCAAGTACCTTACTTTCAAAAGATTATGCATATCATTAATTCCGTACATAAAACGTGCAATCCACATGCTTACTAAAAAAATTTAGCATCAAAAGGTCCAATGATAGGCATGGCCTGGCCGTGGAAACTTAGAGGGTGTGTGGTAGAGATTAAAATCAAATTAAAATTGAAAATATAGTCGTTATTGTTAACTTTTATTAGACGGGTGGGACCCAATAACATCCATATTTTCAATTTTAATTAGATTTTAAGCCGTACCAAACAGGCTCTTATTATCCTTTTTAAATTTGAGTTTTGTTAAATTTATTAACAAATTTTACATCATGCGTCAAAACGTAATCTCATCAACTTAGCACAAACTCATTTTACATTCTCAATCAACAAACAATAACTCGATAATTAAGATCTTAGCCGTTTAATAAGCTTGATACATTTATAAAATAGTAATAAAACGTAGTAGCCATTTTTTGATTTTTTATTTTTTTATTTTTTTATTTTTTTTGAAAAATGATTTTTTTGAAGAATGTGTGGTTAAAAAAATACGAAAATTTTTAATTTTTTTTTTGAGAGAATTTGTTATTGAAAATAGTGTAGGGAAAATCACTTTTCGAAAAAGTTTTATCAAAAGTTGGCTCAACTTCAAAAGGTCGAATAATTGGCCAATTTAGCGCTATGGGAGATTTTTTTTCATTTTTAAGTGTGGTTTGGTGAAATTTTTGAATTGTACTAAACTTGACATCAAACTTTACACGATTCGTTTTATACTATCACTAGAAAAACAATCCATTTTAGAAAACCGATCGTAAGAGTTAATTATTCAAAAAAATTGCTTTGTAATTGAGATTTAATCATTTCAAAATCTTTAGTTTTTTTTTTTTTTTTTTTTTTCTTTCTTTCAAGGCACGCACGTTCAGTATCCTTTAAGACACAAAAATTCATATGGAGTGACAATCAAGAGTTGTGGTCCATACGGTAATGAGTTACAATCAATTATTGAGGTGCGTATTATTTAAATAACTACTTCATAATTAAGACATTAAAAACCATTTATTAGCATATACACATAAAAGACTTACCTACAAAATTTCAATTAATTACGTTATCAGAGCATTGAGGAGATAGTATCGAGGAGGAGTAATGAATGACTCGATAAACTGAAAGAGAATCACAATTGTCAAAATACGAAGAATTCTAGCCCCTATTTTTAATTAAGTAAAAATTATAATTATTTTTTTCTCAATTATGTGCAATTACGCCCAATTAGCACCTACACATTTAAGCCTACTAAACGCCCAAACTATGGGCGATTATGATACTTTATTATTATTCAGGGTGACAGTGTCATCATCGCCAAAGGTTGTGAGACGTACAAGACCAGGGCGAATTGTTATTATGAGCAACGGTTATTGAAGCAGTTAACGGGCAATTTCATAATGTCTCATGATCCAAAAATCTCAATTATAAGTGGTTAAATAGTGGAAGTAATGATAGTAGTTAAAACGGAAGTTCTATGACAATTCAGTCATGATGAAGAACGTGGGCAGTTACAGGACGACGAAGCGGTTTCAAGCAGTTCCACGACAACAACTGTCAGAAGAGTATAAAAGAGAAGAGAAGGTATAGAAGAAAGAGACCCTGAATCATACCTTCTCGAACAAAGAATATGTAATTTTCATTTCATTTACTTTTATCGCATTTAACTTTCAACTGTTATGTGTGCTTGCGCTCCTTGGAAGTATTTCGCTTCTCGCCGATTGTAAATCTTCATCGATAAAGTATTCTTTTTTGAGACTTTGTCTCAAGAGGTCTATTCCTTACTCAATCGTCCGAACCCTCTTTTAATTGTTAGCGAGGCTCAACTTTCCGCACGAAACAAGTCGATTTTTGAATGTATCCTTGTAGTTTTTGTACTACTTTGTCTCATCAAGTAGTTGGTCAACTCTTCAATTTTACGTGCTTGGAAATGTCATAACTACCGATATGACATTGACTTATTTGTCTTTATCTAGTCATGTTTGGTGCAGATTAAAATCAGATTTTAATTTGAGTCAAAGTCAAACAATCAATATTAACCATATCTTTCACGGGTCCCACAACTTTTCAACCACACATTTCAAAAACTTATATCACAATCTACTAAAAATCTAATTTTAATCCCCATCAAACACAAACCTGACGTTATGTAAACTCTTATAAACGTAATAAATTTCGGAGGTTTCTTCTTCCTTAGACAAAGTGTGAGCTAATTGCATCAAGTATAAATACTAGTCGCGTGGAATGGACTTAACTTTATCGATCAGAATGCTTGTTCGCATTCTTAATATCATTTAAGCTTCTTCGCATTTTTAGTACTTTGAAAGGGAGAAAATACTTGTTGGCACAGGAGCATAGGCTAACATTTGCAATACTTCTTAGAATTATTATTCAATGGATTAAATTACCCATGCACACAAAGTGTACATCTTGATTAAACATTCCTATGTGTCAAATATCCGACAGCTAATTGGAAAAGGTTCTGTCAAAATCAATGTATTAAAATCTGTCAACTCATATTACTGTAAACCAATGTGCCAACAGTTATGCACATGTAACATCAGGGGCAGAGCCAGAAATATATGTTAGGGTGAGTTGAAAATTAATTTTTTTCCCAATAAAAAAAATGTTCTATACCACACGAAATTTAGTTTAAAACGTTAAATTCACGATGCACATAATAATATGGGTTATAATATATTTTTGAACACTCATAACAAAGTTCTAACAAATATATTTTTAACTAATAAAATTAAATATATAGCATATTACTTATTTTGAGAATAATATTCATTTCATGTTCGAAATAAATAAATTTTTAACTCACGAATATAAATAAGTGATATATGAAAAAATACATTAGAATTTTTTTAATTACTTTTAAGTTTAGTGAAACATGTGGCATTTCTTAATGTTCAAATAAGTCATTTATATTTAACGAATAAAAAATATTTGTTACATAATAAACTAATTTGATTACAAGTGAACTCTTTAAACTTAGTTATATACACGTGTGTGAAATAAAATATCTAATTTGCTAACGAGTTATTTGGGTATCATGAATATGAATGAAAAGAAATATGTAGTTGTTGTAGAGTTTTAAACTAAATTTGAATAATTGAACATTGAGTTTGGGTTTTGAATGAAGTTAGTTGGACTAAAATTAATTTTTTGTCTAGGCTAAATTTTTATTCTTTTTTATTTTCACCAATAATTTGGGCTAAGTTTTCCATTTTTTATAAGTCAATTTGCTTCTGGAGTGGAGCAGCCCAACCCAACCCAACCTCCCTCTCCATCCGCCTCTGTGTAACATGGTCATTCTTCAATATATACGAGGAAGGTAAAGGAAGTCGGTGACCTAATGACATGAGAGTTGGCGATCAAAACCCCGTGAACGACTGTCTTAAGTATTACGAAATTCCTTAAAACTATATTAAATTTGACAAGAATAAGTGCATAGGTTAGTGGTAAAATCTGCACAATTAATCTTTAACCTTTAATATCTATAATAAATACACTATCAACCTTTAATTTTGGGCTTTTCAGTTTTTAACCTTTAATCTTGTTTACATAATTTGTCTCATTTTTACATAATTTCACCAACTTTTCTTACAAAACGGTCACCGAAGTTTAAAATGTGCAGAGACGGTAACTGAAGTTTCATACGCTTTCACAAACGGTCACTGAAATTTTAATTTATTTAACAAATGGTCACTGAAGAACCGTTATGATTTTAATTCAAATTTAAAGGACCAAAACACGTGGACATAAAAACTTGACCACCTCAAGTGCAAAAAATTTTCTATTAAGTGCAACATTTGAAGTAAATTAGATGGAAATTGTAAAAGTAATATTTTAATTTTCGTTCCGACTATATATGTACAAGATAAGATATAAATATTTTTCTTTAATCTTGAATTAAAATCATATTTTTACTCGAAAATTTGCACTTGAGGTAGTCAAACTTTCATGTCCACGTGTTTTGGTTATTTAAGTTTTAATTAAAATCATAACAGTCATTCATTAACCGTTTGTGAAACAAATTAAAATTTTAGTGACCGTTTGTGAAAGTCCATGCAACTTCAGTGATCGTTTTGAAATTTTTATCTAAGTTCAGTGACCGTTTAAATTAACCCAATTTTGAGACATACAACGGTAGTTCAATGGAAACCTTTTTATCTTTTTCTTTTTCTTTTTTGTGGGATGGGAATATGTACGTTTTTGAGATATACAAGGGGGAGTTTAATGGAAAAAAAACCCATCTTTGATTATATAATTATTAAGATGAAAAATATTTTTTTTTTGGAATGCGTGACTTAAAAGTATAAAAAAGTTATAAATTATATAAAATATTTGATTGAAAATATTTCGAGAAAAATAAATGACAATATGCTTAAATAAAAAAAAGAAGGATTTTGCTACTTGTACGTAAAAAATGTACACAAGCAATTATCGAGAATAATGTGGTGGGAAAAGATTGAAAAAAAAAAATTGATTTTGTTTTAAACTAATAAATAATAGAGTAATGTGTAAATATTGATTTATACGTACCAAGATCTAAAAAATAAAGTCCTAAATTTCGATTTATGTGCACCAATAAAAAGACAAACCATGCTTTATGTACATCTTATTTGACATAATAACACGTGTCATTTTATCATTTGACAGTTAATTTTTTTCTTTCTATCCAATAAAATATTGTCAAGCACATGGCTCAATTTCCACCTTTTCTATTCCTTACGTTACCCAGCGACACGATGCATTCGTTGTTAGAGAAGTAAAAAATGGATTATCAATTCAAAACTTTAGCAAATCCTAAATTATCAAACCCTTTTTACATGAATATATATACTCTATGTTCATATCAATGCGAATAACAAAAGCGAAAGCGTATCTTAATCCATGTGTCTGATTGCTTAATTATATGGGTTATCATCTTCCAATTGATACGTAGTATCTTTAGGAATTTTTTCTCTGTTGATGGGATGTAAAATATGAAAACTCACGTTCAATTGGGAACCATGATATAATAACTAAATATAGAGTTATTATCTTTCGGTTCTTATAAATTGACATTTCATCAATTTAAAATAATTGTTCTGATCTCTACACTTTAATTTCATGATACACACACACGTGTGTGTGGCCCTATAGTTGAATTTTTCAATAATCTCCCAATGGGTCATATATGTAATTTTACAAATATGTACAACATTATGAACTCAAAATTTTGCTATTATTATTATGAGTATTTCCAAACAATCTCATCTATCAGTTATATAAATTTTCGTCATATTTAGCGTGAATACCTTGATCAATGGTCATGTACACCCATACAACAAAATAACATAGATCAATCGTGGGAGTGCAGCATGAAAATTACATGTTATGTGATCCAAACACGTTTATTTCCAATAGGTCCAACCTTATTTCTTAAGTGAGATCAATACTGAATATAACAACATAGTGAAATGAACTGAATACTTTATTTTTGTACAGAAAAATATCCAAATACACAAATGTGTTGAAAATTTAAAGTAATAAGAATACAAACTCCCACTAAAATATGATATCCTTGTGAAATAAAATACTCATACGAGCAGTATGCTCATGAAAGACCTTGTGTGGCAATCATTTAATAAGCAGATCCACAATTATGGAGTTTGTCCCAATGCACTCTATAGAAATTTGTCCACTATGTACTCTTTCCTTCATAACCAAAAACTTAATTTCAATGTGTTTTGATTTAGATGAGCTCATGTTGTTATTCGAATATAGAACTGTTGAGTTATTGTTACAATATAACTTTAGCGATCTTTCTACGTCATTCAGAATGCACAGCCCAGTGACAAAATTTCATAACCATATTCAATTGTTATATGTCTAATAGCATGCTACAAACTCCGTTGTCATGGTAGAAGAAGCTACGAGTGTCTGCTTGGCATTCTTCCAGGAAAAAGCTCTTACAACTAGTAAATATATATAGCCTGATGTGGATCTCCTACTGTTTTGACATCCAATAAAATCAGAAACGGAGTACCCTAAGATCTCTAACTAATCCGATATGATATAAGTGAGCATGTAATATTTTGTTCTCTTAAAATACCTCATAACCCTTTTGGCCGTTTTCCAATAATCCATCCCAGGATTGCTCAAATATCTGTCTAGCATTCCAACAATGAATGCTATGTCTGGACGTGTACAAAATTGAGCACACATTAGACTCCCATAGCTGATGCATAGGAAATCTTCTGCACTTCTTTAACTTTAAGATCATTTGCGAGTATTGTTTGAGACTAAATTTATCTTCCTTAGCGATAGGGGTGTTACTTGATTTACAGTTTTGCATGTCAAACCTCTTAAGTACTTTATCGATATAGCTCTTTTGTGACAATCCAAAAATACCTCCAGAGCGATCCTGACGTATATGAATCTCTAATACAAAAGAGGCGTCACCAAAATCTTTCATCTTAAAATTCCTTGATAAAATTCTCTTCATTTCGTGTAACATGCCTATATCATTTGTGGCAAGTAGTATGTCATTAACATACAAAATCAGGAAAATATACTTACTCCCACCGAACTTGTTATACACACAATCATCAACGACATTTATCTCAAAACCAAATGAGATAATTACTTGATAAAATTTGTGATACCATGGTAGGAAGCTTGCTTGAGCCCATAAATTAATTTCTTAAATTTGAAAATCATATTCTTTGGGTCTCCTGATATAAAGTTTTCTTGTTGCACCATATATATCGGCTCATCAATGTCGCCTTGAGAAACGTCATCTTAACATCCATCTGATGTAGCTCAAGATCAAAGTGAGCAGCAAGTGTCATAATTGTTCTGAAAGAGTCTTTTGTTGAAATTGGAGAGAATGTCTCTTTGAATCGAAACTGATCACTCTTCAACTTTTGTTGAAACTGGAGAGAATGTCTCTTTGAATCGAAACTGATCATTCTTCAACTTTTGTTGAAACATTGTCTTGTTGAGTTTGTACGTTGTCAAAAGCAATAGTAGGAATCGAAACTGATCATTCTTCAAATTTTTTCCTCAAAGACAATGTCTCTAACCTTATTTCTCCCCCCAAATTCAACATTCTCAAAAAATGTCACAGTTCACGTTTCAAATATTAACTTAAGTGTGAGATCATAAAATTTATAGCCCCTTGATCGCTCAGAGTAACCAATAAAGTAGCTGTTTACTGTTTTGGAGTCTAATTTCTTTTCATGTGACCTATAAGGCCTAGTCTCAGCTGGACATCCCAAAATGTGAAAATGCTTTAGATTAGGCTTTCTTCCTATCCAAAGCTCATAAGGTGTTTTGGCGCAGCATTAGTTGGTACTATGTTCAAAATATAAGCCGTAGTCTTTAATGCTTCTCCCCAAAGTGATTTTGGTAAGGTGGAATGACTAATCATATTCTTTACCATATCTTTAAGAGTCATTTTTTGTCTTTCAGCTACACCACCATTCATGCTAGGCGATCCTAACATTGTGTATTGTGGGACAATTCCACATTCCTCTAGATATTTAGCAAATTGTCCTGGACATATCATATTTGTCGTTGTACTCACCACCACGGTCAAACCTAATGCTCAATTTTAAAAACTTTGAAACATGTCCGTGACTTAGACTTTTCATGAATAAGATATATGTACCCATAACGTGAGTAATTGTTTATGAATGATATGAAATATTTTTAACTATTCCAAGAAGCCGTAGGGAATGGTCCACAAATATATGTGCATATCAATTCTAAGACATTCGAAATTCTGTTAGCACTTAATCTCCATTTTTTGGTCCATTTTCCCTTGATACAATCAATACGTACATCAAAATCTATGAAATCAGTGGAATCCAAAATACCATCTGACACAAGTCGTTCAACTCTAGCTTTTGAGATGTGGCACAAGCACTTGTGCCATAATTTTGCTAAGTTTTCATTATTTAATTTGCGTTTAGTACCACGTAATTCTATATACAATGTTTCATTACATGATGTAACAATATCAAGCAAATATATGTTATCATATGCAGACAATAAACCAGTACCAATAACATTAGAATTTAACGAAAGACTAAACTAATTGTTTCCAAATGAACAATAATATCTATATTTGTCCAACACAGAAACATAAATTAAATTCAGTCTAAATGACGATGTAACGAAGGTGTCTTTCAAATTCAAATAATGACAAGTTCTAACAATAACCTAAAAGTGCCTTACATCAACTTCCACCGATTTGCCATCACCCATATAGATGTATCTTTCACCATCATTTGGCTTTCGGTAGCTCAGGCAACATGCGTAGAAACACTTATGTTAGTAGTAGCACCATAATCTAACCACCAAGTGTTTCTAGGTATTGAAACTAAATTAACCTCAGAACGGACCAAAGTCAGATTTGTACCTTTCTTTAAAAGTCAGGAGTGATATTTGGTACAATCCTTCTTTACATGTCCAATATTGTTGCAAAAGGTCCTATTGCCGTTTCTTTTGTGCTGGACCTTTATGAACAATTTCATATTCCTTGTTTTTCTTGCTCTTATCTTTAGAAATGCTTGCTAAGTGTTATAAGTTATTTCTTGCTTCTACATTTCTTCCTCTTCCACACAATATGAAATGAACTTATTTAGAGACCATTTCTCATTCTGGCAGTTATAACTGACCTTAAATCGACTGAATTGTGCAGGAAGTGAGATCAATACCAGATGTACGAGCAAGTCATCAGACAGCTCGAGGTTTAGTCCATTAAGTTTAAAAGTAATGTGAGACATCTCCATGATGTACTCACTTATGTTCATATTGTCTTTATACTTCATTGAAATCAAGCATTGCAAAAACGTGCTTGTTTCAGACTTATCATTTTTCGCAAAGCCTTTCTCAATTTCGGTAAATAAATCCTTGGCATAAGTTAATTATTCAGACAATGTGCCTCTAAAGGCTTCCAGAATGCCGCGCTTAATGATCATTAGACTCATGCGATTTGAGCGATCTCACTTCTCAAAGTTCATCTTTTCATTAGATGGACTTTTTTTTCGAAACAGAAGCGGGTTGCTCAATCCGAAGCACAAGATCTAGATTCATGTAGTCAAGAACAATCAATACGTTTTCTTTCCAATTCTTGAAGTTTGTCACATTGATCATGAGAATAGAATTAACATTTGTAGATATAATAGTAGCAGATGAACTAGCTGTATGGAGAACAAAATAGAGAAAAGGCAAATTATGCTCAATTAATATTTACATTTAATAATCAATAAATTCAAATGATGGTAAACTTCATCTCAATATATCCAGTACAACATTAATATCAAGTTTTTAGACAACAATATTAATTGCAAGTGATACTCTTGCTGTAGTGATCAAACATTGACAATAATTCTTGTCAAATAATAAACATATCTTTGAATTGATTTATTATTCATATGAAAACATTATAATTGTTACACGCCTATCACTATAGGTGCATTGTGCAATTCGGTCAAATATTGACCTTCCTTTGGGTCGGTCAATATTCGCATGAATAACACACACAAATTATTTCTAATATTCAAAGTTAATTAATTTCCACAATAGACGTTTCAATTAATTCACTTTCGAATATTATACTCCCAAATGAGTCATTTGTACCAACATTTGAAAAGCAAAACACCAAATTTGCATATGTTATTTATTTTGAAACTTTAGGGGCCTGTATGGGTTCATAACTCAAAACTTTAGGGGTCAAAATTAATTAATTCAAAACTTTTATGGGGTAAATTTTAAAATTTAAACCTTTTGGGGTCAATTAAAAAAAATCAAAAACTTTGAGGCTTAATTACAAAATTCAAAACTTAAATTGCCCAAATTAATTAATTTTAAAACTTCAGAGGCTGAATTATTAAAACTCATAACCTTAAGGCACAAATTAAATAAACTTTAAACTTTAGGAGTTGAAATATAAAAAATTACATTTTATAATTGCAACCCTAACCCTAATATTAAATTACAAACAATGACCTCAAAACTTCAAATTTGCAACCTAAGCCCCGCCCTCAAAACTTCCAAATTGAAACCCTAAAAAATATATATATTTCTTCTTTCCTTCTTCCTTGGCGATGTCGGCCGGCGTCGCCATGGCCCAGTGTTCGGGACTACCGCTAAGTGCGATGGTCCCTTCTTACGTGCTAATATAATAGCAGCGACGACGTTGCAGCGCTGTCGTCGGCGCACAACGCGAGCGCCTGCGGCTGTCACTGCGGGTCCAAATTACACCTTTTTTTAACAGAGCTGAAAATACCTCATTTTAAACCCAAGTTTTGTAAGAAAATCAGGAAAATAATACCAAATTTCATATAATAACATGATGGAAGATCCCTTAACCTAAAATTCAAAATTGTTAAAACCTTAATTTCTCAAAGATTCAAAAAAGGAGTGGCTCTGATACCACTTGTTATAAAAGTCAAAAATAGATTATCAATCCAAAACTTTATCCAACCCTAAATTATCAAACTCTTTTTACATGAATATATATACTCTATGTTGAAATTAATGAGAATAACAAAAGTAGAAGCATACCTTGATCTATGTACCTGATTGCTTGATTATACGGGTTATAATCTTTCAATTGATACGTAGTCTCTTTATGAATTTTCTTTCTGTTGATGGATATGTAGAGATATGAAAAATCACGTTTATTTGGGAATCATGACCCATGATGTAATAATTGAATATGCAGTTGTTATCTTTCAATTTTTATAAATTGACCCCTCGTCAATTTGAAATAACTGTTCTGGTTTCTACACAGATATTTAATACCCATTAGTCCAAAATTAGTTTTAATGGATCACTTTATTGACTAATCTTTAAAAATGGCACCACACATTTTAGGGAAAATTGCAGCCACGGCACTAAACCTTTCATTTAGTTGCAGACTTTTCTCAAACATTTCATTTGTACTACCACACGGTACTAATTCTTTCCAAAACTCGCAATCGGAGTCCAATTTAACAGAAACTGTTAGTTTGATTGTTAGTTGACCGAACAATTGACCTGACCATATTTTAACCAATTTTACAAGGTTAAAATAGTAAATTTACACTTGCTATAATAAAATAATTAAAATAAATAAAACCCAAACCATACATACCCACCCCACCCAAACTTAAAATTGTGTTATCTCCTTCACCTTTCGCAAGCGTTTCTCGATGGTCTCCCAGTCTTTTTCCTCCCGACAAACCTTTAAGAGTTGGTGCATGAAGCTCTCAACGGCTTACGGTAGCCTTCATTCTCGGGCACAACCTTAATATCTGTTAAGGTTTTGTTGTAGAGGCCGATGAGCACCTCACGGGCGTTGGGCACCACATCGAGACCAACTATCCCCGTCGTCTCCTTTACTTTCACCATCATCATTAGTTGGCCGCGCCACCCTCCTTAGAAACATTTTTCCACCGAAAATCGAATTCCTTGCTCTCAACTCAGGTGCAACTCGGTTGGTTCACTCGCAAACTTCGTGTCGAGAAATTGTTACCAAAATCGAACAATTTGTCTTCATTTTCCCTTTCTTGATTATTTGTTGGTGGCGCTAACATATCATAGCCTTCGACCGACGCGACGACGATCCAAGTTAATCTTCAAAGTGTGCTGACTTCAACTACTTCAGCAAGTTACACTTCTGTGGTTGAGAAATCACAACAAAAACTCATATGCTGAGGAAAATTCATTTTGTTGCTGTTCTTGTTTTTGTTACTTTAGAAATTATAAACTCAAGAATCAAGCTTTGGATTTCTTGTGGATTTCCAATAAATTCTCTTGCGATGTTGGGGATTCACTTTCTAGTTGTGGAGAGCTTAGTTTCCTTAACCTCACCAAAAAAGCTCACGGGGCACAGTTCCAAAGCTGCCGTGGGAGTATGCAGTATCTTTATCTTCAGGAGAATGGATTTCATGAATTTTACAAAAGACACCGGTGAAATTTACCATTTTAACATTGTAAAATTGTTCAAAATTATGGTCAAAGTCAATTGTTCGTCAACTAACTGTCAAACTAACAGTTTCTATTAAATTGGACTCCGACTGCGAGTTTTTGAAAGGTTTAGTACCGTAGGTGGCATAAATGAAAGGTTTGGAAAAAGTTTACAACTAAATGAAATGTTTGATAATGTGGTTGCAATTTCTCCCCCATTTTAATATTAGAGGGTGTGTGGTAGAGATTAAAATCAGATTAAAATTGAAAATATAGCCATTATTGTTGACTTTTATTAGACGGGTGGGACCCAATAACGGCCATATTTTCAATTTTAATTGGATTTTAAACCGTACCAAACAGGCTCTTAGTATATACATATGTGGCCCACACGTTGGAATTTTCCAACATTCGTACCGTTATATTCCAACGTCGCACAGCTGCCAATCATGACCGTCAATTACTCCATCATCGAAAAACTCAAAATAGTCAAAGAGTACCCTTTTCTTCTTCAGCTCTGTATCTGTGCTCTCCACACTCTCCTGCTAGGGTTTTTTTACGATTTCTTTCAAATTTTTTACTTCTAAGGTCAGTATAGTTGACATCTCTCTCTTAATCATCTTCAGATTAATGGTTCTAGACTCTGTTTTGATGCATATATCTTGTTTTGCTAGTTATTTATGTAGAAATGTTTGTTTACTTATTGATTTTTGCATATTGATGTGAATAAGCCTGATTGTTGAAGAAACGTTGAAATGGGGAAAAGTTATCCAACTGTGAGTGAGGATTACCAGAAGGCCGTTGAAAAATGCAAGAGACAGCTAAGAGCCCTCATTGCTTATAAGAACTGCGCTCCTCTCATGCTCCGTCTCGCGTAAGATTAATTTATTTTCTGGATTTTTTTTTCTTTTTGGTTTTCAGTGACATCTCACAATAATTTGAGTATGCCATGAGAAAGTTTAATTGCACTTGTTAATAAAATCACGCTAAATATACTGATTTTGTTCCCTTTAGGTTCAAAATGGTGAACTAAAGGGTTAAGTATAAGTAAAACTTGAAATATTTGTTGGTTTATAACAATCAACGTCAAACAAGAGAGTGAGCAATGCTAAAAACACTTGTAAATTCATAAGTTGCATCAAGCATAATGTGGGATCCGCTTAAGAGTGTATCACAAGCTAGATTTTTCCCTGGCCCTGGGATACAATATGTATCATTTTCTTGGGAAATACATATATCTATTCTATGTATGCATGAGTTGATTATTTTGAAATTACCTAGAATTAATGATTGATGATAGTGGAAATGTGGTGGTATGATTGTAGATGGCACTCTGCTGGTACATTTGATGTTTGCAGCAAAACTGGAGGTCCTTTTGGGACCATGAGGCTTAAGGCTGAGCAGGCACACGCAGCCAATAATGGCATTGACATTGCTATTGGGCTCTTGGAGCCTATAAAGGCGCTATTTCCCATCCTTTCTTATGCTGATTTCTATCAGGTAGGTTTCTCTTCCTATGTACCGATGCATGAATGTATGTTGGGATTTGATTCTGTATTTCTGTGTTGGATTTTATATTAATTACTAAAGAAATTGAACTATTTTATATTATTTCCTTGCACGCAGTTGGCTGGAGTTGTTGCTGTTGAAGTTACAGGAGGACCCGAAGTTCCATTCCACCCAGGAAGGCCGGTTAGTGAAATTTCTTATTGTGCCGTGTACTTTAAATAGAAAGTCTTACATTGTTCTGTCTACTTTACGTACCCAATTTTAGTTTTAAGCATGAAGGGAATGCTTCAAAGAGAAATGATTTTGGAATGTCAACGCTGCGACTTGAACTTGATTGTATTGTGTAGATATGTCTGCCACATTGCATTAAAAAATAGGTGCCTGTGATGTTACTAATTGGAGTTAGCTGTATACTGATTTGGTTCATGGAATCTTCTTCTCATTTACTTTTTGGAGAATCTCCAATTTAATTTCTAGTATAGGTAGCAAATTCAGACTTGTAATTTATGTGCATTATTTAGCAGTTCATTTCTTTGCTTTAGAGCAAAAAATCTCGATTGTCTGTTTTGACGAGAAAAAAAAATAGTTTTAAGGTTTGTTTGAGCCCCATTTTTTTGGGATAATAGATTTTGTAGTAGTGATTTTTTGAGAATGTGTGGTTAAAAAGTAAGGAAAACACTTTTTACATTTTTTTTACTCCTAGACTTCGTCTTGACTCACCTAGCCTGAAACCTCCATGACTCGTTACGCAGTATGTTTTTTAGAACATTGTGTACACGTGGATTAACTTTCTTAATTTTATGTTTTGAATTTAATGACTTTTTTATTCTAAAATATTTTTCTTTTCCCATTTATTTATTTTAGTAACAAATAACATGCCATAAAAATTCATTGAGTTAACGGATTCAGATTTTAATCGGGTTATAGGACTGAGACTCTAAATTAATTTCCCATTAATTTCATCATGTTCGGATCAAAATTCAATCCATTGATAGCCATGCTGTTATTTCTTTTGTTTGTTCCCTAAAGTTTGAGCTCCAGTTTGGTGCTCATTATTTTACAACTTTTTTTTTTGCTATATGATCATTTTTAACCACACGTTCACACAATAAAATATTCAGAATATAAACTCAAAACTTTTCCATACTTTTTAACCACACACTCTTAAAAATACTATTCAAAACTCTTTTCTTTTTGAAATAATGGGCACCAAAAAGGGCTAAATGGAGAAGGCACGTTGATTGTAAGTTTTGCCAATCGGTTGAGAACCTTGCTTGGAAATGGTACTCAACAATAATAAGGTTGAAAAATAAATGAAAGTTTGTTCATTATACAGTATACTGTCCCATTGAGTCTAATACCCTGTTCAAATATGAGCTCGATGCCAAATTTTTTTAAATATTTAATAAAGTCGAGGCTACCACCTATTAGTTTACTCTGGCAGCTTTGGTTCAATTAGCACTTGCAAGAGACTTCTGATTTGACTAGGGCACCTTCTCAAGTGTTCAATTTCTCTTAAATAAACTAATACTGTTTTTTGTCCACTAAGAATACACATCATACTCTCTGCTCATCACTGAACTCCATTTCTTACATTGTTGGCTCATAATATATAAACTATATGGCAGCCAGCTATTTTTAAGGTGAATAATCTAGCTACTGTCACATTACTATAGCATTATATGCACCTTTTCTGATAAGTTTCCCCACCCTCTGTTCCCTGAACAATACATTTAAATAACTTGGAGCTTTTAAGGTAATTGAAAGATCATTTTGTTTTGCCCTTTATATAGGAATGACATTCTACGCTGTTTGTGATTTAAATTAAACTGAAAGTAACACATCTTTTTGAATCTTAAAAATTATTGATGTTTGTTTAAATCTCAGGACAAGAGCGAGCCACCTGTTGAAGGTCGTTTGCCTGACGCTACCAAGGGTGAGTGAAGAACTAGTAAATTCAAAAACTTGTTTTGTTATTTGGAATCTAAGATAATCTCAAATTTTCCAAATGTCTCTCTTAAGGTTGTACATGTCAAGTATCTTGTCAATCTAAACTCAAATTATGGTTTTAGGATCTGATCATTTGAGGGATGTCTTCATCAAACAAATGGGTTTGAGTGACAAGGACATTGTTGCACTCTCCGGTGGCCACACCCTGGTTTGTACTCGCTGTTGTTTTTCTATTTGTTAGATTAGATACTGAGGAATACAGCTTGGCTTTCACATGGTGAAATTTATCAATAGCAGAGTCAATAATATTTTTCCCTACAGGGAAGATGCCACAAGGAACGTTCTGGATTTGAGGGACCGTGGACTACCAATCCCCTCATCTTTGATAATTCTTACTTCAAGTAAGACCTACTCATTATTCATATTCATCTATTTTTTGTTATAGTTTCACAATTTGATCTTCTTGTTTTATGCTATTTCTTAACTTCACCGATGCTGTCATATACAGGGAGCTTCTGAGTGGCGAGAAAGAAGGACTTCTGCAGTTGCCATCCGACAAGGCTCTTCTCTCTGATGCCATCTTTCACCCACTTGTTGAGAAATATGCTGCGGTTGGTTGATCTATTGTGCCTCCCACTACTGGTTTATTAGCAATTGCATGTCCTTTGAATTTACTAATTTTTTATTTTCTGTCAGGATGAAGATACCTTCTTTGCCGATTATGCTGAGGCTCACCTGAAACTTTCTGAATTGGGGTAATGGCCACGAGGCGATTCATTTACTTTTTAAGTTCTCGACTCTTAGGTAAAGTTTTATCTTCTTTATATGGAAGGTATGGAAGGTTACATTTGCTTCTGTGCATTTATTTTGCAGATTTGCCAATGCCTAATCTTAATTGACGTGCTGCAATTTGGGAGTGGTGGCCTATTTTTTGTCTATCCTTTATATGCTTAAGTTCTGGTAAAACTCTGTGGATCTGTTCACCTTTGTGCTTTGATGGATGTGTTGCATTTAGAAATTACTGTTGCAATCAATTATATATGGCCATCGCCTCCCTGAAATAAATTAGAACATTTGATCTCTCGAATGTTTATGAAGTACAAGATGACTTTTCTCATGCTCCCTCCAAACACGTTCTTAGGACTAGGGACGGATCCATGACCGGATTACAGGTCGGGCTAATACATTAATAAAAAAAAAAAAAAAATTACACAAGGATTTTTTTTTTCTACTCAGCCCCCTCCAGATCCGTCCCAGCTTACGACAATGTGTGGTAGGGTCAACCAAACAGTATGAAGGAAGCGAAAGAAATTAGAATTTTATCTATAATATTGCCCAGTCACTTCCGTGTTCAGAACATCCTCACAGGAATGGTGGCGTTAAAGTTTTCGTAGTGAGAAAATATATATTATTTTAAGCAACTTGCAATATATACGTTAAGGACGATAAATGCAATGAAACATATTACATTTCTAGCATTTATACATTGTATAAACTGTCGAGCCATAACTGCACTCCAT
The DNA here is from genome assembly GCA_019097785.1 of Fraxinus excelsior. NCBI lineage: Eukaryota > Viridiplantae > Streptophyta > Magnoliopsida > Lamiales > Oleaceae > Fraxinus > Fraxinus excelsior. Next base: position 32,471,336 of record CM032629.1, read on the forward strand.
TATCGATTAATAGTAATATTTATATGGATAATCAACGCTAACAATTTTTGTCGATAACTTTTAAAATTGCATTGTTTATGTCTAGTAAACATTTGACCACAAAGTTAAAATGGAGGACTGAGAACTACTTTTTGACACACCATGAAAAGGTGAATAGGGTTCCAAATAACGAGAGAGATGTAGAAAAGATGAGATTTTAGAAGAGAAATTGTGCTTTGCGATTTGGGCCCGGGGTGAAGATGACAAAGACGAGGTATGTCATGTGGTGGGGATGTTGTCGCTCGTGGAATGGGCGAGGGGCACAATTTTTTTATTGAATTAAAAATAAGTCACTTCAAAATATATCAACGACCTAAAACAATAATTTTTGAGCATATCTGAGATATTTTATTTTATTTTTAAAATAACTTGATTATAATGGTGAGTGTTTTTAAATTTAAAGGGTATTTTTTTACGACGATGTGTTATGAAATGTATTTTAGCAACTCTCTGGGTTTTAAAAAAAAAAAAAAAAACCTTGTGACCATCCGACTGCTACGTGACTTTGATAATATCTTCATTGCATCGGGATTAGGCTTATGTGTGTAACTTTACTCATGTGACTGCATGAATAAGATTGCATTATGGCTTGGGCATTGATGACATTTTTAAAAAGTGTGCCCCTGAAATAGCACGTGTGACTTATGTATCGTGATTATAGTAAAACCAATTTTGATTAAAATGTTTTTTTTTTTTGTTAGTTTTAACCTAAAATGTGACCTATGTAATTCATGCATGTTACTTGTATCATTAACGTGATTTTGGTCTCTCGAAAAGTATGTATTAGAAATAGAAGTCAAAACATTTTTGCAAACGTGAATCCCATTTTAACATTTTTTCCTAAGAGAGAAGAATTGGATCTTTATCTCATAGGAGCTTACTTTATTCTTTAATTTGATAAAAAAATTCGATTTTTATTTGTACAATTAAAATGTATGTACTTATGCTAATTTTCTCTCTTCAAAAAATTTAATAAAAATATTAATATTTTTCAAATCAAAATTCAAGCGATAAAATTATTTAAAAATTTGCCACAATTAAAGGGATTTTGATTAAAACAAAAATGTATTTGACTCAGTCAAAATCGAGTTTGACCGAGTTAACCGGTGATTTACCCGGTCCGATTGACTGATTTGATTTGTGTTCTGAAATTTTCTTACAAAAGTTTTGGGTCCAAGAGAATTGAACTTTGAATTTCTAAGAAAAATAATGGAATCCTCGCCTTGAGCAAAAGCTAAAAAATGCTTTAGTATTACTTTTGTGCAATAACTTATATCTATCTAAGGGTTAATTTTACAAATGGTCACTGAAATTACTTGAAAATTTCAAAACGGTCACTGAAGTTTTAAAGTTTCAGAAACGGTCACTAAAGTTTGAAATTTCTTTCAAAACGGTCACTGAATTTTCAGATTTTTTGGCCAAGTTTGAGGCAATTTTCGGCAACTTCCGACCACCAAAATCGCCGATTTCGGATACCGTTGGAAAGCCCAAGATGTCTTCTTCAATTACCACCAAAAATCTCCCCAAGACTCCAAGTGATTCGACCGGAATAAGTCCACGAAGTCGACAACCGAAAATTGTGAAAATCTGCCCAGATTTTCAGATTTTTTGGGCAAGTTTGAGGCAATATTTCGACAACTTTCGACCTCCAAAACTGTCGATTTCGGATACCGTTGGAAAGCCTACGATGTCATCTTCAATTACCACCAAAAATCTCCCCAAAGTTTCCAAGTGAATCGGCCGGAATAAACCCACGAAGTCGGCTACCCCAAAACTGTCGATTTCGGATACCGTTGGAAAGCCTACGATGTCATCTTCAATTACCACCAAAAATCTCCCCAAAACTCCAAGTGAATCGGCCGGAATAAACCCACGAAGTTAGCTACCTAAAATGGGCAAAAAAGTCCGAAATTCTGTCCAGTTTGGGTAGCCGACTTCGTGGGTTTATTCCGGCCGATTCACTTGGATGTTTGGGGAGATTTTTGGTGTTAATTGAAGATGACATTGTGGGCTTTCCAACGGTATCCTAAATCGACAGTTTTGGAGGTCGGAAGTTGCCGAAATATTGCCTCAAACTTGCTCAAAAAATCTGAAAATCTGGGCAGATTTTCACAATTTTCGATTGCCGACTTCGTGGGCTTATTCCGGCCGAATCACTTGGAGTCTTGGGGAGGTTTTTGGTGGTAATTAAAGAGGACATCGTGGGCTTTCCAACGGTATTCGAAATTGGCGATTTTGATGATCGGAAGTTGTCGAAATATTGCCTCAAACTTGGCCAAAAAATCTGAAAATTCAGTGACCGTTTTGAAAGAAATTTCAAACTTCAGTGACCATTTCTGAAACTCTGAAATTTCAATGACCGTTTTGAAATTTTCAGATAACTTCAGTGACCATTTGTGAAATTAACCCATCTATCTAATAAATCATTTATAGTTTTTATAAAAAATATTTTTTAAAAAAACTTTGGTCCTTCCTTTTACATTATTTTATTGACCTAAATAATTAGTGAAAAATAAATTAAAAATTTTAATTTTCCCTTAAAAAAAATTAAATACTTTATATTTTCTTGTAAGTTTTTATGCAATGATCCGCTAAACCACTGACCCATTGACCATCTGCATTGTTCGGGTCGAGCCTGACAACTATACTTTTAATAATAGAAACTTAGCCCAATTTCTTAAAACTCATTTTTCCTAAATTCATTTTCAATTACTCAATTAATGAACCACAACTTTTATCAATTTCTCAATAACACATTTCACAAACTATTATTAAAAGCTACTAAAAGTCTGATTTTTATCCAAACCAAATAGGGGCTTAATTTTCTCTTTTATAAGACTTTCGGAGAATTACAATAAATATGCATTTCCACAATTAGTTAAAAATAAACTCTTGGCATAAAAACAAAGCCAAATAGAACCTTAAAATGTTGCAAAGTCCAACCCAACCAATCTCATTACCACTACATAGACGTCAGAGCTCTACATGTTAAAAAAGGAACACCCAACCTAACCCAACCCAACCCATCCAAACCAATCTCAATACCACTACATAGACATCAGAGCTACATGTTAAATAAGGAACATGTCACACTACAAGATAATACTCCAGAAAGATAGAATAATATTTCAACTTTTATTCTTATTGCCAAACGTGCCATTAGAGTTATTATTACATAAATAATAAAACAAAAACGACATTATTTTGGGGAATGTTATCCAAGTAATATTATGACTTCATAATTTCCCTATTCAAAAATTAGATCACACAGTGGGTAATAAGAAATTTGACCCAGGTTCTACAATCCCCAGTTTACTACCTCCTCATGATATCACTTTTCTGTGTATCTACATGTATATGAGATCAATGTCTGGCAAAACCATGATTCTGAGAGTGGAATAGGTACTCCCTGTGAAACACTTTCACACCATCAATTGGTGAGCTCATGTTTCTAATTCCTCCCCCCTTGCAGATAAACAAGGCCGGTCGAGTTTCTGCATCACAAGAGTCAACATATACCTCAAGTCGGAGATACTGGAGCCCATATAATAAAATTAACTACGAGGGATGTGGCTTCATGAGGTGTGGAATAGTATGTAGTAATGGTGTTGAATGGGGACATGTACATCTCACACACAATAAGCAAAACTAGACAGAACACAGAGAGCAGCAGCATCACTAAGAGCACTTGAGAAAATGGAACTGATCAACCATTGACTCATTGGAACAACCGCACAAATGACATACAATCACATTATATAATGTTAAAATGCAGAAAGTTTTTGTGGTTCAGTCAGTAGATGAGAGTTTATGGCAAAGAGAAGTGAAGCCCACTATTAATGTAAAAATAGAAATTCTTATGCATTCACGAAAGTCCATATTTTTATCAAGAAAATCGTCTTCTTATCGGAAATTGTGTTAATTGGCGAGAGGCAGAAATGATGTTGTAGAATCCCTCTCTTAGCAAGTGTTAATATAGTTACAATTCCACAAGGAAAAATTAAATACATTCTGTTAGAATAAAGAGAAAAGGTGCTGATGACCCATACTGATAATATACACACCCACATGAACGGAAGAATTAATACTGTGCTTTAAGACAATCACAGGAGAGATCAATATAATTTTCCTTCTTCCAAATGGATTTATTATTTTCAAGCCCCCAAAATTATAAATTATTTATAGCCACCCCTAAAAAGAGAAATAGTTAAAGTTAACAGTCGTCTACTTGTTCCAATTTCATTCCAGTGCTTGAAGTTTGATCCACTTTACCTGGTTCAATGAGGAATCACTTTGAAGCTCCAGCTCACGCATCACTTCCATTGACAGTCCAAACCATTCATCAATCCAAGCAAAACAGTTCCGATGACTTTCGCGAAAAAGTGCCTTTTCACCCTGCAAAGAATCCATTCTCATATCTGAAATAAACCTTTGCCACTTCTACCTTATAATGCAAAAATACTTTCAACCATTGTCCCCAAAAAGGGGGGAAGAGATGACAGAAATAAGCCATGAGCAGAAAATCTTGATGACACATGAAAACTCCACAGTGGAACAAAGATGACTATACTTAGCCGCGTCCTTAATAACCGTAACTTTACTTTTGCACAGCTTGATTTAAAAGCTTAAACTTTTAGATAGAGCCACCTATTGCCTTCAACATGTCCCCTCATATGTAGGTGCCATTTATTTTTCCCCATCAAAGCCCAACATGTGAACATTTCATTTGAATGGGTGACGTAAGACTTGAACTCAATACCTGCTGCTCTGATACCATATTGATGTGAGCACGGAGTCAAGCGCGTCAAAGTCATGCCTGGGAAAAGATCCGTTGATTATTGAAGGAGATTCGATGACATGATTGAGAGCAAAGTGGGTGAAAGAGACGATGAGATTGCTGGCTCAAGCTACGGTGGATGAAACGTCGATCACGACAAGCAAATGAACAAATTTCGCGTAGGGCTAGGGAGGAGAAACCAGATGAATCAACATGATTCAAGCAACGGATGAGGAAGCATAATTCATTCAGGTCGCGAATTTTTCCAAATTTCGAGTAATCTTCTATTTATGTTAAAACTTTATTTTGTAATATCTTTTACTTTTTTTTTTTAGCTTAATTCTATTTTTAACTAGGTTTTATAGGTTTCATATAAATATGACTCATTCTTTTCATTGTAAAACATGACAATATTATTGAGATTTATTGAGAGGTAAATTTGTTTTCGAATTCTTGTTCTTCGTTGGACAAATCACGAACTTATCAAAATTCTTCTTATAGCTTTCAAATCAACCGAGGAGATTCTCAAATATTCAATCAAAAGGGTCAACATATCGTTGGCATATTGTTGGTTATTTTGATTCGTTATTTTCGAATCAAATCCAAAACTTTAATTACTTTGGCTTTCTTAGGTTCGATTTCAATCTAATCGTGGGTTTCGTAGTTCTTCGCTACATGGGTTCACATCAGTTAGTATTAGAGCTTAGGCTCCAAAATCAATGTTATATCCTTTTCGTTTTTCGTTTGAGTCTTTATTTTCTTTTTCCTTGCGTTTTTCGCATTCTTTTATTTAAATCTTTTGATCCGTAATTTTTTCGTAAAAAATTCAAAAGTTATTATTGTGCTCATTTTTAGTCCAAATCAACTTTCGTTTTATTTGCCGGTGTCATGGTTGAATTCCGAGTAAAAAAAGTCAAATTAAAAAAAATCTAGAAAATTTAGAAAATTCTGTGAAAAGTCAAATTAAAAAAAAAGTATATTAGTTATTATTTATCTCGAAAATTACCGACCAATTACGTTATCTATTGTGTAAAATTCAAGAACCACTTTCTTGGATTCAAATTCCATTTCAATCATCCAATTCAATTCCTTTTCTTTCTTGAGTCTTCAAAATTTTCGGAAAAAAATCTCACTCAAACCTCGGTTGAATTCCACGAGAATAATTCCTGATTGAGTTCGAATTTGTCCTTTGAAGTACTTAGGCGAAAGCATTGAGTAGAAAAATGCAGTGTGGTGAGATTAATAGAGGGAAAAACCCGAATTGAGTGATACACGAGTGCACATTTGTGAGGCAGAAATAAATTCTAGATTTAGGATGTCGACAGGAACGGGTCAACACCAGGCCGAAACAACAACTAAACCAACATGTTGGATGAGATGATACGTAGATTTGAACGGTTATTTGAATATGTGCGGGATCGATTGGATAGATAGACACAGAGCTTGCCAACTTGTGTAGGGGAGTTCAAAATAAACAGAGACAGGGTAGGCGGGAGCCTAGGACGAAGGTGCGTGAAGAATATGATTATGGGAGTGAAGTTGATGATGAGGCAGTAATCGAGGTTGAAATGGGTAGGATGAGAAATAGAGGAGCTAGACTTGAATGAAGGGATAGAAACTTGGTTGGAGACGAGGTAGAAGGGAAATATGGGCAACATAAAAATGTCCATTCCACCATTCAAAGGAAAGAGTGATCCGGAGACTTAATTAGAGTTGGAGAAAAATGTTGAATTGATCTTTGATTGCCACAACTATTTGGAGGAAAAGGTGAAGATAACGGTCTTTGAATTCACCGACTATGCAATCACTTGGTGGGATCAAGTGGTGACAACGAGGAGGAGAAATAGGGAACGACCGATCAATACATGGAAGGACTTGAAAGCTATCATGCGGAAGAGGTTTGTACTTAATCACTACTATTGAGAGCTTTATCAAAAACTACAAAGCTTCTACCAAGGATCGAAGAGTGTAGAAGACTATCACAGGAGATGTAGTTGTTGAAGATTAGGGTGGATGTGGAGGAAATTCGGGAGGCCACCATGGCCAGGTTTTTGAATGGGTTGAATTGGGACATAGCTAATGTAATGGAGTTGCAACACTATGTGGAATTAGAAAACATGCTACACATGGCTATGAAGGTGGAGAAGCAATTGAAAAGGAAGGGGACATCAAGGTACTCATCTGGTGCTTCGGGTTCTAACTCATCCTTGAAACCAAAGTGCGACAACAACAAAGGAGATGAGGCCGTTTCTAAGGGTAAAACTGAATTGTCGAAGTAAAGGGAAGAAAATGCTAGCAAGAAAATGGAATCTCATCCATCAAGGAGTCAAGAAATGAAATGCTTTCGGTGTTTGAGGTTGGGGCACATCGCTTCCCAATGTCCAAACAAAAGAGCGATGATTTTGCGGGAAAATGGAGATGTGGTGAGTGAAAGTGTGAGTGATTATGAATGCATGCCGAAATTGGAGGAGGCTAGTGATGGAGGCAATGTGGAATATGTTGTTGGCGAGCTATTGGTCATAAGGTGAGCTCTTAACACTCAAATCAAAGCGGATGACTTGGAGCTGCAAGGAGAAAATATTTTCCACACACGGTGACACATCAATAATAAGGCATGTAGCATGATTATTGACGGTGGGAGTTGTACAAATGTAGCTAACGCTAATCTGGTGAAAAAATTGGGATTAACTATGCTTAAACACCCTAGGCACTATAGGTTACAATGGTTGAATGAATGTAGGGAAGTTAAGGTGAATAAAAGGGTGTTGATAAATTTTTCAATTGGTAGTTATTAAGACGAAGTATTGTGTGACGTAGTACCTATGCATGCGGACCATATCTTGTTAGGGAGACCATGGCAATACGATAGGAAAGTGATACGTGATGAATATAAAAATAAGTGCAGCTTTGTCAAGGGTGGAAAGTCTATTACACTTGCACCATTAACATCAGCACAAGTGTATGAGTTAGAGAAAAAGAGAGAACACAATGAGTTGGCAAGTAAGAGAAAAAATAGTGAGGTGGCTAAAAGAGAAAAAGAAAGAAGAGCAACATGAGAGAAAAAAATGGGGTCTTTCGAGAGGAAAGAAAAGCTGCGAGCAATTTTCTTTACAAAAGGGAAGTGAGTTGAAAAGAATAATAGTGGAGAGACAACAAATGATTTTGTTGGTGTACAAGAGTCACTCCTCAATTTTGAGGAATCTAACTCACCTCTCCCTAGTTTGGCTATTTCTTTATTGCAGGAATTTGGAGATGTATTCCCGAAGGACATGCCTAGTGGGTTGCCACACATTCGAGGCATTAAATACCAAATTGACTTCGTACCCTGTGCATTCATTCCAAATCGACTAGCTTACTGAAATAATCACGAGTAGACAAAGGAACTTCAAAGACAAGTGGAGAAATCGATGAGCAAGGGGAATGTGAGGGAGAACATGAGTCCATGTGTTGTGCCAGTCCCACTTGTGCCTAAGAAGGATGGAATTTGGAGAATGTGCGTGGATTGCAGGGCCATGAACAACATAACGGTATAGTATCGTCATCATATTCCTAAGTTAGATGATATATTGGACGAATTATTTGGTACATGCATATTTAGCAAAATTGATCGTAAGATTGGTTACCATCAAATTCGAATGAGGGAATGTGATGAATGGAAAACCGCATTTAAAACTAAATATGGCTTGTATGAATGATTGGTCATGTCATTTGGACTCACTAATGTACCGAGCACTTTTATGTGTTTAACGAACCATGTTTTATGTGTATTTATAGGCAAGTTTGTTGTGGTTTACTTTGATGACATTTTAATCTACAGTAAGGACTTCAATGAACATATTGAGAATTTACTGTGTGCTAATAGTTTTAAGAAAAGAACAACTTTTTGCTAAATTTAAAAAGTGTACATTTTGCATGGAAAATGTTGTGTTTCTTGGATATGCGGTTGTGCTAAAGGAATTGAGGTAGATGAAGAGAAAATAAAAACTATTAAAGAATGGTCAACACCTAAAAGTATAACCGAGGTAAGAAGTTTTTATGGTTTAGCTAGTTATTATAGGCGATTTGTAAGAGATTTTAGCACACTTGCCACACCATTCACTGAAGTTGTTAAAAAGAGTAGGTTTTAAATGGGGCGATGAACAAGAGCGTGCATTAAACACTATTAAGGATAGGTTGTGTGAAGCACCGATTTTAGCACTACCTAATTTTGAAAAAACTTTCGAGATTGAGTGTGATGCATCATGTATAGGCATTGGAGCAGTTTTGATACAGGATAGGAGGCCGATAGCTTATTTAAGTGAAAAGCTAAGTGGAGCGGCGCTCAACTATCCAACATATGACAATGAGCTTTATTCACTTGTTCGAGCTTTGGAGACATGACAGCATTACCTATGGCCGAAGGAATTCGTGATTCACACTGATCATGAGTCATTGAAACACTTGCAGAGTCAAGGTAAGCTAAATAAAAGGCATGCTAGATGGATGGAATTTGTTGAGACATTTTCCTATGTCATACGGTACAAACAAGGTAAGGAAAATGTGGTGATGCATGCGTTGTCTCGAAGGTATGTGTTTCTTACTTCTTTAAGTGCGAAGTTACTCGGTTTTGAGTACATTAAGGACATGTATGTGAATGATTTAGATTTTTCCTGCATATATGAATCATGTAATAAGAGTGCGGTAAACAAATTCTTTAAGCATGAGGGTTATTTGTTTCGAGAAAATAAACTATGTGTTCCTAATTGTTCCATGCGTGAATTGTTGGTTAGAGAAGCACACGATGGGGGGCTAATGGGTTACTTTGGGATTGCAAAAACTTTAGAGATGTTAAGGGAACACTTTATTGGTATAAAACGAGGATTAATGTAGAACGAACTTGTGATCGATGCATAACTTATAAACATGCTAAGTCTAAGGTTTTACCCTGCGGATTGTATACTCCTTTACCCATTTCTAGTGAACCTTGAGTTGATATCTCCATTGATTTTGTTTTAGATTTACCTAAGACTAAAAACGATCAGGATTCAATATTTGTAGTCGTTGATAAGTTTTCTAAGATGGCGCATTTCATTCCATATCTTAAAATCGACGATGCCACTAACATAGCTAATTTAGGGTGTGTTTGAGCCACATTATTTTGTAAGAATGTATTCTGGAATAGTAGATTGATGGAGAATGTGTGGTTGAAAAATAAGGAAAAGTTATTCATGTGATGAAAAATATTATTTTATTGAAGAATGTGTGGTTAAAAATGAGTACAAGAATGAAAATAAAAACTTCAATGTGTACCAAACATGGGTTTAGTCTTTTAAGGAAATAGTGCGTTTACACGGGGTCTCTAAGAATATAGTGTCGGATAGAGATGTTAAATTTCTTAGTCACTTTTGACGGGTTTTATGGGATAAGTTAGGCACAAAATCGATGGGCAAACCGAAGTAGTCAATATGACTATGATTTAATTGTTGTGCGCTATGATTAATAAAAATTTGAAAAGTTGGGAAGAATGCTTACCTTTCATTGAGTTTGCATGTAATATGGCTATACATTCTACTACTTCATGTTCACCGTTTGAAATTGTTTATGGTTGTAAGTCACTAACACCATTGGATTTAATTCATTTACCTATGAATGAACATGGTAGTTTAGATGGGAAAAAGAAGGTCTGGATGGTGAAATCACTCCATGAAAAGGTGAGATTGCAAATTGAAAACAAAAAAAAAAACATTATGCGTCACAAGCTAACAAGGGCTGGAAGAGCGTTTCATTTGAACCCGGTGATTGGGTTTGGGTACATTTGAGAAATGAGCGCTTTGCAGAGCAAAAGAAATTAAAGATGCAGCCACGGGGAGATGGACTGTTTCAAGTTCTCGAGAAAATCAATGATAATGCATACAAGCTGGATCTTCCTGGTGAGTATAATGTTTCGGCTACTTTTAATGTAATTGATCTCTCTCTTTGATGCAAGTACAGATTCGATGATGAATCCTTTTGAAAAGTGAAGGGATGATGTGAGCACGGAGTTGAGCGCGTCAAAGTCAAGCCCGGAAAAGGATCGGTTGATATCGAAGAAGGTCCGATGACATGGTCGAGAACAAAGCAGGTGAAAGAGGCGATGAGATTGCTGGCTCAAACTACGGTGGACGAAACGCTGATCAGACGAGCAAAGGAACAAGTTTCGTGTTAGGCTCGAAGGAGAAACCAGATGAATCAACATTATTCAAGCAACAGACGAGGAAGATTAGTTCATTCTGGTCGCAAATTTTTTCAAATTTCGCTTAATCTTCTATTTAAGTTAAAACTTTGTTTTGTAATATCTTTTGCTATTTTTTTAGCTTAATTTCGTTTTTAACTAGGTTTTATGAATTTCATATAAATAGGACTCACTCTTTTCATTGTAAAACACAACATTATTATTGAGAGGCAAATTTGCTTTCGAATTCTTTTTATTCGTTGGACAAATCACGAATTTATTAAGATTCTTCTTGTAACTTTCAAATCAACCGGGTGATATTCTCAAATATTCAATCAAAATGGGTCAACATATTGTTTGCGTATTGTTGGTTATTTTGATTCGTTATTTTCGAATCAAATCCAAAACTTTGATTACTTTGGCTTTCTTGGGTTCGATTTCAATCTAATCGTGGGTTTCGTAATTCTTCACTACGTGAGTTCACATCACCTATTCAACCACTTGATCAAAAACTTAATCTATTAGATAGGACCACATGTATATCATCAAAATATTGTCTTCAACAATTACATAAAAAAAGTACTTCTATTTCTGTGTTTGGTCTAGAAATTAACTATATGCTGACAATTTGACTAGCAATAAAACCAATGGATTATTCTGATTTGTTGCTACATATTTATAAAAATTCAAAATAGTGAGAACATGGATATGTGAATATCTTGGATTTCACTACAAATTATATTTAAAGATCACTTAAAGTTCACGAGATATACCGCAAGCAGACCATTTTCAAGTCTGCTGCCAAAGCCCCAGTATGGAGCATCTATTGTCACCAATTTGTACGCCGTCATAACTGGATTACACTGGTCCTGCATGCAGTGAGGAAAACCAAGTCAATGAACCTCAAACAATTAACTTGATAAAACCTGCTGCCAGTTGTTCTGCAAGCGTATAAAAATTCAGTTGTTCAGCCGATGTATTCTCAATCATGTCAAATAGATGTTTTCGTATGCCACCCTGTATTAATTACTTTCTACCTACTTGGAAAACTAGTCCTTCAGACAATGTTGTCTGTTGGAGTTGAATCTCTAATCAGAATTTTCTTGAAGGGAATCATATCCCAAGTGGAAAATAGACCAAAAATGTTATTTCACAGATTTTGACAAGTTTGAACAAGCAGCAGCTTAAGTGCAAGGTGAGGAGAAATAACAGCTGTCAATTATATCTAGTATAGAAATGTCACACCAGGACCATTATTCACTGTAGTTCTCTCCGTCATGACTGAAATATACAGACATAAGATGCAAATTGAAGTTAATAAAAATAGAGATCTAAGTATGCTTTAAGGGAAATCTAGAAGCTTCAAAGAACCAATAGGAAGATCTTATGAAAATTTAAAAAAGATTTCCATACAGCTTTAGTTCATAGATTTAGCAAAAGAAAAAGGAAAGGACTAGGATATGCAGGAAAAAAATGTTTTTTTTTTTTTATATATCTATATCCTTCTCCATATAAAGCATTAAAAAACTAAGCATTCAAACGCCCCTCCTTCTAGTACTTCATAAAACATATGCGGATCAACAAGCCTCAGTTCAGTTGATATTGGGGTTACATTGAAATTGTTTGCTAGATCGAGTACTAACACAAATTGCTTATAACTTCTAGCTAACAGAGCTAAGGTTGCCTGCAAAGTTCATTTTTCTAGATAATTAGTTACTTCGAGTCAATATTCAACCAACAATGGCCAAGGCTGAACACATATTTTCTCCTCAGACAAACAACTGAACAAGTCTACTGAGGGGCTTGTCCAATTAAACTAAATTATCCAAACAACAAGTAATTCAAGTGTTAATACAACGAACATCACTCAAAGAATCTTATAATACATCAGACATGACTGTTGAAATACAAAAATTGAAAACCGTGTTTCTTTTATTCTTGAAAATAATGTAAACGAATCTAGTAAAATAGAAGAATTAATTCTAGTATTGCTGCGTATGCATGCCTCAACTTGGCATCACTTAAATTATTTAGAAGAAACTTGAAGAGAAGAATTTTTATTACAGTAGATTTAAATGAGTAAAACAAAAACACGTAAGAAAATACAAAGACAGTTAGCTAATTAAAGAATAAAAACATCTTTGGTGTTGCACGGATCTTGACACAGAATTTAGAGGTTATGAATAGAGGCTTTGGGTATATTTGAAACAGATAATGATTCGTCTAAAACATGCGTATGCCTCAATTTCACAACAGCGCGGTGCTTATTTCAAAATAAATGCTTAAATGCATATTGTGCACCATTGTTCTTCTCCCACAATCTCAAATAACTAAAAGTTTCACCTGAATGAAAAGTTGAAGGTTTCATCTGAATATAAAGTTGTCTTGGGGTAAAGAATATTGACATGTATGTACGTTTTGCTATTTCAAAAGCATAACATGCACATTCTCCCCCAATATTCTTTAGTTTTAAAGACTGAAAAGGAAAAAATACAGCAGGTCTTAATGGTGGTTTTATGCCAATTGGCCGTCATATTATGCTTTACAGTCCATCATCATTGGAAGGGGGTCACTGAAACAGACGAAGGGTCATTTCGGGCACATTTGAATCTAAAAATAATTTTCTTCTTATGAGTTTTTTTTTCTGAAATAACTTGTGAAGATGAGCTCATCAAAGTTGATTATTTTTTTTTCATTTCTTCCATTTCACGTGTTCTAATAGGGAGGAAAACTAACATAGCCCGTTGGACTTGCTTTAGATCTTCCAATTGATCTAGAAATGAATATTTGTCCAAATCCATATTAATTTGGGACGAGGCTTAGTTTGTTGTTGATGTCTCTCTCTTTTTATTTTTTTAATTATTTCTCTAAAAATAGTAACATCCCTTCTGCTTTTATTAACAAATGCAAATGAGAAAGCATTTTTGTTTTACATATCTACAATTGAGAGTGCATGTAAGTGTATCGAAGGAGTTTTTAAGGTTTGGCTGACAACTAACAGAAATCATGTATGCTTCCAACTCAAAAATGGAATTGAGCAAATTTAAAGTAAACCACCAATGGAAAAGGTAATAGTTAAATCTAATTTCAAACATTTCCAGATTCTGGAACATGTAGCACAATCTCATTCAAAAGTAAAATTAGAAATGTAACAGGAGAACTCCTATGAGTCTGGCATAGCATGTTTACCTAATACGATATCTTACATTACAGATCTATTCTGATGTTCATGGTAACTAGAGTTCATTTTTATAAATTACAAGGAGGTACAAACCTGCCATCCCTCTAAAAGTGGTCCACGGCCAGTCATCTCTGACTGGAATTGAGAAAAATCAATACTGTTCCTCCCAACTATATAACTCCAGTAATCATTTGCATCTGAAGCTATGTCTATCATTTCCATCTGTCTGATTGACAGTTGTTCTTTGTTTAGGCTATGCACCTAGATTGTAGAATGTTCAATTAATAATCTTGAGAAAAAACTAGAAAGAGAAAATGGGTCATTAAATGGCTAAAGAATGAACTAGGATTCCATGTTGAACTAAAGCGATGTTAAAACTCACATTTTCAGAGTGTCCATTGTCAGCCTTATGAATAGTTTCAATTGTTAAAAGAAACCTTGTGAAATATGGGCACTGAAAAACACGAAACATGGAGATTTACAATCAAAATTTTATAGAGGTGAAAATGATTTTAAGAAAAATTGGCAAAAGGTTGAAATAGTTACCCTAATAACTGCTTGAAGCGGAGTCGGACATCCAGCAGCAACCATAGATTCAGGATGGAAGAAACTCAATCAAAAGAATCAATTTTCAGTTAATAATGTGAATGCGATAAGAAATCATGTTGACAAAACAAACCTGATTTACATCTTGGGTACGCATTCCATGCCTCCTCTTGCATCACAAGAGCATCTGTTGGTGCAAATTTAGTCAACCAAGTAGGGGCTTTGCTGGAAAGAGTAAGGTGAATGAATCATTAAATGATGATTCAAACTCTTAAGAAAATTCTCAGAAGAAGTTTCGGATACAATTAATCAAAACCAGACTGGATAATATAGAACTAAAACGGCTCTGGTGAGTAGTATAGTAGTCTAAAGATATATAAAGATTACTGAAAAAGGATGAAGAGGAAAAATGTGCCAGAAAAATGAATATCATCAAAATACACTGAAGCAGAAAACTTTTTATTGAAGTTGGAAGAAAATCTAAGGGTCGTCAATTTGGAAAGCGTACTAACTGGCAACTCGAACCTCATAAAGATAAAAAAAAAATACGCCATGTCTTTTGCTTCTTTGTCAATGGAATGGACCTACAATTTTCTCAAGTTCACAATTGATGCATATATTTACTCCATTCACTTACATCAAAATGCACAGCTATTCATCTGATCAATTGCACAAGAAAGATTGCAAATTCAATTCGAGTTCACATAACATAGTACAATTTTCTCCAATTTACCTTTGTAACCGATATATTTTGGATGTGTATTGCCCCTTTCCAAACTCATCATCTTCGAAAGGTCTGTTCTCCAAAACCTCCACCCCTTCACTCCCTGTGGTGTTTTGCTGTTGCATTTTCATAACCATATACATCTGAGCTACTTGATACTGCCATTCAAATCAAAAATCCCTTAAATTTGCTGAACAGAAATAGATAATTAACCCTCAAAATCATCTAAATTTTTTTTACCTCTTCCAATGACAAAGGCATAACAACTCGACTTTACAACGACCCCAGATGCAAAAGGATACTGGTCAAGGAAAACAAAATGTACCCAACAAAAAATAAAACTGTGATGTTTGGAGATATTTTAGGATAGCCTTTCTCGAAATTTTGTTACTACCAGTGCCCAAAAATCATAATAATAGTGTTAAACCAAAAAAAAAAAAATCAAGGTCGGGAATTGGATTCAATGACTCAATATTACATATAGGAACGACATAATAAACACATAAAATATATAACAGAAAGAGAACCTTCAGTGATATTGAATTTGCAGAATCCTTACAAAAATACAAAATGGGCATGATCACAAAAATGACAGGACATGCACGCACATCAAAATCAACACTAACTTTGGCGTTTTCACAGAGACAAGGATACAATTCGCTGATCTGAACCATTATTTCTCGTATTGATTGTGAGCAGGAACTCCCTTCAATTAAGTTTGCAAAAGCAGAACGCTGACAGATTAAATTAACCCCAACAATAACTAATGAGAGGAAAGGTAAGTATTTTTCAAAATTGCAAAATGGATGATTACAGGTTGCGTTTTGACAAACTCAGCGAAGCCCGGCACATATACTATATTAGAGAAAAGGTGACAGAGATGAAAGGAGAAGGAACGTGTCTTTTGCGTTGGGAAGTCCAAAATGGAAGATTAATGTTTTGACCTTGACATATTGTATTGGAAAATATGGCCATAAGCGGACGGCGGCTCATACTTTTCAAACCGCTTGGATTTTTTTTTTTTATTATTATTATTTTTTTGGGAGAAATTTAGCACGATTGATCCTTGACTTATTCTATAACCAAGAAAAATGTTTATTATACATCATCATTTATATAATTTTTTTATAAGTGTTAAAAAAAAAGTATTATTCACGATGAAAACTGTCGATAGTCATCACATATGACTTACGCATGCAGTGGCGGGCTCGGACATTTTGAATTAGGTGCACAATCAAACTAGCAAAAAAGTTATTTGTTAGTTTGCCAACCACAACGTTGAAGTCGATGACTCAATCGATAGTTCGGTCTTTGCTACTATATAAAATCAAGTTGCTCATTAAAAAATTATTATATCATCGTAACTTGAAATGAGCAAAACTTGCAGTCCAATCTTATAACGATCTGAAATTTTTTGAGGCCATATTCGATGTAAAATTTCCTAATAAAATGATATAAATTATATTTAGAATTTGTCGTGCAAAAATAATAAACGTTAATAAAATAATTGAGTTTATTTTTAAGATGCATGTTTTGACGCACATCTAATTATTTTAGATATTTGTTTAGTTCATTTGATATGTCTACAATGTAGTTCTCAAAACCAGTTTCCAGATAACTTTGATGATTTATGAATTCGACTAGCGTATGATCGTGGGATAATTTTTAAAATTAGCATGTTATCAAATTTATCGAAATACTAGTTTGAAATAGCCTATTTTGACGCGTTGTAATATTTGCTACGATTGACTGTTCCGCATATCGTTAACAACGTGAAAAATTGGATCGTAAGCACTTCGAAACGGTATTAAGAATGCAATACTTTGACTTCGCTTGACATCCATAGTGATCTTGCAGATTGAGACAAAAACATTAAAAAAAAAAAAAGTCAATTTTTTTGGAAGACCCGCCAAGTCCAATTGTGCATCCGCCGGTGTACACATGGAAATTTGTGATTTGGTGCATGAGCCAGTAAAAAACTATTACATTAATATAAATGATAAACTGACAAGTGTATTGAATTTTTTTTTTAATTGGTTGGTAAAATTTTAACCCAATCAAATATCTCAACATCATTTATTGATAAATAAATATATATATAAGTTGTAATATTAGGGATGACAACGATTCGGTTCAGGGTCGGTTCGGCTAAAATCATAACCACATCACCAAATTTTTTATCATACCATAACCGCGTCATAACCACGTAAGTCGGTTCGGTTCGATTTAGTTCGATTAATAGCTACAAAAATAAATTATTTTTTATAAGTCCAAATTCCAAACGTCAAAGTGAAAAAACAAAAAAAAAAAAAATTATGAAGAAAAGTCAATAAAAACAAAAAACAATACTAAGTCAATTTAGCAAACAATATCCCAAATGAAAATGCAAACAATATCCTAACTTCCAAATGTAAAATTCGAATTTAACAAACATTATCAATATAGATCAAGACTCTTACTAGCATAGCTCAATCTCCATTTTCCCCACAACTCTTACTAACATGGTCAAAAGTAAAGGCTCAAAGTTGATTCATATATAATAAATAAGAAATGTAATTAAAGTAATAATATAATCATACTACCTAATCAAGAATAATCTTAACTGAAGATTTAAACCAAAAAAAATACATCTTCGTCAATGTCATCCTCACTAAACCTTGCACAAGCTCCGGAGTATGATGAAGGTGTAGAATTTTCTACACACAATAGAGAAAAAAATTAGCAATAAACGAAAGTGCGTGAATAACAAATATAAAACAATAAATTTTACCACGAATATCAGTCCAAAGCCAAAAGTGGTTTAGATCAGTAGAAAGATTAAAGGGCCGCTAAAAGTGGTTTAGATTACTAAATTTCAAAAACCGAATTCTTTGTTTCACTTAAATTACAGAAAATTATTGATTCTGTTAATTATCTTCATTATTTATAGCAAGGATTATTCTACAATATTAGAGCTCATGAAACTGACAGTCTTTTGAGTGATCGTGTATGAATAGAATTTCTCTAAAGGAGATAAAAATAAGATGAAATTCAAGAGCTGAGAAGTCAGTTTTTTGACTGTAAATTATGAAGATTAGACAAAGAACAACAGGAATATTATCACATATTACACAAGGCTTAAACTTTAAACATGTTGTCTTCATTTTTATCACATTCGTTTCACAAAAGCAAACCACAGAGCCAATTAAAACAAAAACCCATAAACAAATTGTTCAAATCACTCAACATACACAAACAAGATAATTCTCATAACCAACCAAAACACACAAATCTACGTAATGGGTGTTGAAATATGAAATCAAACTTGAAAAAGAAAAAGGGTATCAGCAAAAGGAAACATTCTCTTCACATATTTCAATGGTTTAAAAATGAAATTCACAAAAATAAAAACACTTAAATTATAGACTAACATGTTGTTCTTCTATTTAATTTGAGTTGAATTTGAATATTTTGGATCCGCAGAGAGACGCGATGGAATCAGGAATCGGTAGTCGGCTGCTTTGAAATGAGGATTTCCAATTTTAAGTTTTAGAATGATTTGATACAATGATAATTGGGTTACGGTATAAATGAATTGGGTTGGACTTGTAGGTAATGCGGTCAATTTTTTAATTGGGTTTGTCAAAAAAAAAAAAATTTAAATTGCCAAATTAAATTTTTTTAGCGAGTAATCGGTTTGAGGAAGGGCACCAATGTTAAATACCATACCCGCCCCACCTCGAATCGGGTTATTAAAATCAAAACCATAACCACCCCATTGCACAATTGGTTCGATTTTTTCGCCTCATTCGGATCGATTAATCGCGATTTTCGATTTTCACAATTCGAATTGTCATCCCTATGTAATATACATCATACATGTAGTACGACCGATATATCTATATATACCACACTTATTTCTTCTAACAAGGACAATTTTTAAACTCGTCAACGCCATAAGGACATCTCCAATGGAGACACATTTGCACCAAATTTTGGTACATTTTGGTGTAATGGTGTCTCCAACGAAACACCATCTTTTGCACCATTTTTCATCATTTTGAAAAAATGGTGCAAAAGTAAGTAGTGTTGCACACATTGCACCAAAATGGTGCAAAATTCAATTTGTCATTTCTTTTAATTTGGCAAAATAAAAGGATGTTATTAGTATTATTATTTGCATTTAAATTAAATTTGAAATGTTAAAAATAATAATTACTGAATTAATTAAAATAAGAATAAAAAAATTTAAAATATAACTAACATGATTATTTATAATTAGCATGTATTACATGATATCATGATTGTATGTATAATAATGCATAACACAATTATTGAGGACGAAAGTATTGTTGATGCACCAGTTCGATAATGGACGGAAGCGTCAAGTCTGGAAGTTAAGTTGGTTGAAGACGAAAATCATCGTTTTCAAGAATTCATTGCTCGTCATAGACAAATCAAGGATAAAGATGCTCACATTGCATTTTGAAATGCATTAATCGATCATTTGTGAGAAGAACATACGAATTCTGATAATTAAATTGCAATGATATTTCGACTTCATATTTAGTAATTTAATTGTACTGTGTTTTAATAATATATTTATTTAATAAATTTAATATTTTTTTTAATTTCACATAATTATTTATTTAGTAATTTATATATTTCTAAAATGAATAAATAATTAGTATTCCAAATAAATAAATTACTAAGAATAAAAAAAGAGAAGAAAATGATTAAACACTGTTCATTTGGTGTAATGATTGAAGATAAATTTTAGTTTGATGCAAAATTTGGTGCAGCACTAAAGATGACCTAACTATTAAAAATTCCTAACAAGTAAGGGGGACAAGGGTTGCCCTAATCTTGACATGTGCCTGGATTCCACTCGTTGTCATTCCTACGTGAGATAGCACAAAGTCACCATGTAACAAAATTCTATCACAAATTTGAATTGTCCACAACCTTCAAATAAAAATTATTTTGTATCCTCCTTAGTCAGTACTGTTATAATTTGTTCGTGCCTTTTTCAGTTCTTGCTACTATAACTCGACTACTCGAGCAACTAGAAAAAAGTTTGATAAACTTGTAATGTACAACTGCAATTTTCAATATTGTTTGGTCCTTGTTATTTCAAAAATACATTATTCTCTCTTATTTTTAATTATATATTCATTAATAAAATAATATTACACGCAAATAAAAATGTTTATTTTTTATTTTTTAACCACATATCATACATTAACCTCAATGTTTGGATCATCGACATAAATTCTTATAGTAAATCCTGCAATTAAAACCAAATTAATATCCCGTGCAAACTTACGAATATTAGCATTGACATGTCTGTTTATGACATCTAATGACTACCATGAGATGAGCCCGTCTTCCTTATATATAACATTATTGTCTCCCACACAAAAAAGAAATATAGGAGCAACTAGTCGAACTCGCTTGGAGTGCTCAATTGGACATTTGGACTTCTCCAACAAACTGCTTGTATTTTTATCTTTCTTCCCATCGTTGCTTATGCTAGACTTACCGAGATCAATAGTAGCAGCGCAAAATTTATCGATAAGCCCCACACATACAACTTCTTACTTTAGTTTTTTTCTTTGCTAGTTGTACGTTATTTGTGTACAATTTGGATGACATTTGAATATATGGCAAAATCGCGATCGTTGATTGTTTTAGAGGTTGGAAAAATTAATGATAAAATTGTGTGTGACATGATGCAATATAAAACAAAATGTTAATTTGAATGTATGTGTAGCAAAACTCTTTGTTTAAAGGTCTTGACTTTCTAATAAAATTTTCAAAGAAAAATGCATGCGATATAACCATCAAAAGAATAAGGGTTGTGCTATTCATCGAGGGAGTAATGTCCCAACTAAAAAACAGGTACATGTGAAAAGTTATTTTAACGATAAAAAAGACGTAAATGTCCTTCTATTATCTTAATTTAAATTAAGATTTTCTATTCCTAATATAGGGTAATTTTGATTTATTTCTCCTAATAAATAGAAAAGTCAATTATGCTCATATTTATCTATATATCTTTTATTAAAATAATCGTTTAATGTTCTAATTTTATTTTCTAATTTATTAATTTCTCTATTAATTCTGACTATATTTTCTTTTATAGACATAAGTGTATCTCTATTATTTTTCAGAAAATAATCAAACACGGTATAAAATGATTTAATTTTTTCTATTTTTCTTTCACAGTTAATTTCTAATTTTCGAATACAAGTAACTAAAATTTCATAAATAGTAGGAGTGCAAATATTAATGCAAGTAACTGACATAAATAAGAAAGATCTTACATTATTGAAGCAGAAGGTAAATGCAGGATAATATCATTGAGATTTCCCTCAAACTTGCTCCCATATATTATATACTCAGATATAAGTGATCAGTGTTATTTGAATTTAAGAAAGTGGGTTATGGTCCAACACGACTTCCACACTCTTATTGATTTTATTTCTGACTCTTTTGCATATCTCACAATAGATCACACGGAATCTCAGTTTTCCTTTCAACTCCTAGTTAAAATATCACCTTGAATGGTAACAGGGTTCTCATGGCTTTCTTTAATAACGCCTACACACGACAACAAGATACTTGCACTAACCCTCAAGGTTTTCACCGTTGGAGTATAAGTAAGAAAGAGCTTTTGAGAATATAATAAGGATAAAAAGACAGTGTCTTCAAACAACTTTGATTTCATAAATAGATCACACTAATATCTCTTATAAGAGTATACATAAATACTTTGGCTACACTCTTTGTACTTTCTCTAAAAAGATTAGAACTCCATAGATACCTTATTACAAGCTTCACTGGAAAGAAAGAAATTGAAAATGTTTACAAGATTCAGAATACTAGATAGAGATATAAATTTTTGGCTTAAGAATTGCTTGCTTCTTCTGGGAATTCGTCTTCAATTTATAGATTGCAAAAGTGCTTCAACTATCCTTCATTATTGATGCTTTCACTGTGTAAGATAATGAGAATCTTACTGTGGCCTAAAGTTCCGTGTCTTAACATGAAAAATAATTGAGTTGGAACCCACAGTTTTTCTTTATCAAAGTGATTTTTGATAAAGTAGTGATAAATGGGTCTATTACCTTGTCATATGAGACTCAAACCATTCATCCGGAAATTCTGTCGAATCAATAGATATTGGTGAGCCATCTTCTTCAATGTTACAGAATTCGCACTTGTGATTTGGATAATGCCAAAACTATTTGCACAACTCTTCTTTTGCTTTATGTGTTCCATTGGCATGTCCATAAAAAATATGACCGCACCATGTATCAAGATAGTGTCAATTTTCTTGCTTAGTGGGTGCCACAGTCTTGCTGTAAATCAAAGGTCTTGTGATTCATACACCCATATTTTTTATTTTTCTTCAATAATTTTTTGAATATGCTCAAACTGCTCCTTGTATCCTTTGGCACTACTAAAATCTGTCATTTTGATGACGTCTTCTGGTGTAGTTTCATGGACTCCACTCTTCTCGGGCTGAAGATGCTTGAAAGTAGTGGCAATTCTTATGATATGGCTAACCGAAAGCAGTCTATCTTCTTCATTATCTCATTTGGGACTTGCAGAGAAAAATATGAATATATATGTTCTTTTGTTTAAGAACTTGATAATATCTTTCAATAGCTCGAACCACATCCTTTGGTAACATAAAAATTTCTTTTAAGGATTCAAATCGATAAATACAAATTATATTTCCTATTTCATAGAGAGCACGAACCCAATAAGTTGGGGCTCCTGGATAAAGATTAACTTTGTTATATGTTCCATATGTTAAAGTTTTCATCTATCATCTTATACTGGTGAATCGGCAATAGACTAGATTGAACAATACATATGCAAGCATAAAATCGTTTTTATTTTTGATATCCATAACACCAAGGGTGTTACATGCTTTGATAATATTTGAGCAGTGAAACTCTAGTACAGAGATACTATCCTTTGTAAATCTCTTTTCTATGATAGAGACAAATTAGTATTCTATTTGACTGATAATTTATGAAGTTTTAATGCTCATTGTTCAATACTGGCGCTAGGGCCTTCAGATTTATTGGCACTAGAGCATTCAGATAATATAGCCTAATTAGCTTTCTCAGATAGTGGCTTGGCAGCAGCCGTTTCCATCGAAGTTGTCTTGGATTTTATTGCAGCAATCTTTATGTTCATCTTGAATTTCAATACATCTAACTCCTTCTTGATTTGCTCCATTCTTGGTTAAAAAATCTGGAATAAAATTGTCTTTTCCTTTAATATGGACAATATCAAATTTAAATGGTGCAAACCACATTTGCATCCTAATAAGTGACATTTCAGCTGCACTATTCCAAATTTATTTATTAATAATGGTTTTACCTAAGTATTATCTATTCTAATAAGAATTTTTTTAGGTAGCAAATAAGGTTCAAATTTTACCACTCTTTTCTTAACGGCTAAACATTCTTTACGATTAATATCATACCTTGTTTCGGCATCTTTGAATGTGCCTAAAGTATAAGTAACAAGCTCTTCGGGCATTTACATAATGGATTACAAAGAAATTCTTTATGATTTTTTTTAATGATTGTTCCCCAGTGTAATAAAGATGCATCAATTTCTAAAATAAAGAAATCATTGTCGTTTGGAATATTTAATTCAGGTAGATCTTCACACATTCTCTTAATTTTGTTCATCATTTCTATATCTTCTTCTGTTCATTCCCCTTCAACTCCTTTTTTAGTTTTTTGGTAAAGTAGACTTTGTATTTTACGCATTTTTTTTATAAATGTTTCAGAATAATTTAATAATCCAATAAAGTTTTGCAACTCTTTCTTATCTCTAATTACTTCTAGAAATTTAATAATCTTTTTTCCAATATGAGATTGTCGAAGTATTTTTTCTTCTGTAAAAATATATCCTAAGAATTCGATTTCTATTTTAGCTATTTCTGTTTTTCTTTCTGATAGGGCTAATCCATATTTTCTTGTAATATAGTTGAACTTCTTAAGATGTTCAATATGTTTTTTAAATTCTTATTATGAATAAGGATATCACATACATAAACAATGCATAAGTTCTTTATTGATCTAATAATCTTATTCATTCTCTGTTGAAATATTGTTGGTGCATATATAAATCCAAATGACATAACATTTCATTCGAATTGTCCTAATGGATTAGGTGTAGTAAAACTAGTTAAAGGTTTTGATACTTCATCTAGTTTTATTTACCAATATCCTGATTTACAATCAAATTTCGAATATATTTTACTTCTTTTTATTTGTTTTATTAACAATTCTTTTATTGACAGTTTATAACTATTTGATATAGTTTTATAGTTTAAATCTCTATAATCAATTACCATTCTAACTTTTCCTATTTTAATTTCACTATAGTTTCTAACCATAAATGATGAACTATCATATGGACTGATTGATTCTCTTATTACTCATAATTATAAGAGATCTTTAATTTGTATTTCAAATTCTTTTTGATCTTCTTCACTATAAGGTAATTGTTTTCCTAAAATTTTAGTATCTGAGTCTTTTAGTTCAATTGTTGCCACATGTCTAGCTTTGTCACATTTGGCTAAAGGATGTTCATCATAACATTCTTTTAGTTCTAATGTAATACTTTTTACTTCTTCTTCTAAATTACAAATTCATAATACTGGAATTTTTTATTTTTAATTAATTTCTGTATAATATTCGCCACAATTACATGTAGAACTCTGATGTCTAGGTTTATGGTGAATTGACTGATCTGCAATTCCAATAACTTTATAGATTTTTGAAGTTTTAATTTTGTGATTACAAGGTGTGGTAAATTCAAAACTATTTTTATCTTATATAGATAAAATTCTCTACTAAAAGAATATCACATTCTATTTTATCCGTTGCATATATTCGTGGAATAAAACATTTTCTATTTCATATAATTATAGGAACATTTTCTACAAAATCTCTATAGATTTCTACAATATCGTTGGCTATTTGACCATAAGTTGTTTTCTTATAATTTCTTTTATAATAATGTTCTGGGAACACATATCTTTGCATAGGCAAATACCCGATCCAGTATCAAGTATAGCATGAAATTTTATCATATGGTAGTTTGGTAAATTGAGAGTTATCTCAATATATGGACCAAGTATACTAGTTTTGATTGATCTAATTCCTTGTATCATATAAATTGGTTCTTTGTTTTTATTAACTCTAGAAATCATTTTTTGTTTGCCTTCTATAGTTATTTGTAAAGTATTCTTCTGGATATAGAATTGTGAGACTTTTTCAAGAAAGTTCATTCCAAGTAATATTGGACTAGTATCTTTTCCCTTTCCATAACTTTTATGGATTTTAAGATTTAGTTTAAATTGTTCCCCTTCTATATATGTGAAACTTAGTTCTAAATTAACAAATGTTTTAATTTCATATTTAATTCCATGATAATCTGTAAGAGTTATTCCTTGCGGTAATTTTTCTTTTTAAAATATCTCTCGTGACTCTTAAATCATTTGTTTCTCTTCCAAGGTTTAAGATACTTCTTAAATTTTTTCTTATAATATGGTTTCCTAAACGATTGGTGACAACCAAATTGTGGTACTGCTGTTATTTCTCCATAACAATATAAACTTGCTTTCTTACCATGCAGGGGCGGACACATGGGGGCCTGGGGGGGTACGTGCCCCTCCAAACTTTTGATTTTTTTTTTTTTTTTTGTATCGATTGAAATCTAAATAAAAGTTAACAATACATTTTAATTAAATATTTCATAGAATCCATAACTATTTTAACTTTTATCAAAATTTACTACAAATTTGATTTTAATTTCCACCAAATAAGGGCAAAATCACAATAAATTTGAATTTCGATAACGTGCTAACTTTACAAATTCACCGACGATTGTACGCTAATCAAATCTACAAATTGCTTATGTAATCTCAAAGCTTATTTTGATAACTATATTATGAGTATATCGAATAGTCCAAATAGATATCGAAAATAGTAAAAAAATACGTTAAACGTGAGTCTTAAAAGAAAAACGTCTAACTCACATTTAAAAAAAAAAAAAATTCAATTATTTCATTAACATTTACTATTTTTGCGATACACCTCAATGTAATTTTCATCATTTTATTAGAAAATTTTATATGGAATATGACATCAAAAAATTTCGAAATTTTACATCCGAAAAATTCATATCCCATGTAAATTTTCGAATGCAAAATTACATAGGATATGATTTTTTTTTTTACATAAATTTTCGAGTGTAAAATTTATCCCAAGTTCGAGTGTGCCCCCTTAACTTTTATCTTCTGCGTCCGTCCCTGTTACCATGTTTTCTAAATAGGTGTTGGTACATAGATTTTCTACACCATTCAGATATTCTTCTCTTACCGAATAAAGTTCTCATTCCTAATGTATCAGTTTTATGGTTAGGATCTTCCCATTCTAATTTATTCCAATAAATTTGGTAATCTTCAAATAATTTATGACCATATGGCCAAGGTAGTTTTAAAAAATATCTATTTAGTAATTTTACATCTTCTTCTGATAGGTTCCACTCATTTATGTATTTAGATGCTCTAGTGTATATCTTTTCGAATTTCTTAGTATATTCGTTTAATTTACACATATCGCAGATTTTTAATAGTTCCATTTCTTTTTCTTCTTGTAAGACTTCTTGAGTAATCATATCTATTTTGGTTTCTAGTGTAATTTCTCCTAAGTAAGTGTCTAAAGAAATTTTCCATTCGTTTTAAAATTTCTTTAAAGCTTTTAGCTTCTAAACTTTCATTACTATCAATAGTAGTCATATATTTTTCTCCATATTTAATTTTATTTTTGATTTTTTCAAAAGTTCTCCTCCATATATCTGAAGTAATTTCTTTAAAGACGTGAATTAAAAAATTATAAGCTTGAGTTGTGTTCCATTTATAAAAAACAACAGCTAAATCAGTAGCTTTTGCCCATGAGTCAATAATTTCACTTTTATTATTGCTATCATCAACATCTAGCCATATTCCTGTTGTAGGAATTGGTTCAGTAAATAATTTAATTAGATTATTATCCCTAAGATGTATAGACTTAGTTGACATAATCTTGGGTCCTTTCCTAAAATTGTAACCTTCTCGTTCTTCTTTTATTTCATGTTCTATTATACATTCTAAATTCCAATTTTCAGATTCAACTTGTGTTCAATTTGTAATAATATTAGTTCTACTTGTTTCTCTAACTAAAGGTTGATTTTCAACTTGTTCATTTAAATGTGGAGTATTAATTTCAGTAGTTTTCTTTTTGGGTGGAGGATCATTCATATAAATATTCTCAGTTTGAATAGTTAATTGTTCTAAACTTAGTTTGTAGACTTCTAATTCTTCTCCAGTTGCTTCATAGAATTTAGTTTCTAATTTTTCTATAACATAAGCCGATAAAGGTGGTTCAATTGATATATATAAAAATCATTTTTCAGTTTTGATTCTTTAAATGTTGATTCAATTAGTTTATATAAGATTTTTTGTCCTATTTTAATATTGTCATTAACAATTTCTAAATTGGATTTAATATTTTTTGTATGAGTTAAAACATCTTGATTTATAATATCTATTTTTTCTTAAGGTTGAGCATAATTATCATATTGTTCTAAAAACTGATTAATTATAATATCTTCTTCTTCATATTCAGAGAATTCATTTACTAAAATTTGTAATCCTTTATTTTTTATTTCTGCTAATTGTTGAGAATTATTTACTTGTTTTTTTCTTCATTTAAAGAGTTATATTTATTACTTAACTTTGTTGCTAAGTCTTGCAATTTAATTCGATTAGTATTAGTTAATATATTAATATTTTGTAATTCTTCTAAAATTATTTTATCTCTTCTATTCATTTTATAAGTTCTAAAAAATTTCTTTCAATTTCGTTATTAGGCTCTGATATCAATTTTGAGGGTAAAATGCGGAAAATGGTTAAATCCTAAAAATAAGGATATAATAGACAATTTACATTACTTTTTTATTTTCTATTTTCGAATCTGTTTGCTACTATCTGGACAAGTAGCATTTTGCAAAGAATAAACGCATCTTTACGGTCAAAACGGAAAAGTCTCTTCAAATTTTAAAGAAACGACCACCACTGGTTCTAATAACTATGTTTAGTGGGCTTGCGAAAAATTAAAATATAGCGGGTTATAAAAAGGGAACAATATATAACTCCTAGTTTTAAAGTTCACATTTCATAAATAACAAACTTATTAAAATATTTCAAAAATCAAGTGATAAATAAATTTATTAAATATTAAAATATAATATAATATACATTAATTATTTATATTAATGCCACCCCCACTACACAATCTTCCCTCCATCTCTCCTCTGGAGACGGCCATCTGCTCCGGCGACGTCTCCGACGACTTCCCGTCGACATCTCACTTCCGACGACTTTCTAGCGAACTTTCGACGACTTTTTCAACTAACACTCCGGAGCAGCCACTCCGACGAATGAAAGATTTTTAAAAAATTAAAAATTGAAAATCACACCCACTCCTATGGATCCACTTACACCACCCCACCCCTGCCTCCACGTCCTAAAAAAATTACTGAAAAATTTTCAAGTCACTTTATATAATCAAGTTGCTATTATGTCTCGTCTGTTACTAATTGTGACCAAGTGTGTACTCGGTGTGACTAATTGTGACCAAATTCATGTTAAGTGTGACTGTCTGTGACCAATTTTGTGTTAATTGTGATTGAATGTGACTTGAATATGTTTACGTCACATTTGGTCACAACCAGTCACAATATACACATATTTGGTCACAAATGGTCACCACAAACAAATTTGCTTACACCACAGACCAACACTACAATCCGCCACCAGAAAGAAGTGACGGAAATTGTTTACAAACTTCTGAATACAATTGATTCATCCAAAAATTACAACAACAGCGTAACACAAGAAAGTAACTACTATTATTTTATCAAAACACTAGAAGAAGAGAAAAATCATGTCAGCAGCAATAGGAAATTCAAATTTCTGTCCACTCGAAATCTCATTGCACAATTCATTCTTGTTGCCACAAAGCAGGACTGAACAAAAATTCATACCAAAAATCAACATACGAATCCATTGCCTATCAAAAATACTAATTTAAAACCAACGAATTTACATAACCAAAATTATAATTCTATTCAACAGCAAAGAGAATTACATTCAATCTTCAGATAATCAGAATAATTGTAGCACTACCTTTTTGGTTTGCATTTTCCAACTTTAAAGAGATCCAGAAATTCGATTGTTTGCTTAATTAAGTTGAGGAGTTACTGACAATAATCTCAAGTTTTTCGACTTTCGTAGTGGTGACATTCAGCGCCGACTGTAATCCAAGACTTGCATGTAATGCATCTCCATTTAAATCTACCAAAAAAATAGAAACAAACATCAACAAATAAATTCCTCTATCTATCCTAAAAGAATTATCATATTAAGCAAATGAAAGCAAAATTTACCTAAATTGGAAAACTGTACCGTTCGCCCCTGATATTTGAATTGATCCCTGCCAAATGATTTCAGCCATTACTTTAGCGTATACTCTAAAGCAAGCATCAAAATTGATTTCATCTTTATTACAAGTGCAAAGATCTGACAGCCACCAGAAATGAGAAGCGGTGCCGGAAAATAAAAATCAAACAGCTTAAATCTACGTCGGATCCAATTACCACTCCAACGCATGCTCCGATCAACCTACCCACCCCATCTACCAATTCCCAACTTCCAAATTTTTTTCAGAATTTCAAGTCACAATTGGTTACAATAAGTCACAATTAACCAGTCATAATTGGTCACAAACGGTCACAATCTGTCACAACGAACTACCCGGTAGTCAAATCGTGATATAGTCATAGATCAAAAAAGGTTTGCCGACACCACCAACTCTGATCCAACACTAAAATTTTCGATCGCGCGAACCACCACGATTGGAGGGAATCAAGCTCCAAGTTATTATTGGGACACGAACATAGGAGGAAGCAGCATTAGCCTCCGACATTGGAAAGCCAGCGCAAGTGCCAGTCCTTACATTAGTTGCAGCTTCCAATACACAGCCAAAAACCACCACAGCTATTGACAAAACCACTGCCACCAGGCCACAACCACAGCCAAAACCCCCTACCAAACACACCCACAACCTCACCAAATGCGGTAGAAGGATTTTGGCGGCCTTCTCCACGTCCATCACCGGAAACAACCCATCTTCAAATCCTTCAAGAGAAGCAACTTATTTGGATGGAAATTAGTTTTTTCTCACCAAGAATAGGCACATACGTAGAAACGGACAACATAAGTTTCTGAATCTGCCGGCGATAGACTATCGGAGAGATGGAGGCGTAATATCGGAGAGGCGCTGTGCTGGTAGTGGTCAAGTAGGAGAGAAACGGTTTCAGTTTTGGGAGCTTGTACACCCAGCAGTGAATTACAGTACCATCACCTAGGTCAGTGATAGTCGATCGATGGCCCAAATTGGTTAAGCCGGATCTGAGGCGCTAGTTTCTTGATGTAGTTAAACTGAAGCATTTAGACATAGCATCGTCTGTGATCTCCCGTGACGACGTAAGGAAGGACAAAACACAGAGAGAGAGAGAGAGAGAGAGAGAGAACCGGGAAGAGACGATTAAGAGATTGTATTGAAAATTAGGTTTAATTAGGGTTTTAATTATTAATTTAATTAACACCTGATTTTTTATAAAATAAACATTACACCTGATTTTTGAATTTTGAAATTTAAATACCTAGTTTTAGATAATTTTCTCTTATAAAAATTACTAGAGGTTGGACTATGAATAACTTATGAGTTGAGTTGACTTTCCGACCTCATGATGTAATTGAGCCACATTATTTTTTTCAATTTTAAGGGTATATTTGAATCACATTGCTTTGGAAGAACATAGATTGATGAAAAATATATGTGGTTGAAAAAGAAGAAAAAATTATTGATGCGATAAAAAATATTATTTTATTAAAGAATGTATGATTGAAAATGAGTAAAAAAATGAGAATGATTGAAAATGAGTAAAATAATGTTAATGAAAATTTTAAGAGTGATGCTATGGGTACATAACGATCTACCTATTGGAGCGTCGCCGGGCCCACTCGACAACCCTTCAATAGGGACCAAACATGTGACCATTATGTCAATGATATAGATCATTATGTACATCTAAAATTATTCAAATTTTAATCCAGGTAACAAAGCCTCGAGCGAAAGCGTGAAAAAAAAAAAAAAGCTTTCGTCTCCCCAACCACGCTTATAGGGCATTTACGTGTGCTATACAAACAAACACAGATACAGCCCAACACTCTCCGACCCGAAGTCCCGCCGTGCGTTCATTCAATTACTCACTCTATCCTCTATAATTTGCCTTTTGATCGATCAAAGATAGAAAATGAGTGGTGCAGGAAAGAAGATTGCAGATGTAGCATTCAAGGCTGGAAAGACGATTGATTGGCAAGGGATGGCGAAGCTTCTCGTTTCCGATGAGGCCCGCAAGGAGTTTGCCACCCTTCGCCGCGCCTTCGATGAAGTCAACACCCAGCTGCAGACCAAGTTCAGCCAGGTCCCAACTCTCTTTCCTCTTCCCTTATGTACGTCTTAAATTAATTTCGTGTTGTTGTATTGATGGACCATTCGGGGTTTTTCCATCTGGGTATGATACAGATCTGGAGGACTTGTAGCTTTTCGTGGATTTTGTTTGATGCATTGAGCAATTTATAATTTTTTGCATTTTCGTATTCGTTTCAACGATTGAAACGATGTTTGGCTGAGTTGTATATGAAATGACTGGAAGTAGACGTTTATTTGTCAAGGGATTGAGTTTTACAACTTTCTTTTGGGGGGTAATTTGAATTTATGTTCTTATACTCGTCTCCCTAGCGTTTCATGGTCCAAATGGACCCTGTCCAACTTCGTAGTTTCAAATTTGAATTAGAATATGAAAAATTGACGAAGTGAAACAAATTTATAAATGCGCGTGTTCTTTTTACACTTTAATTTGTTATTTAAACATATAAATAGTGTTCACCGGACAAGTATATCCCTGCATGCGTGTTTCTCACTGACGGATCCAAAGCAATGTTTGGAAAGGCAAAATAGGGTATTGCAAGGCGAGGCAAGATACTCTAGGTTGTTGAGGCTTACAAAACCTATAAAATACCTCAAACGAATATAAAAGTAGGAAAAATTGTTCTTAATAAACTATAAACATCTTAAAAAATTCGCCTTCTTCAGCTTGCTTTGATATATTTCCCTTCCCTGTAAAGGAAACAAAAACCCTTAAAGATTATAGGTTATAGAAAATTTGAGATTAAAGCATTAGGCTAAAGCAATAACAAAATACACAGAAGATGCAAGACAAATGGATTAATATGTTAGTTGCTCCGAGACGTAAGCCTTACAAATGTCACTTAAGGCATGGACTTCGAGGCTTTCAATGAAAGCTTCACTTAGGGTGTTAAGTAGATTGAGCCAAGCTGCTTGGCTTGTCCATTGTCGGCCTTGGCTTAGCCCACCTTGCGAGCCAGCTCATGCTCGCAAATGGTGTGAGCCGAGCTGGCTCATACATTTTTTTTTATTTTTCTATTAAAAATTCATTTTTTCCCTCTGCTCCTGAACGAGAATGCAAGCAGGCAAGTGCTTCTCACGGAAAAACCCAGCTTGGCTTGCTCCACAACTTGTCTCTAGGCCAGGCCGGTGAGCAACTCACCCCACTTGACATCTAGCCTCACTCGAGACTGTACTCAAGGCATCAGTTTTAAACAGCTCTTTCAAACAATGGTCCAAAGCCATGACTTGACATGTAATTTTTCTGGATGAATTGCGGCACACAGAAGCAATCCGATTACATGTCAAAACTTGAAATTGTTGGGATGGCCTTGTGAAATGAAGAAGAAATTAATGAGATGGTTATGATTGATATTTATTATTAACAATGTAGTATCATGCGAAACATTCTAAGCATCAGAGGAAAGAGTCACGTGGGGTCAATGTTTTCTTTATTTGTCTAAATAGCTAAGTCCCTGCTTGAGTTACATCCTTTAAAAACTCATTTTTAACCACACTTTCTTTCAATAAAATAGTTTTACACGGAAACCCTAAACATTTTCCTACTTTTTAATCACGCACTCTCTAAAAAATCACAATTGCAAAATCTAATTTCCCAAAAAATGGGGCTCAAACAGAACCTAAATTTTACATAATACCTGCTATCAGCTTACCAAAAAAGGTTTCATCCCACAGTATGTTTTCGTATATTGATGATCCAATTTAAGTGACTTATATTTATGAACAGGCATGTCTTGGCAATGGTTTCTAAATTGCAATGGTGCCAAATTCTTCTGTCTTGTTTTGAAAGACCAGTAGAATGGACGTTCATAAGATTGGATTTCTTCAATTGATCTTTAGTTTCTTAAATCTTGCAGGAACCAGAACCTGTTGACTGGGAGTATTACAGAAAAGGGATTGGCTCTCGCTTGGTTGATATGTATAAGCAAGCATATGATGGTATGTGCCGTATGTTGCTTTTGGTTTTTTATTTTGCCTAGCAAATCTGCAGGACTATTTTTTCATGTGATGTTCTCTCACTTCAATGCTAGAAATAATATTTCAAATCCCTTTAGGTCTAGGTACACGTACTGAGCTGGTTGTATACACTGAGAGAGAACATTGTGAATGGTTATTTTAATCTTTGGCAAATGTTCACATATTTGATTTTTTGTTTTTTAGATTAAGGTGGTATTTGATAACAAAATTTAGCAAAATATTTTAAGTGATTATTTTTTTAGCATGTTTAATAAGATTTAAATGGTATCACTTAAAACTATGGTGCTCATATAATCCAATCTGTACTAGACAATTCAACATTCACTCACAGCTTGCGGCCTTGCAACATTCATTTTATTTTATTTTATTTTATCAAACACTCTATATAGTACCATCACTGATATGCATGTAGACTTTGTACGCAATAAACTTAGCTGGGCAAAAGATGCCAACACATGTATATATATATATAGAGCTGAATTCATGGCATTGTCTATTTGATAATTCTTAAGCGTGGCATGGCTTTTGAGATCCCAAAGCTGCTCTTGGACCTGTTTGACTAATTTTACGAAAGTGTATCTTTTAGTTTGAAAAGTTTTTAGAGGAAGCTGTAAAGCACTTCCAGAATGGAAAATTAATTTCTACTAAGGTAGCTTCTTTAGGGAAGTAAAAACAAAAGTCATGCCAAATGGGCTCATAGTTTGTTGCTAGGTAGGTTCATGACCACGAGTAAAAATACTCTATTGATTGCAAAAACTAATTCCAGTATGAAGGACCAGTTATTTTATCCATGCAGATTAGTTTTTCTACTTAAGAAATATGATTCAGCAGGCATGTTCTAATATCTGATTAGGTTTATTTAAGTTCATTTTTCAATGGATTGGTGAGTGCTGGTATGCTTCTCCAGTGTTTAAAAATTGGCTGTAAAAATGACTGGTTAACAAGAAGCACTTTGTTTGAATTTCCTAAATTAGGGTTTATTTAAGTGCATTTTTCAATGGATTGGTGAGTGCTGGTATGCTTCTCCAGTGTTTAAAAATTGGCTGCAAAAATGACTCATTAACAAGAAGCACTTTGTTTGAATTTCCTAATGCATGTGCATGTGTTGTGGTAGTTTAGTAACAAACTGATTTTCAGATAGAGAGCATTAGACCTCGGCTTCCTAACCCTTACATGCTACAGCATCTAGGTCCCCAAGCTACAAAATTGAGCACATGGGTTCCCACTCTTTACTTCGCGCTCCTTATTTGTCCTCAATATATGGGAATCATTCATTTGACTGTTTAAAAAAGACGTAATTGGCGTTCAGTAATATAGTAAACTCAAGCAAGTCAATTCAGTTGTGTTAACCTTATTATTAAATAAAAGTAAAAAGAAAGTCCCACCCGCGGCCCAATGGCCACTGCTACAGTGGTGACCACCGGCAATCACTAAAACAGTGGCAACCACTTATTGTTGCAATTCTTGTCATTAACAGCAACTCCTAAAATCACAAATACAGCATAATTAACAAACGCCCAATCTATACATAAGACCGGAGTTTTACATGAAGCTGGTGTGAATTGTATTCTAACGCTTCAAAAGTTGTACAACCCATTTTTGAACTCTAGTCAGCAGATTTAAAGAAACCCAACAAAACTTGACACGTAAATTTATATCAGCAACCCAATCCGTAAAATTGTATGAATACAGGCAGGTTCATGATACCATTACCAGATTACCACCTGTAATCCTAAATGTGTATATGTGTATCAGATATGGAGACCATTGGTTATCCATATATAGCTAAACTAATGACGATGGATGCAATCGAATAATAACTGGAATTGTAGAAGAAGAAAAGGAAGAAAGGGGAGAAGAGAAGAGAAAAGAGGGAGAGGAAACTCAGGAAAGAGAGATTAAAACTGGGAACTGAAAGTGTTTTCAGTATGTTCTGGGGCACAATGAACTATCCAGCATTTCTGATATAAATTTTACCATGCGATACTTTTTATATGAGTCAACTTGAACCTTTCACAAAATCTGCATACTTGTATTGATAGTTTATCCTCTAATTTCTTTTAAAAACTAGCGTTTTAGATGACGTCATAAGTAGAAGCCCCAAAACAGCCTCATATTCAAGATACTCTTTTGGTGTTATTGCATGATTGCATCACCTTTATTTTTGAACGGTCAACTTTGTTTGACAATAGTTGGTAGTTCAAGTAGTAAAAATTGGAATTTATATCAATAATACTGTAGTTCATTATAGAAAATTGGGCTTGATCAAGATTATGAAGTTGCTTTGAAAAAATTTATCAGTAACCACAGCTCCGTAGCTATGAGTTATAAATTGAGAACAATAATGTGCTTGAGGAGATGATCCAGGGCAATTTCTTTATTAATTTTTTGAATTTGAGAACAACTCCTCAGAATCTCCACTTAGCTTTGGATCATGATATATCAAATTTTAGAATTTGAGAACAACTCATCAGAACCTCTAGTTTAGCTTCCAACCAAAGCATGATAAAATCAGGCATTTTTTTGTTTATAAGAAGATATCTTGGTCCTAATTAAATGACCCTGACTTCTAGTTTATTCACCTTGTAATGATTCCATTATGGACAATGGAGAATGTTTGAGAAAGACAATTTCTCTGGGTCTATTTTTGTCGAAAATGAAGTGAAAAATGTCTAATATACCTTTATTAACCAAGGTTTTACTTGACCTGCAACGTGCACATATCTGTTTGTTTCTATCTATACACGCACACACACGTTGGGGAGCCAAACTGACCAAATCACCCACTAAATTTATGAACATGCTTCATTTTAGAATAAATTTTGAGCATGAGGATTTGTTGTAAGCAACGGTAAGGCTGAAAAAGTAGTAGCGAAGCGTTGCAAAAAGCCTGAGAAGTTAGAGTGAAGGTAGGAACAACTTTCCAGGGGCAACTTTGGGTTATGCATATTTCAGCAATTAATTGTCTCTCGTAAGAAATTTTACAAGTTAATTTTGTTTGTCAAACTCTTATATTCCTGTTTAGATTCACCAGCTTCTAGATAATTTTCTGCACTGTTTGGAGCCTGATTGCACTTCTCCGTTTGACTCTTTGGTTTGAAGTGGTACATCTGATCAATCATATCTTGCTTTGCAGAGGTTAAAATCCCACAATACGTCGACAATGTCACTCCTCAGTACAAGCCCAAGTTTGATGCGCTGGTGAGAAGAATTAAGAATATAATCTATAATTACAGCTTTGGACAAATATGTTCAATGCTAGGGAAATTGATATCTTTCTCCTCTTTCAGTGCCCAATGGACAAACAAATTCATTTGGGTACATGAATTTGTTGACAACTGTCTGGGGAAGTGGTAAATTTTAGATGTCATCATACTTGCTGGGATATTATCTAAACAAGCATCTTGAGAAACTCAAGGCAAACAATATTTTTTTAAAATTGAAAACAAATTAAGAATACAAGTATTTGTCAAGTGGGATTTTGAAGGATTCTCAAATGCTAAACACGATTCTTGGAAGAACATTTAGAATTGCTCTTGAAAGAACTTCATTTTTTTTTTCTCCTCAGATCACTTCATGATCACAATCTTCAAAGAAGTATATTATATCAAAACAGTTCTAGAGGAGGAATTCATCCCTCAATACAGATATACAGAAATGGGTGGGGATTGTCAGGGTAATAGTAGACAATCAGCATACACCACAGATCAACCTTACCCTCATAAACTAGTGACAAATGAAGATATCCTGACATGTGTGCAGTTGCATTACTTCATTTGCAACTCTCTATTCTTCTGAAATTTTAGAAAAATCTTAAATTAATGTTCTTGTCTTGAGTTACAGTTGGTAGAGCTTAAAGAGGCTGAGCAGAGGTCACTGAAGGAGTCTGAAAGATTAGAAAAAGAAATTGCAGATGTCCAAGAGTTGAAGGTGAAGCATATACATTTTTTGGTAGTATAAACTCCCACCCCACCCCATCTCTCTCTCTGGATTTCTCATTCAATTTTGGTGCAACAGATGAAGCTTAGTACGATGACAGCTGATGAGTACTTTGCGAAGCATCCTGAACTGAAGAAGAAGTTTGATGATGAAATCCGAAATGATTATTGGGGCTATTAGTTTGAGCTTCTCATCTTGCAGGTGAACATCCTCTTCAAGTCCAACTGCGTTGGAGGAATAAAAGAGAAGACGTAATTTGTTTTGTTGGTTTGTTTCTTGTGTACTCTGAAGATTTGAACTGCAATACATTATTGCATAATGTCCAAATGCACCCTCATAGTTGAGGATTAAAAGTGTTCAAATATGAAGATTGTCTCAGGAGCTTTTTTTTTTTTTTTTTTTGGCTGAACTACAAAATTTCACCTCTTCATGTAAATCAATGAGAATAATCACTGGAGTGAAATTACTCTTTGTGAAACTTGTATTTGACCATTCTCCAGCTCCTTGTCTCCACAAAGGATGATATTGATTGGGCCTTTAGGGGCAATGCACTTATTTATTCAGATAATTTTGTGAAGGTCTACGAAAATGGTTCTTAAAAACTTCAAGTTTGCCTCACTTGATTTTTTTTTATTTATGAAATTTACTATCAACATAAAGTTGATAGCCCTTTATGCATTACATTTTCGGAAATTATATTTGCTGTCCCTTCCCTACTTACTCTGCCCTTCCATCCCCTCGTGTAGTTCGACCCTCCTTGCCATCTCCCATAATCTGAATCAGAAAATATGCACATTTTATTTATCTTCACTTGCCATCCCCCAAATTATAGATTGCGCAAATTTTAATACATTATAAAAAAATTTAGATTTATAACGAATTTTTTAAAAAAAGCTTGGCTTGACCCGTCAAGGCTTGAGCCAAAAGTTCGGCTCAGGTCGGGTTCAAAAAAGCTCGAATCTATTTTGTTCGAGCCGAGCTTGAACTTTGAGTTTCAGTTCGTGGCTCGGCTCGACTCGTTGACATGACTAGTTTGACATGATTTTTGATTCTTGTAGAAGAGCTTTACGATGAATTTACCTTAGTCTTTGAAAATTAATTTTTGAAGGAGTTTTTTACTTTCAGAAGAGTTTTTAGCTTTCCTTTACATTAGATCATCTTTTTCGAAAAACTCTTCTAACTAGAATAAACATTTTTATAAAATTAATCGAGTGAGTTTAAAAATAGCTTTTGATTCTTAGAAATTCTATTTGACTTCTCAAAAGTCAATGACAAACAAGCCTTTAACATCCTTACATTTTCTAGACTTCTTATTTTTTTAAAAAAATATGTAGTTATAATAGAGAGCATTTTCAAATTTAAAGAGAACTTTTTTTATACACTTTAATAAACTCTTTATCTTTTGTCCTTTATTTTACTTTTTTTTTCGCTATCATTTTTTTTTTCTTTTAATTTATATATACAATTTAGATATTCGTAGCTAAAATATTCAATATAAAACGAACAATTTAAGTAGTTGAATATTAAACCTTGTAGTTTCATTAAAGGCAATTCTGATAAAATATAAATAGAGAGTTAATTCGACTTTATTTTAAAATTTTAAAATAAAAGAATTTCTTAAAACATAATTTTAAAGTTTGATTTTTAAAATAAAGAGCATCTCATTTTTTTTTTTAATATTCCTGAATATATTATTAAAGTTAACTAAATATGTTTTAAATTATTTAAATAAGTATGATTTATTATTCGTTCTGCATTTTCAACATTATTTATTCTGCTTAAGAGAATATAATGGGAATTCAAATTTGTATGTAATTTTATGAATAATGCAAGTAATTTCACAATTAAAGAAAAAAAAAATCCTAAATAATAGTAAATGATGGTGAATATAAGTTTGACATTATCTTCGATAAAGTCGTCGTAATCTGCATTTTGTTCGTTTCGAATTGCATTAGATATTACCATATAAAATTCTTGGTATAGAATTTGTTGTGTATATATTTTATAAGTGATTTTTTTATTTTACGAATATACGATTAAAAAGTAATAAAATATTGTAAATTTTTGTGCAAAAATTATTTTAATTGAAAAACATTTGATTGAAAATGAAGAGAAATATAAATTATATTACTATCAACTAACATAATTTGTGTCAATACTCGCGAGTTTACACATTTTCTGGAGATACAAAAGTGCAGAAAAAGAGCCGATCGGTGGAGACTGTGGCCTGCTTACAGCGCACTCGCATTAATAAGCCTCTATAAAAGAATATCGTTTGAATCCAAATCCTGCAGCTCGTAATCAGTCAAAAATCCAGCAGAGTAGCAGGAAAGTTGATTCTACCGTAGCATACGAAGTAGAAAAAAAAAAATAGTAATCGAAAAGAATGTCAGTGCAGGAATATCTGGATAAGCACATGCTTTCCCGGAAAATAGAGGACGCCGTGAATGCGGCGGTTAGGGCTAAGACGCCGGATCCAGTTCTATTTATCTCCAATCACATGAGAAAAGCTGTATCGTCTGCAATTATCAAGGTCAAGGCCAGGCAAATTCTCGATAGCAGAGGAATTCCCACTGTTGAAGTTGATTTGTTCACCAACAAAGGGATCTTCCGCGGTGCTGCCCCCAGCGGTGCCTCTTCTGGAATGTACAAGTTTTTGTCCTTTTTTTTCAAAACAAGAATTGGCCTATTTTTTGTTGTAATTAATTGTTAGAATTTGGTAAACTGTTAATTGATGAGAAGTAGGGAGCTGGTAGTTAAATTACTGGACACTAAAATAAGAAGAGGAATTTGGAGTCTATTGTTTTATGTATATTTGGTGTTCTTTCCGGAACGTAGAAATTTGAATATAATTATTTTCTTGTTGTAAACATCTATGATTATAAAATGCATAATCATCATCATCTGGTGAAAGACACAAAAGTTTGTTAACATAGCTTCTATTGAACCCCATGGATTAAATATCATATGATAGTTTCAATTTCAATTGCATAAATATTAAAGACAGTCATGGGAATCAGGTCCTTAATTGGTAGTCCAAATCTGAAATTACAGCTTCAGATTTGAAGCAATCCAAATTTTCTTTTCTCCAACATAGAATGAGGTTTTTGAGAAATTCTATAAGTATTTTCGTCCTTGACCTGTATGCTGTATTCAATAGGTGTAATTGTGCCTGTTTGTGGAGTGGATATTGTTATTTTCATGGGAAACTCTTAGAACTATAATTTTTCTTCATTGATTCAAAACCATATTATTCGGCGGCTAGCAAATGCTTTTAATTGACTTTCTTGGTGCATGTTTGAGCTATTAGTGCTACATAGAAAAAATCACCTTGAACCTATAGCAGCTTGTTGATTTTAATCAAGACAACGAGTTCTTTTACCACTGACTTTCCAGAGCAATATGAGATCAGGGAATGACTTAGTTCACGTTAAAATCATTTAATTTGCAGGACTACATTGCATAGTTACTGATACACATAAGGCTTTTCCAGTATTCTACCATTGTACCAGTTTTCTTACACAAGCCAAGCATTTTGTCAAATTCTAGATCTTGAAGTCCAGGCAGAGTGGTAATTTCATTAATTGTTTTTTTTACCCAGGTACGAGGCTATTGAATTGCGAGATGGAGACAAAGGAACATATCTTGGAAATGGTGTGAGTAGGGCTGTCAAGAATATCAATGAGAAAATATCTGAAGCTTTAATCGGTATGGATCCAACTCTCCAAGCTCAAATTGATCAAGTCATGATTGACTTGGACAAGACAGAGAAGAAGGTAGCTTATTGTTCTTCGATTGAAGTATCCAGTTGTTCTGCCGGTGCCTGTATTAGCATTCATTTCACTACATGAAATCTATCTTTGTATAAATGACATCAAATATTAAATAGATTGGATTTTCTATATTCATTTCTAGTTTACCATTTACAGGGTGAACTTGGGGTAAATGCAATTTTAGCAGTCTCAATTGCCGCTTGCAAAGCTGGAGCAGCTGAAAAAGAGGTATGCCCACCTTGAATCTTACTTATGCCACTTTGAGAGACATTAAAAAATTATCTTAAATCTAAGTGAAAGTTCATCTCCAGGTTCCACTCTACAAACACATTGCTGATCTAGCAGGCAAAACCAATTTTAATCTTCCTATTCCTGCCTTCACTCTCATCAATGGTGGGAAATATGCTGGGAACAGTCTGGCAATTCGGGTAAGGTGCATTTGGATTAACATTTCCCGTTGCACTTGCTGTTTACTTTGAAGTAGTTTATCTCATATTAATCAAACAACCAGATAGGTGATCCTTGTGAATGAATTTGTTCTCACAAGTTATTCAGTGGTGATTGCTCCATTGTTTTTGAACGGTTTTATACATTCAAAATAGATTATCAGTCCTGTTTTATTAGGTGATGGTAAAAAATGGCAACTAGAAAACCCTAAGCTCATAAATATGGAATGACCAGATATCCTGACAGGATATTTCCAGAAAAGGAAATTAGCAACTAAGCAAAAGCTCTTAGAATAACCTGTTATATTAATCACCGTTAAATATTATCTTAATAAATAAGGTTATACCGGCTCTGATCTCACTTTTCTCTCAGATTATTTTGAACCAATTACCAAAAATGGTTTGTATAGATTTTTTCAGTGAAAGTCCATCCATGAACACTTGGTTTTAACCTTCACATTAGGGACCATTGGACTTTAGGAAGTGGATTTCTCATTTTTCTAGCATCCCAGACAAGTACTGGCTGAAATTCTAACTCTTGTAAAGGATTGTAATCCCACCGTTTCCCCATCTCCAAAACTTTGGTTAGGCAATTACTTGTTTATTTTATTAGATTATTAAATTAATAGAAAAGCATATGATATACCATCTAATAGTCCTGTGATAACTGATAATGAACTTTTATGTCTTTAGTCACAAATAAGTTATTAGCATTTTGAAATCTAATTTTGAAACTATGCCAAACAGCATAACATCTGTCTCACATATTACCTTGTTGATAATCAATTCTGAGACTCTTCTATAATAATCTCAACAACATGTAGTGGGGTAATTCAACATAAATAAGTTGACAGAAACTCTATCATTTGATGCTAATGTGCACATTGTTTAGTTAACATATCACTAGAAGCAAACCAGTCTTTACTAAGTAGAAAAAGAGTGTCTTTCGTGGAGTGTTACTCTTGTCTCTCTCTTTCCTCGATCGAGTTCATATTTATGTATATACTCTAGACTTATACTAGGCAGAATCGAAATGCTGTGGGTAATTTATTTGATTTTGTCCTTCTATCCCACGTATATTCCCTACACTTTTACCCAGTTGTATTCTTAGCAGTTTGCTTCTTCAATTTTTTTTATTATCTTTACTCTTTTTTTTTTTTT
This sequence comes from Fraxinus excelsior, assembly GCA_019097785.1. Classification (NCBI taxonomy): domain Eukaryota; kingdom Viridiplantae; phylum Streptophyta; class Magnoliopsida; order Lamiales; family Oleaceae; genus Fraxinus; species Fraxinus excelsior. The sequence continues at coordinate 32,514,705 of CM032629.1, forward strand.
TTCTTTCCTCTGATCTTCAGTGTTGTTTATAGTGATATGTTTAATATAACTGACAGTCGCCACTAAAATGATATCAGGAAATTACGATTCTCCCTGTTGGAGCAAGAAAATTTGAGGAGGCATTGCAAATGGGTGCAGAAACTTATCATCATTTAAAGGTGACTTCATCCAACCTGGAGGGGGCAACTGCAAGAGAGTTTTTACCTGTTTTTATCGTTTTATATCCATTCAATTGCCGATTTTAACAGAGTTCATTGCGTTCATGTTTATAAAACTATAAATGACTGTTTCTACAATTTATCACTTTAGTTCTTGGCATTGTTCTAAAAATCATAAAGGGTGGCTAGACGTCGATGCCAAGTTTTAAGCTTTATGAGCCTAGACGAAGTTTAGCCGTAAAAAAACGTTTTTTTTTTATTTTTATTTTTATTTTTAATTTTTAATCATTGTAAAAAAAAAAAAATTCAATAATTCAAATAATAAATATCAAACATCTAAAATTATAAAAAACTGTATTTACTTAATAGTTCTTACATAAAGATAAGTTTCAATTGTTAAAAGTACGGTTTTCTTCTTTGTATCGCATTACTTTGGAGCCCTCAGCTATGGTGAGTGATGCTATGGCTATATATAATGGAAATCCTAGCTAGAACATCGCTTTCGGGAGGGGTTTACATAACTGGGAGTTGGAAGACTATGCATTGTTTTTGGCCTCTCTGTATGATGTGCTCACTCAGACAGGAGAGGACGACTGAAGCAGGTGGAGGGTGGCACGGAATTGTTTGTTTTCTGTTCGCACTTATTTCAGATCCTTATTGGAACTTGTGGAGAGTTCATTCCTTTGGAAAAGGGTATGACAAAGTAAATTACCTCCAATGATGGCTTTTTTACTATGGACGGTTGTCAGGGGGCAGGTGTTAACGGCGGATAATCTTCGAGAGAGGTTGTTATATTACGGAGTGGTGCTATATGTGCAAGAGGGATTAAGAGACGATCGATCACCTGTTTATTCATTGTGACGGTGTTCGTTAGTTGTGGAATGATATTTTGGCGTCGCAACATATGTATTGGGTGTTGCCAAGGCGTATAGAGGAGGTGTGTGGGTATGGAAGAGAAAGTTTCAAGATAAGAATAACAAACTTGTTTGAGATCTCATTCCAGGATGCATCGTATGGTGTGTGTGGAGAGAAAGAAATGGCTGTTGCTTTGAAGATCAAACACAGACGACAGAGCAGTTTAGAGAATTGTTTTACTTTACTTTGTATAGTTGGTTTAAGTCTACAACTATTAGTCCGATAGAAGGGTTTGCATAATTTTTTATTGTTTCTTTCTTGTTTAAATTGATAATGCACTCCTTGTGTATTATCTTTTGATTTTGATTTATAAAATTACATGATTACCTATCAAAATAAGAAGAAGATAAGTTTCAAAATCATTATTATATAACGTAGATAACTTGTAACTTAAATCTTATCTAATGAGTCACCAGTCACTACGCCTACATTCTACTGCCTACTGGAATTTACTGTTTACATCACCAGAAGGAAACGGGTCAAACGGCAAGGTCAAAGACACAAAGCAAGCAGTGAACTGTGAAGTACAAATGCACAATATCTTGACTTTTGTCTGGAATAGTAAAATTTATAGTGCAATATATTTATTATCCAAATTTCAAAACATTTGATTGATTAAGGGAAAACATAAAGAAAAAGAAGAATTGTAAGCAAACTTACTGAGAATCACATGCCCCAAAATTACAAATACAATGGAAAGCATGATAACCTCATAATGTTATACATACTTGATACTTAAATCAGTGCGGTGTGCAGAGAAATTGAGAGGTTTTGCGCCGTTCTTCCATTTTTTCCCATTCTTCCGCCTTCTCAGTTCTCTGGAGTATGAAGTTTTTGAAATTTGAAAGGATAGTGAGCTATTGAGTTTGGGCTATGGGTTTTATTTTAAAAAAGAAAAAGAAAAAATTGGGCCCCCTTAAAATCTGAGCTTGATGCGGAGATGCGCCTGGGCGTCCCTAATAACTAGGACGCCTAGGTAAGCATTAAGCGGTCAACATTGTCGTTCACCGCTTAATTCCCGCTTAGGCTCAAGGCGACATCTATGATTGCTTTTTAGAACACTGGTTCTTAGAAAGCATAAATTTAATCTTTTCTGTCAATTCAAGATTATGGAAAAGAAATCTGATCGTAATTATGGCAGCATTTCTAGCATGTATCTCACCCATTACTTTTGTGTGTAATGCAAAATTTTTTCGCGATGAAACCTTGAGAAATAATGCTCTCTTTTCTCTTTGGCTGACCATGGTGGTGCACGCTTTGACATGTTTTAGAAAGACACCTTTTTTAGAGTTTTTCATATTTAAGTCATTTTCACGGTTTGCTGCTTTAATTTGTCACATCTTGAAATTGTCGGACAAATCTTTGACTGAATAATGTTGTTCTGTCTTTTAGTCCCATATGTTAACTTGTGTATTTCCCTCTTTGCTTGTACGAAGGCAGGCTGTAATTACAGAAAAATATGGTGCACATGAATGTAATGTTGGGGAAGATGGTGGTTATGCTCCTAATATTTCCAGGCAAGTTTTTCTTCATTTGGTTTCTTCTGTTGAACCAAATTGGTGGTCCTGATGTTCAGCATCTGCAGCTTTAAAGAAGGTTTGGATCTTGTGAAGGAGGCCATTGGCAGAACAGGCTATAATGACAAAATAAAGATAGCAATTAATGTTGCTGCTACTGAGTTTTGCATAGGTGATGTACTTCATCCTTGGACGTGCGACACCCTTCTTATAAAACAGAAAATCTGTATGTTTTTCTAGTATCATGAGTTAAGAAACACTGGGAAAGTTTCAGAATCCCAATTATAAATTTTCCTTCTCTAGGAAAACTCTTTGAGAGTTTATGCTCGTCTAAAACTCCAAAACAGTTCTGTTACCATGCAACCAGGCCTGCCTTTTGGTTGTAATTACTCTGAAAATGATTACTAGTTGTTTTAAAATATTATAATTATTATTAATAAAACACTAAGCACTTGTTTGAGCCTTATTTTTTCAAGAATACATTTTTTCGAAGCTCATTTTCAACCACACATTCTCCCATAAAATAATTATACACGTATTTCAAAAACTTTTCTTTACTTTTGAATCACATATTCTCCAAGAAACCACTATTCCATAATACATTTTACCCCAAAAATGGGGATCAAGCAGGGGCTTAAACTCTTCCATACCATGTTGGTTAATGCTAAAACTCTTTCATAGCATGTCAGTTCTTGCTTCTATGATGTTAACTTTCTTGATTCACAATTCAGGCATTGAAATGGGATTGTGATGTATGTTTGATTATCTTATTTTTCCCCATCTAAAGTCGATAGCATAATCATTGACAAACATTTCATGCAATTCCATGTTCTTTATATCCACATGTAGTTGTGTATTATGAACGTTACTCATTTTAATGACTTAAAATTGTTCAAAATTCAGATAGGTGAGGGTTGATTTTCTGAAATTTAGGAATTTGTGATAAGGTTTCCACAGGATTTACTGAAAAAATATATATAATGGAGTTACGATACCGTGATTAAGTTCCAATTATGCCCTCCGGTTTCTCATTGTCTTCATGCCTATCCAGGACATGACTTGAGAATGTGAATGACTAATGTATTAGATGGAATGAATTCGAGGAATGAAATAAAGGCTCTTCAGGGAGCTTTATTGTTGCAGTGAAGCTTGCTATCCTGTGTATGTGTGAGCAATCATTACATACATCAATGGAGCTGTTTCCACCTTAAATATCATTCTCCGACTTCTCGATTTTAGAACAAAAAGCTGCCTCAAAGTGTCAGCTTCAATGCCACGAAGGATCATGTTAGGTTGAATCTTGATCAGCATAAATAACAACTGAAATCCCATGCAAGAGATGGTGATAGAGACATGATAGCAACGGAGACTAGGCATTTTCTGAACTTGATAAGGTCACTGGCGCTTTAGTCCAATCAACAATGTTTTTTGACCATGTGGATAATTAAACATAGGACAGTGATTTTAAAAGATTTTTCTTTTCTATCTTTTTTATAAACTTCAGGCATTTATGGATCTATAGATAAATAAAACTACTTGGCTGGGTTTTATTGCGTTTATGTATATTTTCTGTGTTTTTCTTTACGTGTGAAATTGGTTGTAGTCAAGTACCCAACACATACTTCCAGTTGATATTTCTTTATTATTCTTTGAAGTGTAGAGGGATTGCCTGTTGCCTTGAAAAGTGTTCCTATTAAAGGGTGTCTTTGTTTCCAGCTGGGTCACTTGCCATTGTCCTACCCGTTTGAAGCTATCATATTATTCATCCAACTTTAAGTGTCTGAATTTATCTTATCTCGTGTCTTCAATTTATTAGCGTCTCATTTGTTCTAGAGGAACTGATTGTTTTGTTCGCTTATTTAGGTACTAAGTATGATTTGGATCATAAATCTCCAAATAAATCAGGTCAAAATTTCAAGTCAGGAGAAGATATGATTGATATATACAAAGAAGTCTGCGAAGGTATCTTAATTGCTAATTACATTTCTTTGACAGGTTTTTCCCAGTCCTTGAATGCAAAAAGCTGCAGGCCTGAAAACAAATTGATTTATTATTATTATTATTATTTTTCCTATTCCAATCATTCATTACTCTTCCCCCAATATTTGGGGCTCTGGCAGAATACCCTGTTGTATCAATTGAAGATCCATTTGATAAGGAGGATTGGGAACATGTCAAGTATTTTTCTGGTCTTGGAATATGCCAGGTTTGCCTGTCACTCTTATTGACGACTTTTTACTTGCGACTTCCACCACAGAATGACCACCAGATGAGGCTTGGAGTGAATAGCTATCTCCAACTCCTGTTCAAGAATAACTTCTAATTAGAATTAACTCTCAGGGACTTTAAGCTTTCTGCTTACAACAAAGTGAAAGAGAAGTGTGGTAGGATGGATTTTTCTTCATTCAACAACTCTGATAAGGAAAAACAAAATATCAACAGTACTTGAAAGATGCTAATGTAAATGCACTTGTCCATGTCTTGCACTTGATGTATTGAGTTCAAATTTTCTAGTGAAAAAATTGTTCAGGTTTGGGTGATGAATGACCTCAAGAAGTAGAGAAACAATAAAACTTCAGCCAATTGACCACCCTTCCCCCTTCAAAAACATACTCAGGCATATATGTCTTAGTAATCCTACCCTGTTAACTTTTTAGGATGCTTCTGATTGCAGGTTGTGGGAGATGACTTGTTGATGTCAAATCCAAAACGAATACATAGAGCTGTGGAGGAGGCAGCTTGCAATGCACTTAATCTAAAGGTACCTTATGTGTACCTGAACTGTAGGCTGGCAAGTTAAATTCTGATGGGGGGTAGGGGATTCATTTTTACTGCATTCTGCTAATTCCAGCTGTATTTCTATGTAATGATAACAAGTGAAACAGAAAATAATATAGGGCATTCTGCTAATGACTTAATTTTGTTTGTTCCGTTTGTTCTTTAAGCTGGATTTAAGGTTTTGACTACTGAATTCAATATTTTTTATAGCATTCACGCTTTGGTGGACCAAAAATAAATGTCCATAGTCCACGTAAGCAGCATTTTGGAGTAACTGCACAAAATACCACTGACCTACTGTGGAAATAAAAAACCTGAAAAGCATTTCTTTCAGCTATGATGGAGACAAGATGTCTCACTCCTACTTGAGCACCTTTGTTTGCTAATTCAATTGCAACGTGACTAGTTTTTTCACTTCTACTTATAGCATAGGATGAAATCAAATAAATTTAGGGCTTGTTTGGTATAACTTTTAATCCGATTAAAATTGAAAATATGGCCGTTATTGGGTCCCACTCGTCTAATAAAAGTCAGCAATAATTGCTAGTTTTTCAATTTTAATCCGATTTTAATCTCTACCGAACACACTCTTATAACGTACTTGAATTTATATTATTGCTTAAATTTGCACGTGCTGTTTCATTTTCTGTCTCCTTCTTCAAGCCATGATCTGTACTCCTTGCAACTAGTGTAGATTTTTTTTTAAGAGTCGCAACTGACTGGTTGCTATACATTTTCTACAAGTTTTATGACAATTTCAGCGTGCCATTTATGTTATGTAGAGTGCATTCCTGTGCTATCTATAATGGAAGAACTGGAATTCAGGTTAACCAGGTTGGGACCGTGACAGAGGTCATTGAAGTGGTCAAGTTAGCAAAGGATGCCCACTGGGGTGTGGTGATTTCTCAAAGAAGTGGAGAGACTGAAGATTCTTTCATAGCTGATTTGTCAGTTGGTCTTGCTGCTGGTCAGATTAAAGCTGGTGCACCTTGCCGTGGAGAGAGGCTAGCTAAGTACAATCAGGTTTATATCTTATATTTTAGTTCCCTGATTTTTATTTTAGATTTTTCGAAATCTTAACCTTGTGGAGGAAGGATAGAATTCCTAGGGTGTAGTACTGGCATCCTACACGTGCTATGTTGCATATCCTGTTTTATTATATCTTTTAAAATTTTATACGGGACATGTTTATTGGACATGTTCAGGTCGTGATGACTCTATTTTATAAATTTGAATATAAACAATTAAAAATAATATGATAAAATTTGAATGAACTTCATGTTGAAGTTCTTTTATATCCATTATGTGCACTTTTTGATGAATGGTAATAAAAATTACAACCTATTATGCCAACATAACAAATAACCACTTCTTATCACAAGATTTCACCCGCAAAAAATTTAGATCAAAACTAGAAAATTAGAATGGAGTAAAAAACTACAACAATAAGGAAATGGAATATAAATTTATGATCTTTAGAATCACTCGACATGTCTTGTCATACATAAACCCTCCTATTTGTGATTCCACTTGAAAATTGAAAAATTGTGTGTTAGCTCGTCTGTGGTATCATGTCCATATATGTGCTTCGTAGTCTCGAACTTACAAGTTGTGATTCTGAAAAACTAGCTCTTAGAAATTGATCTCATAGAGACAAAATATGTGTAATGTCTCTTCCAGCTCCTGATGATTCAACTCAGTTTCTTTGGAATTTCTTCATGTAACTTTTTAGAAAACACTAAGATAAAGTAAATAACAGAAATAGGAAAGTGGTACTGATAACATAACACTGACCATCGTGTCTCTATTTGTTTACCTAGTCTTCCTTTTCAAATTCTGAACTGGGTAATTTTGTATGTGCTCGTTTGGTTTCCCAATATGTGCTTGCTTGAAACAGGATTAAGTAAAACTAACTGAGAAAAATTTATCTGCAGTTGCTTAGAATTGAAGAAGAGCTTGGGGATCAAGGTGTTTATGTTGGTGATGACTGGAGACACTACTGAACATTTCTGTAGTTTTTCTGTTCTAAGTGGTCTATTTTCCTCCGTGTTATTCTGAGGCACTGGCTCCCTCGTTCTTTTGCTGATTGCTTCGTCCATGCGGTGTTTTATATGGAGCATTTGGGGGACTAGGGAACTTAGCCTTCAGGTTGCCATTTGGCTGCCAAAATTCAGGATTTTAATTTGGTGAGTTGGGTTTTTGTGAAAATCAAACGAGTAATTTGAACTAGTGTACAAGTGACTTAAGTAATTGTTTCCAAACGCAAAAAATTACAAATTTGAGACCAAATGCTTATACTTGTGTGATCAAAATGTAGTTCCGTTCTAGGACATGGCCAAGGATTATTCGAGTTGCATATCCTGGATTTCCAGGTCTGTTCCCTGCTAGAGGAGCTGTACTTGGGATTTTATCACGATTTTGCTTGGGAGTGCTTCTAGGAGATTATAAGTTGCGCATTCTATAAAATGTGTGGATTATTAGTGGTAGTAGTTATGAGTCTTAAAAAATGCGTGGATAAAAAATATGTTTAATCGACTTAAATTATAATTTAAGCTTTGTTAGACATGCACTAAATGGTGAATTTTTCAAAATGACTTTCTTACACTGCACGGTAAAAAAAAAAAGGTATTATTTTCTATTTTTTTAGTATAAAAGGTCTTATTTAGGAACGCGATTATTTTTTAAGTATTTTTGTATCGAGCATTTTTATTTTTAATTTTTTGTTCTCACCAGTGTGATCTAGTCAGATATAGCTTTTGTTTGTGCCCCATTTTTCCATCAAAATGAATTCTTCAATAGTGATTTGACCTTATTTCAACTACAGATTTTTCAATAAAATAATATTACACGTAAATTCAAATTTCTTCCTTATTTTTAACCGCATATTCTCCATCGTAACATTGTTGCAAAATGCATTTATTGAAAGAAAATGGAGCTCAAACAAACCCTAAGCCAATCTTTGGCTCGTGTTTATAAATTGATCATAAATATTCATGTCACTCCTGATCAATACATTTTGAGAGATCTATAAGCAATATTCACTTTTATATATTTATAACTCAAATTGTTCATAGACACTTTTTAAATATGTTTTTGCTCGATCAAAATTGACTCCAATAACGGCGAAATCAGGATGACAAAAAATATTGGATTCATTGACATATAGAAAAAAAAAAAAAATATCTTAATATATATTTTTTTACCTTAAAATATAAATGGCCGGCGCCTGCGCTCCTCTCTCTACCCCCCTGGAATCCAATTAAGTCAAAATGTACAGAAATCACTTCAGAAGGATCAATTTTCAATTGTTATTAAATTTTAATTAATTTGTTCTCTTGGGTCATTAATTACAAATTATAAAATTCTACTACATTACATAATGGGTTGTCTTCTAAACTGATGGATATTGTTTATTTGGTAGTCAAATTATAATGAATATAAGTTAATTCTATTTAATATTTTAAATGCGATAGTTAAATGAACAATGTTACATGTACATTAAGACTTACATAATGTGACGTGACACTCTATCTTTTATCAGTTTAAGATATAATTAGTTTTTTCATCTATTTTTTTTTTCCACAACATTTCGATCACTTTTTCCGACTATTTTTTTTTTTGTACAAACAGTAAAATCCTAGTTAAAATAAAACGAGAATTTAGTCAAAGCCTTGATATCACTTATTTATTGAAAATTGTTCAGGTATAACATTTAGTCTATGTTTGACAATCATTATTCACAAAGTTTTTAATTCTCGTACTCATTTTTAATTATATATTTAGCCTTATTTGAACCCCATTTTTCATTAAAATGTATTCTTGAATAGTGATTTGACCATATTTTAACAACATTCTTTAATAAAATAATATTATACGTAAATCTAAAACTTTTTTCTTATTTTTGAATACAAATTTTCAAACAACCTTTTATACAATAAAGTATTTTACACATAAATTAAAAAAAATATTATTTTCTTACCACACATTTTTTTAAAAAAATTACTATTTAAAACTTTATTTTCTCGAAATAATGACTATCAAACAACGCTTGACTGACGCAATTGAAATGAATGCGCGTGAACAAATGAATTTAGCCTGCCGGATAGGTTGAACATGAAAAGTGAAGAAAATTTAAATTAATATACATAATTACTTTCAAATAATTTTACACTTGTTTGATTCTCGTTAATTCAAAACTCATTTTCAATGATATATTTCTATAATAAAATATTTTACACGTAAATTTAAAGCGTTTCTTATTTTTTAACTACAACTTCTTCAAAGAATTACTATTACAAAATTCATTTTCTCTCATTAATGGATATCAAACAAAGGCTAATGTGGTAAAAGTGTCTGTCTAATCATATTTTAAATTATTTTTAGTAAAATGAAATTGGCATTGAATTTGGGTCAGGCAATTCGGTAATCTCACGTGACACACCTAATAGCCAATATTTTAGTGAATAAATTTACAATTATGCATTTGTTTGACATCCATTTTTTTCTCATTCTCTTTTTTATTTTTTTTTCTTTCTTCATTTCAATCACATATTCTATTTACAAAATAATATTACACATAAATCCAAAAAATTTCCTTACTTTTTAACTACAAATTCTTCCATCAATCACTATTCCAAATCAAATTCTTCTCCAAAATGGGTGTCAAACACCACCTATGCTATTTGTAAAATGTTTATTGAGAATATTAGTTGACAATATTGATGTGTCAAAAAGTTAATGGTTGAAAAAGTCGACAGTTTTTCAAACTGTCGAATGACAACATGTTACGTCACATGATATCAACAATGTTGGCAAAGGAAGGGGCTCTTAGTTGTTGACATTTCAAAGGTCGCGGGTTCAATTGTTGGAGCTCTTGGAAGGCAGAATTTATCCTGGAAGGCAGGATTTATCCTGGAAGGCAAGAGTTCTCTTGGAATGCAATGTGCAATATATGATGACTCGCTCGGCACTTTGACAGAGTGAAGGTGCTCTTGGACCCTAGTCAGTTAGGGGCACATCCTGCGGTTTACATGTCTACGTCTTGAGGGGCCAAAACGTAGACTCTAGAATTAGTCGTCGAAAGTGTACACCTAGATATCATAAAAAAAAAAAAAAAACAATGTTGTCAATGAACATTGCACACCAAATATGATTCATAAATTTATGAATAATACTTATAGTACGAAATATGCATGTATTAATCTATTTATATAATCATGAATGACAATTTGATTGAAAATCTATGAATTGTAAAAAAAATTATTGGTTGCGAAAGTAAATTTTTTTTTTCAAATCGTCTAATGACAATTTGCCCCGTGACATGCCACGCCAAAGATGATTGAATATGCCTATGGATCAGCCGGTCAGGCAATTCTGTGATCCCACGCGACACACCCAACAGGCAATATTGAGTGAATAGAAGGTGAATTACACGCGCAGTAAATTTTAGTTGAGGTGAGTAAGCTCATGGTAGATCAATAATGGAAACGGTGAAGAAGGGGGCAAATCCTTCGGTGCCTTTACTTCGTAATTACTCATCATTATTATTAACAACAATACGCTACCACACTTCATTTGTTTCTTCACTCTTCATCTTCATCAATGGCGGATCACTCGGAGATCTCATTTGCCGGAATATTCGCCATTAGCGCCTTTTCTTCTTGTTTCGCTGAGGTAATTTCCTTTTTAATTGATGATCATTTTTATTTCAACGTTTCTACTGTAATTATTATTGGATTAGCTCATTTTCCGGACTTGTTGATTTTAACTGCATATTAGCATTTTGCATCGCTGACAAAAACGGTTTATTTGTGACTTGATTTTGATCAAACTAATTGTTGAGATTGCTTTGATTGAGAATTTGCTGTTAAATATTGTATATTACGATGTTTGTTATTCCTTGTGGAGTGTGGACTCGAAGGAGTTCAAATGACAATAATGTCCCAGAAATTTTACATTGTCATAGATTGGTTATCTGAAGGTGGAGAAATAAATAAAGCTGAAGTTGAACAGCTCAGTTAATTAGTACATTCGCTTTATCTCCAAAATGTTCAAATGACTTTCTTTATGGAATAGCTTCAGTCTCTTAGTAGTTGATCTGTGTAGCATAGTGTTCAAACTACCGACCTGTACCTCTCAACTTAGTTGGTTTTTCTCTTTCCTTGTGGGCTGTCTTATGCCTGTGGAATTCAAGCGAATGTGTGACACTTCAAGTCAAGTCCACGCCTGATGCAACAATCGGCTGCTCCTTAATCTTTAAAGGACCTTGTTTAAATATGGCAAAAATAGTACGTGTAACCAATTCTACTGAAGCCAATTATTACTTTTCATTTCATTTTATGAAACTATAAATTTGGATATCTAAAAATAATTCTTTATCTGTTGGTTATGTGCAGTTTTGTACCATTCCTTTAGATACTGCTAAAGTTAGGCTTCAGCTACAAAAGAGAGCAACTTTAGGGGAAGCAGCGGGTGTATCAAAATACAGGGGCTTGTTGGGTACGATTGCTACTATAGCTAAAGAAGAAGGTTTATTTTCACTTTGGAAAGGCATTATACCTGGCTTACATCGCCAGTGCATATATGGAGGCTTAAGAATTGGATTATATGAGCCTGTGAGTAGTACAAATGCAGTCATTTCCAAGAGTACCTACACCCATAACAGTTTTTATATCATACCCCTCATGCTTATAACTAAAATATCATTTTCGTATGTGTTGGACAGGTCAAAGCCTTTATCGTTGGCAGTTATTTCGTTGGGGATGTGTCTCTATTCAGCAAAATATTAGCTGCTCTGGTTACTGGTAAATAAAATTTCTACTCAGCCTCTATTAGTATTCCTTATTAAAATATTTGATGCAATTTGTGTTTGAATTTGGTTATAACGAACATTTAACATGCTTTTCTTACCGAGAAGGTGCTATAGCTATAGCTGTGGCCAATCCAACGGACCTTGTGAAAGTTCGACTCCAAGCAGAAGGAAAATCTCCAGCAGGTGTATCTAGGCATTATACTGGTGCTCTGAATGCATATTATACCATAGTGAAGCAGGTGAATTTTGAACAAGTAATTAATTGCTTTCATCTTATTTGCCTGTAACTAAATATAATTGGTAGAACAGGAAGGAGTGGCTTCGTTGTGGACAGGACTAGGGCCCAACATTGCAAGAAATGCAATTATAAATGCTGCTGAACTAGCTAGCTATGACCATGTTAAAGAGGTCTCTCTGATCTTGTTTCTTATTTGCATGAAATTCTGTCTCTCATCTTTTATATGTTGCTTTCATGTGATAACACTGCTGCTCTGATATTTATGTTCTGTGCAGACAATTTTAAAAATTCCAGGATTCACAGACAACATTCTAACACATATGTTAGCTGGTTTAGGTGCAGGGTTCTTTGCAGTATGCATTGGATCTCCTGTTGACGTGGTAAAATTCTCTATCCTTGAGCCAGTTTGTTAAATTTGCTAACAAGAAGGTTCTACATCGTAACGTTATGGTCTTATGCGCTGCATTCCCTGTTAATTTTTGTTTCTGTCTGTTCTATTGATAAACTATAGTTTATTACTGTTGATGTTAAAAGCAATTGAGAGTTCTGCTGCATTGTCCCACATAAGGGTTGGTTCATCATGCTATTTCTCTGGGTTTGAAGTGTATGTTTACACACCCAAAAGGAAAGCTAGAATATGATGCAGTCACTTCCAAAGAGCATATATATATATGCATTCAGGACTAGCTGGAATGGAAGTATGCAATGGAACTTATGAAATAGTTTCTTTGTTAATAGCTAATATAACTGGCAAATTATTTTCGAATTGCAATAAAGCAATGATGCAGATTTATGGTGCAACTTAATCTTTACTTACTAAGAGCAACTTTCCTGGTTCCAACAAATTTTATATATACAGTTAGGAGCCACATGGCATTGCTTAAATTATAATTAAGTTGGTTAAATATACTTTTTATTCACACATTTTATAGGATCCACAACTCACTATCCACTTATTATCCATTCATAGGACCCACAACTTATAAGCACTATCAACAAGCACTAAATTTACCAACTGCAGCTGAGTACTCAGATTAAACAGTGTCTCAGACTCTTAGTTGTCACCTTGTATTTGTTGTCTGTATCATTTATTAGCATAATCTAGTTTTGCGACTAGCATAGGAGATGTTCAATTGTGAAATATCCTTCTGTGCCGTATGGTTAGGAATTTCCTGGTTGTAGCATGAGGATATCTTGCCATTTCAGTCCAGTAAAGGCCATTCTGGATGTAGTTGAGTTTTAAGTTTTGGTCAAAAATGTTTCAAATTAATGGAGCATAATTGCAAGGGTAATATTTAACTCAATTCCCACATTTTAACTCTTGTGCTTGTTCTCTTCCAGGTTAAATCTAGAATGATGGGAGATTCAGTCTACAGAAGCACCATAGATTGTTTCTTCAAAACACTGAAAAGTGAGGTATGTTGTTTGCTTTTTTGAGTTTCTATCTGACACGCAAGCACGAGTGTTCACATAACATCATATTTTCTGTGATTATGCTCTACCGTTCTGTGCTCTAAGGACAAACTTGAAGCTGAAAATTATTGCTAGTTTCTATGTTTTCACTTGCTTCTATGTATTATAATTCTATACATTTAACTTCATTTCTCGTGGATAATTGTGATTGATGAAGAGCATAATGACTTTCTATGCCTTGTTAATTATGCTTATAAAATTGCAATTATATGTTTGCAACATAAAGTGTGCATTTATGAGGTCGTATATTTGTGGCATTTTCATGTTAGTTTGTATCTTGTGGAGAAGATAGCGTCTACTCTATTCTCCTAATACACATGTCCATACTCCTGAAGAAGCTAACATTTGCTTTGTTCACTGTTCAAATCCGTGTTGTTTCTTATTCACTGCTTCTCATTTTTCCCAAGACTTTGTAGTTCTATATCCTCGAACTTCAATATTAGTAGGTTATGCTTCAACTACCATGGTGAACTGTTGTAAAATTGGATCGGTGCTGTTACTAACATTATTGGCTCAGAGAAGCTGAAGCATTAGAATTATTTTAATATTTTGCTGTATTCCGTAACTATCATATGTATTTCAATGTCTTAATTTTGGTTGTGGCCTGGCCTTGCTGTTAAGAATGAAGCTAAACTTACTCTTTTAGCAGGGACCTTTAGCTTTCTACAAGGGATTCTTCCCAAATTTTGGTCGATTAGGAACATGGAATGCAATCATGTTTTTGACATTTGAGCAAGTAAGATAATCCATCTCCCATTTCATCACATGTTTCTTTTTAGTTTGTGATCAAGGATACACCGTGGTCCGTGTGAAATCTATATCAGTTGTGAGAATCGACGTTACAACTATTTTTCATTAAGGTTAAAGATTTAGTCACGGAAAAAAAAAAAATCTGAACTGGCTATTCCGATTTTATAAAGAATCTGGAAAAATCGCAATGATGAACAGCCGTCGATTTCTTGAAATTGATCGTTGGAAGTTAGAAATCGTAGTTCTGTTTGTCTAAAGACAATATATAATATCTTCTCCTGCTGAAGTAAAGCCTTCATATGGTTATCTGATTAACGACTTCAATTATCTCCATTACAGGTCAAGAAATTCTTCATTTGAGAAGTTGAAACTATAGAATCTGATTTTCAGTTTTGGTAAGCAAGGAGACAGCCATCTTCTGCTTAGATTTTAGGGAAAATAGCAGCAGAGGTCTGAACCTTCGATACATGTTGCACTTTGGTCCCCCGACCTTTACAAAGGAATATTTATGTCTTGAACCTTTCATTTAGATAGCAGTTTAAGTGCCTAGTGGACGATTTTCTACCTTCCATTAATTTTTAAGAGAGAAAAGGTAATAACAGAAAGACCATTATATCTTCGACTTCTTCACTTAGTCACTTACCTACTCCGACACCTCATCTCCACCATCAACACACCCTGCGGGCTGGAACACACCACCACCACCCACCATCAGGTAATCGGCTTTCCTTGTGTTATTTGTATCCTTGGCTGAAAATTCAGAAAATATTATCGATAATAATCTTGTTTGTTTTTTAATTTTAATTGTTGAAATTAAATCGAATGATTGTTTCATAATAAAGTAACCCGGGCACGTGGAATCAATTTTTCTGGTTTTCTGTATTGCTTCAAAGTTCCAAGAAACCAATGCCATTTTATTTACAAATTAATCTAGTTGTCCAACCAGATTGACAACTAGTGACTTGTCAAGATTGTGTCGTTGATTTAAAAAATAGTTTTTAAAATGGATGAATGTGACGATGCCTGTCAAGTATGAAGTTGTCAAAAAAGTTGTACAAATAGTATGATTCTTTACTTTGTTTATGGTGGTTGATCGTTGTCCTATTTTATGCCTCATTTTGAGGAATGTACAAGGGCAAATGTCCACGCGTTCCCAATGGCTCTGAGGCCATTTTGGCTTAAGCTGAGTTTCTATATAGTAGAGAGAGATTTGCAAGTCAAACTCTAATGGCATATTTTCTGTATTCATCTCCGTTGTATACTGATACTTGTGTCGGAATCGCAATGGGTTGTCCACTTGTCCTGCCATTTTTGCAAGTATCCAAGCCACCTATCACCATCTTCAATGGGGATCTACTCCTTCAGTCATGAAATATGGCTAAAGTTAGGAAGGAATCAGATGATGAAGACTGTCTAAACTCTAAAGGCTTGTATCGTTATACGTGTAAATATCGACACTCACAAAACTTATAGTAAAGGAAAATCGGACGACTTTCAAAATTGTAAGATTAGGTTCCTTTATTCCTAAGAAGTCCTTTTTCCTAAGCGGTCTAAAAAATATTTTCTTCCACTCTCTCTATCTTTTAAATTAAGTATTTATTTTTCTCTTGTTCTTGTTAAAAATTGTGTATACTATTTGATGTGTCGTATCATATTAAGCCCGTGTGTTGTTTAGTTAAAATATCATATTTTTAATAAATTTTAATTAATAAAAATGAATAAATATTTGATTAAAAAGTTGATAAAAGTTGTGGATTCTATAAAATATATATGGTTGAAAATTAATTTTAAAAATGAAGTCAAACGGGTGCTAAATATCATGTCAACCATACATGGCTATCACGTCTGTATAATAGTCTGTAGCCATAGCTCACATATTACGGCCTGGTTTACCATGTTTCATATTATTGGAGACACGTCTAATTTTCCCTTTGGCAAAATTTATAAATTAATCTTAAGTAATCAATCTCCATTTCCAATCATGTTTAAATCAGAAAATTATAATCACGGTACCAAATCTTTCATGTAACCCCTTGTTTGAGCCACATTTTTATTTTTATTTTCATTTTTATACTCATTTTCAACCACACATTCTTTAATAAAATAATATTTTTCATCACATCAATAACTTTTTTTTTTCAACCACATATTCACCATCACATCACAAAAAAAAAATATACATTCTCTCCCAAAAAATGTGCATCAAACACAGCAAACTTTGCTAAAATCTTTCATTTGTTTGCAATCAATCGAACCATTTCATCCCTCAATTGATCCAGTCAAAATCAGCCCCAAAATGGATGGGCCTTCAAATTGCTAATTCTCTACTTTTTGCTGCGACCCACGCCACAACACAACAATGGAAGCTAAATTGTTAAATGTGTGGTTTAATCACTAATAAATCTACTAATTATCGTTGGGGCAAGTTCTGCCACGTGTCAAAATTGAAGCCGTATTTTCTCAAGATGAGCTTTTATTGGATGAGATTTTTATCCAATATTATCTTTTGAAATTTCTGCAAATAGAAATAAGGAAAGAAAAAAATCAGTAAAATGGAAGATAATATGGTTGTGGAGAGCGCGTGCCTGAAACACTTGCATTTCTATAAGTCCATATTACGGTTCTAATTCAGCAAGTAGAAGACTACAGGATATACCACAGAAAATAGTGCTGCTAAGATGGCTTCTTTGAACTTACTCTTTACTCCGATTGCCGCCACCCAAAGAAGAGTAAAAACTGCAGCGACGGCGGCGAAGACCTCCGGCGGTGGCAGTGAGGAGAAGGGGCCGCTAGATTGGATCGTTGGGGCATTACAGAAACAAGACCAGTTCTACGAGACTGATCCAATCTTGAAGAAGGTGGAGGTGAAGAATAGCGACACCACCAAGAACATCGAAGCAGTTCCGCCCAAGAAGAAAAATGGCGATGGTGGTTTTGGGCTTGGGGGGCTCTTTGCCAAGAAATGAAATGAAATGATTTCCACTCATCTGTCTCAGTTTATCACTTTTCTTTAAATTTATTTTCTTTCTTAATTCAGTTGCACATTTGACTTTCATATTGTACACTTAACATTCCAAAATTTTAAATCTATCTGCCTGCAATTGCATGTATTTTATGCAAGTTTCAGCATCTTTGATTATAAGCTGCTTAATTTCACTACTGATTACTAGTTAATCATTTTCATATACTTATATTAGTTTGTTAGGTGTAGAGTTAGTTTATGGACTAATGATATCAGTGTCAAAAATAATTATTTTACATTTCGATTAACTTATAATTTTGTCCATTTATAATACTTAGAGCTTGTTTGGGGGAGTTTTTTTTTTTTTTAAATCATTTTCGATCACACGTTCTACGTGAAATCATAACTTTTCCATATTTTTTTAGCCACGTGTTCTCCAACAAAAAAAAAATTATTTTTCACTTGGAAAAATATCTCTGAGCAAAACTCTTAGCCCCTGTTTGGTACTCATTAAAATTTTCATTTTCATTCTTCTACTCATTTTCAATAACACATTTTTCAATAAAATAATATTTTTCATCACATCAATAACTTTTCCTTATTTTTCAATCACACATTTCCATCAATCTACTATTTCAGAATACATTTTTTCATAATAATATGGTTCAAACACACCTTTAATAGAAGATTTACACCTAGTTATTAGCCTAGGCTCAGGATTAGGCCTTAGATGTTCGGAGTGAATTTGCACAATTCTTCAACTATAGAGTTTCGGCAGGTGTTAGTAGAAATTAATAGTATCACAGTGTTATAGAGCTCAGCACGAAAGGTTCGACTAATGATTGGAAATCTCAACTTTGAATGTGTCGATAGAAGTATGAAGTCATCATCTTTTTAATGATAGAATATTGTGTAAACGCATCAATTTTTTTATTAGAATGATTGTTATCTTCTACTTCACGAGTAGGGTTCACAAAATTGTGTTAAATTAAATGTTTGAAAATGGTTTACTACCAGTTTAAATTATGAAAGGATAAAAATAAGTTATAAATAAGTGAATAGTACTTACGTGGCCCAAAAATGTGTGAATAAAAAGTGATTTGACATATCATATTTTCAAACAAATAATGGATTTGAATTAGGGGTAGTTAACCGGAATTGAAAATTAGTCGGATGTCCAACAATTTTGGTTTTTGAACCTGAATTACGAGCATCCGACTCTGAAATTGAATTTATCACTTTTTTTTCAAAATAATAATAATAAAATTATGCAATTTATTCACTCAAGTCTAATTGACTGACTTAACCCAAGTGATAAGTACCGTAATCAAGCAAATTTCATTTTAACAATTGGATCATATCACCCCATTCATAGAAACTCCAACAGCACTTTACTTGATGTTTGTCCCCACGGACCCTTCTCAAGGCGTCAGAGCCACAATTAGAATTTGATGCTATTCGTGAGACATATTTCCACTGTGTCAAGAAAGTGTTGAATTATATGTCCGATGACCCCTTGTTTTTTTTTTTTTTTTTCTCCGGATAGTGAGAATATAATATGTATCGTCGGCTTTCATTTTTTTTAAAAAATATTATGGATAGAACGAACTCGAAATGAGGTCCAATTAGAGTTCGTTCTCAATAATTACGTGAACTCGAATTATTTCATGTACGAAATAATAATTATTAGAAATTTAAAGATAGATTCAATATGAAAATCATACTGAAGATTGAAATAGAATCCAATGAATTACAATGCATACAATGTGCTCTTTTTATAGACTAAAAGGCTAACAAACTATCTAACTATAGAAGTCTCTAGAATAAAGATGAGGTGGATATTCATTATTTGGATGTTTAACGGGAGATGTAGGTATTAGATCTGGTCGTCGAACCTCCGGGGCTTAGGCCGAAATAACTCATTGTGTTCGGTCTTTTAATTTCTACAAATTTACTTTCTTTTTTGTTGATGGTTTGTTGAATCTTGTTTTAATATCGTGTGATTCGGGTCTTTTCAGTGAGTAATATTGAAACCGTCATATAAAATGGCTTCGGCATCCCATTATGAAATCCTTGAAAAGAAAAAGGAACAATCGGAATATAACTATTACACCAACTGGGTACAAAGAATCAACTAGTGGATAAATCAAATATAAATAAACAAAAAACAGCAATTGGACCTGAGATTGGGATTGCATTATAAGGTCTCAGTTGAACCGATCAAGAAGTTCTAAGTTACTTAAAATAATCTTGTTAATCCGAAAGCACCAAATAGCAATGATTTGGCAACCATAGTAAAGAAATATCAACATTTATCAACAAATTTCCCTTGACATGTTATGGAAAAAAGTGAATGATCAAACAGACTCCTTGACATAATGTCAAGTCAGAATTTTAGATATCTGCTATTAGGCTACAAATTAAATGTTTGAAAATGGTTTACTATCAGTTTAAATTATGAAAGGATAAAAATAAGTTATAAATAAGTGAATAGTACTTACGTGGCCCAAAAATATGTGAATAAAAAGTGATTTGACATATCATATTTTCAAACAAATAATGGATTAGAATTAGGGGTAGTTAACCGGAGTCAAAAATTAGTCGGATGTCCAACAATTTTGGTTTTTGAACCTGAATTGTGAGCATCCGACTCTGAAATTGAATTTATCACTTTTTACAAAATAATAATAATAATAATAATAAAATTATGCAATTTATTCACTCAAGTCTAATTGTCTGACTTAACCCAAGTGATAAGTACCGTAATCAAGCAAATTTCATTTTAACAATTGGATCATATCACCCCATTCATAGAAACTCCAACAGCACTTTACTTGATGTTTGCCCCCACGGACCCTTCTCAAGGCGTCAGAGCCACAATTAGAATTTGATGCTATTCGTGAGACATATTTCCACTGTGTCAAGAAAGTGTTGAATTATATGTCCGATGACCTTGTTTTTTTATTATTTTTTTTTTTTTTTCTGATAGTGAGAATATAATATGTATCGTCGGCTTTCATTTTTTTTTTTTAAAATATTATGGATAGAACGAACTCGAAATGAGGTCCAATTAGAGTTCGTTCTCAATAATTACGTGAACTCGAATTATTTCATGTACGAAATAATAATGCAGTATATCACAACATTTCATGTCGGTATATCATATCATAGGTGCTAAATAACATTACTCTTTACGAAATATTAAAATATCCAAAGCTCGAACGTAATTTGAATTGAAATCAAATGTATGTAGGTCCAACCCTGCTACGTGTACATGTTCGTTCATAGATAATGAGGTGGGAGACAATTTTGCTATTTATTCAAATCAATGGCCAAACTGTTTATATATCATCAAATGTCAAATTAGTTGTATAGATGTAGATCGATGAAGGCTCGTGCCCACATTCTTGACCATGAATTACTCTGCAAGTACAGAGAAAAACATATAGAAACTATATATGTATCGCGTTGGTAACATCTGTATGACTGCTTTTTTCTTGTATTTTTGTCATCTTTCAACGATAATCATTTATATTACTTTTGTTAAAAAATAAAATAAAATTGTACAAGTAGAATGGGACTTAACCATTAACCAACCATGGATCACAAATTTTAAGGTCAAATTTCCATGGCTTACCCTTTCAAATATCCACCACCAATCACAGATTTCTAGCAAGCCAGGTAGATATTTATGTGCAAAAAATGAAATCACAGCCTCAAAGGGCATTTTCGCCATCTCTCTCTTCATATTGTGGCCACACCCAAAGCACGAATGAGATTTCATAATTACTTGTGTATGCAAAACCGTTTAGGTGTGTTACTGTTACTAGTTTTAGAAAGCAGTTGATGGCCGCCGCGCGCTCTACGGTGGCTCCTCGCGTGATCGGCTCCGCCGTGTTTGAACTTTCTAGAACCGCCTCCCATATCGGAGCCCCGTTTTCGGTCCGGGTCTCGTCTCGGAGCCACTGCATTTCTAGCTCAGCTGCCACTTACGTTAACCGCCAGCCTCCCGAAGGACCCTCCTGCATATTTGTCGGACCCATTGAGTCCGCCAGCCAAGAAACTCTCGAAGCGCTCTATCGTCAGGTAAGCAAAAATTGTATCTGAGTTCACATCGTTTTTCCTAGTACTTTCAAATTATAGATTTATTTTGGTTGATTAATTGTTATTAATTACTTTAGGCGCGGGATGCATATTACAGTGGGAAGCCTTTGATAGTGGATGACATGTTTGATAGAGTCGAGGTATTTTCTTTTGTTCTTCGTATTATTGTAGAATTATTCATTTTAATGTTATCAATTCATTTTTCTAACGAACAGTACTACTGAAACAGTTAAAATTGCGGTGGTATGGTTCAAAGTATGTGGTGAAGTACCCACGATGCAGTCTCAGGCGGCAATCTACTTATGCTGATGCTGAGGTAATTTTGATTTTAATGTGTATTGGCTAATATTATGTCTTTATTTGGGGTTAACGTGTTAATCTTGCCTCACACTATTTTAAAGACTTCATTATGAAGTAAAATGGAAATTTTGATGGCAAGCAATGAATAAAAATTACTGAGTTTGAATGGTTGATAAGTTCTTAGTCAATTTCAAGTATAATTCAATCCATTAACATGACTTATTAATCGAGCAAAAGAGCTAAGAGTCCATTTGATTGCAAAGGTGGAAAATGGGTGGAAAAAAAATGTTTTACAGGGAATTGATGTCTAAAAATTGTTTTACTGGAAATTGTAATTAATTGTGTTTGATTGGTATAATTTTTCATGAAAAATATTGAAAGTTTGGTGTCCGTTTGGCTTTTTTTTTTACGGAAATTGTCCATTAAAGTGATAATATTTTCTACCATTGTGTCTAGAATTTGTTCCAATTGCCAAAAAAAAATAACCATACCGAATATCATTCGTTTGGTTTTGTTTTGTATGAAAATTGTCAATAAAAGTGAATTTTTTTTTATCATTATGTCTATAATTGTTCAAAAAAAAATCTGGAAAATATTTACCTACCAAAACACCAATAATTTATTTTTCTAAAAATGTGAAAAATTGGAAAACATTTTCCCGGGAAAAATTTGCCAAACGCTACAAAAGTTTAAAAATGCAAAAAAATTCTATTTTCCATGGAAAATGTACCCTATCAAACGGAGCCTAATTGTATCACAAAATTGACTTGTACAGTGTAAACTAAACAAGGTTTCAATGAGAAGTATGGTTACATATTCCTATTCAATTCTCAAAATTGAGCATTGATAACATTTATAAAATATTAATTTCAAAACACTTACGGCATGTAAAGAACAATCTAAAAGAAAACTTCACACGGAATGCATGGTTATTTTTCTACAGGTGAATAATCTTTAATTATCAACAAAATCGAAGAAATCAACTACTTTCCACCCGGAAGTCGTAATAAACTTACTATTTAATGTTGTTTTTAAAGAAATATGGACAAGTAAGGATTAGATAAAAAGACTCTGCATAAGCATATACTGTTGACCATAGTTACATTTGTAACTCTGGCCATTACTACTGATATTGAAACGAGTACAACTGTAAGGATTACTTGATATCTTGGAATTCTTTGTAACGGCTATCTAATTGTTTGACAGATTGAGTCAATTATATATACTCAATTGGAAATAGATCATCTAAAACTTTATTGACGTAATTTTTATTGGAGTTGTGTCAATCCCGAGAAATTATAGCTAAGAAGCACCGATATTCGTAAACTCGTTACGTACTCGTATCCGATACGTATCCAAGCTCTGACACTCTCCGATACGTACCAGATACTTGTTTTTTAATTATTTTATATATTTTCTAATTTTCGATACATATTTTTTAATTAATTTATATTTTTGTAAGATTTTCGATACATATCCAATATATATTTTTTAAATTATTTTAATAACTTATTGAAGATCAATAATATTTAGTGAAAATACACAATTTAACAAGTGGACTTTTTATTGGAAATGCAAAATATGACTAATCTTCAGGGGCGGAGCCAGGAATTCATCATACGGTGGGTTAAAATTTTTAAAATGTAATCTATGAATAAAATTTATATATAACTAAAAAAACTCTCAAACTAACATTTTCTAAATAAATTCAAATTATTCAATGGAGTATAAATTGTCTAATGTGGCCTAAATTCATGTGAACAAGTTACAACTTACAAGTGGAAATAATCTAAGTATCTAACCAAACATACCTCAGTGCCTCACTGCAGGCCGCAAATGATGGCTGAAGCATAAGCACGATTGCATTGCACACACAAAGGCCAAACCGACACTGATAGTTTGAAACAAAACAAGAGTTATCAATCCAATTCGATACGTTTTTTGATCCAAAAGAATAATCAATGACATTTTCTATTACATCATATGTATTTCTTATTCTTCTCAAATGGCTAAAAGAAATATTAATTAATGTATAGTTCATCTTTTCTATTACATCAATTGATTAAAAGAAATTTTATCTTCTATTACAATAGAGATTTCAGCCACCACTGTAAGCCCATTTTCCCCATCTCATCAATTTCATTACCTCATAATAAAAACTTTTAAAGAATTGGAAAAAGATAAATTATTCTCAAATGGCTAAAAGAAATATTAATTAATGTATAGTTCAACTTTTCTATTACATCAATTGATTAAAAGAAATTTTATCTTCTATTACAATAGAGATTTTAGCCACCACTGTAAGCCCATTTTCCCCATCTCATCAATGTCATTACCTCATAATAAGAACTTTTAAAGAATTGGAAAAGGATAAATTTTCGAGAAGGCTAACTAGCTAAGAATTAACCTTGGCAAATGGCAAGGCTGAAGGCAGTCAGGCACCAACTTTTGCTGCTTGTTTCAAGTTCAGCAACCTATTGGTAAGGCAAAAGGATCTTTTCATGGTTCTGGAAATGTAAAACAGTGATTATTACAAAATTGAAGAGTAATATTGGTAAGGCAGTAAGGTTGTACGGTACAAATTCAATCCCTACATTCAAACACTGAAACGCATAAATTCAATCCCCACATTCAAACACACAAAGACACCTCACGGTCCACAGACTCCATACAAAATCACCTAACTCCACACAATCTTAAGGTTTTATAAAAGAAAATCACACATGCCCCATTATAAATTCAAACCCCAATTTAAAACCCACATGCCACACTGCCACAGCTACAGGCTCGCCACAACTTTAGACCACCACAGGCAAACCAATCTCAATTAAAAGAAAAAAAAACCTCCAATGGAACCCGTGATATCTACAGACTATAGCTCCAGCCTCCAAGTTCGTGTCAACTATCAACATTCAGTAAAAAACCCAAAAAAAAAAATTACCTTTTCTCACAGTCACAGAGGGCGTTAGCCGTTTCGGGCTTGAGAGAGTCAGAGAGATAGAGAGAGGGGGGGACGAAGGGTTTGGCTTTCGCAGCTTCTTCGCTGTTTGAGAGAGAGGGCAGAGAGTGAGAGAGGGAGCGAGGGACGAGGACGAAGGGTGTGACTTGTAAGAGAGAGTCTGGAGAGGGTTCGCGTTTTGGTTTTGGGTAAATGGGTGGGAATTGGGTTTTATTTTAGGTGGGTTTGGGCTTTCAATTTTTCAAATGGGCTAGGACAATTGAACCAATTTTTTTTTTTTTTTAGAGGTGGGCTTGGGCAAGGGTGGGCTGGCTGAGACAATTGGGCTTTAACCATTTTTTTTATTTTTTTTCAGAGGCTGGGCTTGGGCAAGGGTGGGCTACAGCCCACCCCTATCTCCGCCCCTGCTAATCTTTTGGTACATGTTAAATCGTGTTATAATTGTCGAACATATTTTTATTATTGAAAATAGATAATGATTAGTATTATATAATACGTGTAAAGTCGTGTTACATTAATTCTATTGTTGAAAATAGATAATGATTTAATATATGTAAAACCGTGCTAATAAGTGCTTTAGTATTTTTTTTTTTTAATTTTATTATCATGCTTCTGTATTTTTTTTTTTTTTTTTGTATATTAATGAAATTATATTGAATTTCATAAAACATATCATCGTATTCTCATTTTTTCAAAAAAGTCGTATATGCTTATCCCTATCGTATCATATCCGTATCCGTGCTTCTTAGTAGTACAGTTTAGGCCTCTCAAGGGTAACCTGACTTCCATAGCTGCTAGAAATGATTTTGCATAGAATAAAGTACTTTACCTAGAATAATATTAATACATATTAGTGTTTTTATTTTCCTGCTGCACTTGAATTCTGAATATGTGGATGTAGGGCAGGAAGATCCTTCACAGGTTTTTGCTTTAGCGAGCATATGGTTCTTGATTCTTGGTTTTGGCTCTTCAGCATGTCTGGTGCCTATACTCTACACCATTTGTCGAGCTTATCAAGATGCAATTGAATCTGGAGTTGTTTATGATAATCAAGCTTCTGTGCTAGAGTTTCTTACCACGCTTAATGGCGCTCTCTTAATATTATTTGGATTCATGATTGGCTATCCAATTGCATCAGCTTCTGGTAATATATTTAAAATCTTCAACAATGCTCTCACACTTGCTTTTAGCAAGCCATGCATTATCTGTAACTTTTACTTTAAAAGATGAAAATGATGTTGAATGGCTTTAATTACCACCTAGAATCCCTTCACTGAGGAATAAGCTTTACAATACAGTGAAGTGTCTTTGAGTATGTTTGGGAGTGCTTAAAATGCTTCTTGTAATCACTCCCAAAATTGCTTTTCTTCACCATGAATTTACATTCCTGAATGATATTTTGATTCATTCATGTGCGCTACGTCGAGTTTATTGTCTATGTTTTGAACACTATCTGTTGTTGTTGGCCTTAGAGCCTTTCTTTATGCTCACTCGTCGACTGGCAGGAAGATCTGTTTAACTATATTAATTAAATTTGGAAAGAAGGAAATGAGAAGGAATAATTTAATGCCTTTTTGCTTTTTCCATTTATTCGAATGGCTACACTGGGAAATGGAATGCAAAATGTTTCAAAAAATTGTTGCTCCCTTTAAGTGAGCAAGATGGTCTCAGTTGAGCATGTTTGGGTGGTCTTATAATCTTTCTTATTTTAATTATGAACACATAATTTTCTCTCCTGCTATAAGTAAGCTTATGAGTGCAAATAAGCTCACCCGAACATGCTTTTCGAATAGAGGAAAAATTGATGTTCGTTGTTTTTATATTCATACCATGGGTGCCAGGACCTTTTGCCTTTTTTACCATTTGGGTGGGAATGGGTGTTGGGATCTAGGGGTTGTTGAAATATTATATGCTATTTTGATATGTGCATGGGTGTGTTGATCAATAGAGTTTGTGGCTGCAAAAATGTCCTGGTGGGCCGAGAAGAATCTAAGTATCCTTTGTAAAAGTTATTATAGACTAAGATCCTATATGGGCTACCGGAGCAGGTTTTTCCTATTTTCTGGCAATTTTCGAATGATATGTACTAGTGACGATGCAATGGCTTGATGGGTTAAATGATAAGGAAACATCAGTAACATTACAATAAACTGGATTTCGTGTATATTCTTTGCAAGTCAAGCTGTGCATGTAATGAACTCATTGTATGATAAGCGTTATGTTTTCTTTAAGGTTGTTGATTATCATATGCACCATCACATTTGAGTTGAATTAAATCTATAGCATGTTATGCTTCATTATGCCCTCTAACTACGAGATTTCATGTAGTTGGAGCACTTCAAAGGCTTTGGAACAGTAAACTGGTGGCATTGAAAGGAGCATGCCCTAATTGCGGCGAAGAGGTTAGTAATGGAAATTAGACGCCATATTTCAAAAACCTTATTTGAATTGTTGGTATTGATTATCTCTCACATCTGACGAACAGTATTATTCAGTGCATGGATCCTTGTATCTTGAGCTGCTACTTCATTTTATTTTTCAGGTGTTTGCTTTTCTTAGGTCAGATCAGTCCAATAGTTCCCCTCATAGAGCGGAGTGTCATGTATGTGAGAGCTCCTTAGAATTTCGCACCAAAATTGAGGTACTTGGAGCTTGACTCTGATTTTGGATGCTAAAGAAGAACAAGTTTTTCATTTCAGTAATGATACATATTACTTGTGTGTGTGTGTCACTAGGATTCTATTAGTACCTGAAAGGGCCAATAAGTTGAGATCGTTATAGAAATATTTTAGGAAATTTTTTTAAGCCAATTTGGTTTGTTTCTAGTTCCTTTATGCATGTTTCTGAATCAGTGTAAAGCGGGTTAACAAAACTATTCATGGAGCAGACTCCTCACGTATATAGTGAAAATGGAAGCTCATATATTTTTCACACGCTGAAGAATTCTACACCCTTAACACTTCCTGGAAAATTGACATTTCTGCGAAGTTTATTTTTTCCAAAAAATTAAATAAAATTGAAGTTCTATGTTTCGGGCTCCAGTAAGGCAATTCCATGGGGTTCTTCCCCAACAGCTACTGATTATGTGAGGATGGCTGTGCAAGGGGATGAGGTTTAGGCACTTTGTAAGCTTTTGCCCTTTTCAGACAGGGAGAGCCGGAGAGGGGATTTAGGTTTGTCGCTTTATCAGCGTACTCATTAAAAAGTATTAAGCCATTAGGCTCTTCTAAATGCGACTCTTATGAGACTTTTTGGAGGCTTGGGCAGCTCTTACTTTTTCCTGGATTTTCATTAGGATTTATTTGTGACATATTATTTCAGTTGTTATTTTATGCAGTCGTGTGAGGGTAGTTGAGGCAATATTATGTGAATTTTTGGGTGAAACTCGAAGGAATGAATAAGCTGGAGTTTCTGTATTTAAATAGTTGTTTTAGTGCCGAGCATAAGTAAACCTCTTGTTTGGACATTTAGGGCTCGTTTGGCATGACTTTTTCTTTTTATAGAAAAGCTTTCGGAGGATGTTAACTTTATTTTTATTTGAAAATTAATTTTTAGAAGAGTTATCTTTTCTGGAAATGCTTTTAAAGAAAATCACATCGAATCAGTTTTCTCTAAAAGCTCTTTTAATTAGAAAAAACACTTCCATAAAATTATTCAAATGAGTCAAAAAGTAGTTTTGGGGTCTTTTTGGCTTTTTCAAAAAACCGGCCAAATGTGCCCTTGGTAACTGATACGCGAGCATTGCTGCTGCTTCTTATGGTATTAATATTGATTTGTCTCTTTGATGTCATTACAGAAATCCATCTCGAGGCCAGGTAATCGATGGGTATATGGCCGCATCTACTTAATCAAACAGAGGGGTCGACGTCAAAGATGGGCATAAGATGGATCTTGCGCTGCTTAATTTTGTTCTAGAGCCTTCTGTATAGGAGAATTTTTTTATTTTTATTTTTTTCTCCAGCTTTTGGTTTGGCAAGCTGTAGCAATTCTAGTGCAAGTTGTTGCGACTGATGCATCCCTTACATTTTTTACATAGAACAATATTTTGCAATTCCAGTAGTGAAAAATTGCTCCTGTGGTCAGATAATATGGAATGGAGTTCAATGCATCTTCTGTATCAATTATTTTATAATTCAAGTGCAACTGCCAAGTGCCAATGATTGTTGATCACAGCCATTTGTTAAACTATGCACCATTGGCATCACACAGGCTGCTTCATCACAATAATGCACAGGATAGGAAAATTTTAACTTTTCAACATTTCACTTCCAATAAAGAAGAAATGAAAGGTCCAAGGATAAAAAAAATAAGGACTGCAGACTAGTTTTGCCCACTAAAAAAAGTGCAACAAATATAACAAAATTCGATTTTGAACTTCTGCAACGTTTACAGGGCACATATTTAACCTCATAACGTCTAAATCTAAACAAATCAATTATCATTTCTCAAAAGGGAGGCAAAGGCTAGAAGATCCAAGTCGTGAATGTTGCCGATCAGAAATGTGCCAAACTATATACTAGGATCCACGCAAGCTGATCAACGGAAACAAAATGTTAAAAGTTAATTCATGAACACATTAAGCAGATCAATCTTGTGTTTAAAACGCAATAAAGTTCTGGGAAACTGCTTAAATACCAGAAAGAGTGATACTGAAGCAAAGAGCCCCTCCTGAAGTAGAGCTCCATGTCCCCCAAAATCTTCTTCGTCGACTTTTAGTATATGCGCATAATAACCGTATATAATCCCAGAGGATAAAACCACAAACCTGGAATATCAAAACCAGCAAATCAAGAGTTAATTGATGGATCTTTCTTGTACCAAAGCAAAAAATGTGAATGGAATGCTTACCTTTGTTTGAGTCCCATTTCCCCAAAACTCATTTTTCCCGGAACTCATTTTCAACCATACATTTTCTCAATAAAATAATTTTACACGTAAACCCAAAACTTTTCCCTATTTTTTTAATTATAAATTCTCAAAAAAGTCACTATTCCCCAAAAAGTCACTATTCCAAAATCTTAACTCAAAAGAATGGGGGCTCGAACAAGGGTAATACATTAGGCATGTTTGGTAAGAGTACTGGGAGGAAGAGGACATACAATTAACAAGATTTAAGTTTCTTTTTCTTCATTAGTTATAATGTTGTACAATTCCACCTTACCAAACAAGTCATAGGTGCATTCCAATTAAAAACTTTGTTGAGAATGCAACACAAGTTTTTATTTTATCTAAATGAAAGTTTGTTCCTTCATATCGAATCCGCTTGTAATATTTGAGTCATTATTTTCTAACCCAAATAAAAATCAAAACAGAAAACTTAATACTGCATGAGCA
This sequence comes from Fraxinus excelsior, assembly GCA_019097785.1. Taxonomy (NCBI): domain Eukaryota; kingdom Viridiplantae; phylum Streptophyta; class Magnoliopsida; order Lamiales; family Oleaceae; genus Fraxinus; species Fraxinus excelsior. The sequence continues at coordinate 32,545,004 of CM032629.1, forward strand.
AGATGTCCTCGTTTATTTGCTTCAACTAAGCATATCCAGGAACACCAAAAAAAGAGTTTATCCAAACAAATGCACATGTGGAGCAGTTTCAGCAAATGCATTAATCAAAGTGATAACAAATAGAACAATGCTATCTAACACCAGTGGTGTTGTACACCAGTCTAAGTGTCAGCATGTCATAAGTCCTAATAAATAAGTCATAAATTCTTGTATTTAATCAAACCTATAATTTAATAACACACGTGCTGTCACCTATATTGATGTTAAATACCAGTGAGCTAAATAGCATTACTCTACAAATAGGAGGAGACCAATTATTTTAGCGAATAAAAGCAGATAATGAAAGGAAAATAGTATCATTATATAGGAATTTGAACGCGATGTCCAGCAAAAATGACGCAAAACTTTAGTAAAATCAAATGTTTGTCACTTCTCTTCGAAATGTACGACTTTATGACAAAATATGGGTATATAAACAAAAAACTACAAGCAGTAACTCACAGGAGAAACCAAATGCCCCCAACTAAGGGAATGGCACCCCATAGCAGTCCACATACAAGGGCCAATGCTTGTCTAATCCAATGCAATACATCTCCCAGTTGATCCTGTGACAAGGAATGCATACAATCAGTATACACAAATTTTATGGCAAACACCTGAAGCATACATACATCCAACTCATCCCTTGACATCTATGACTCCAACCCACCAAAAAAAAAAAAAAATTATGAAAAACCAAGAAAGTAAAACTCTGACGAAAAAGGTAAAACTCTAGGAGCACAAAATTAACTATCTAGTACATATTTAGACTGTGGGTGTCCATTTTCCATTTCATGATAAGTAGTTATGTGACAGCAAACTATCATGATTGGAACTTCTCCCAAATCAAAATTAGTCTTAAAGAAACTGAAGTATAAAGTTTTCTTTGAAAAAAAGATCATGTCATTATGTCAATAGCCATTCGAAATACACCAATATCACTGTTAAACAGCATACAGCTGCAATGTCCTAAGCTATCTTACATAAAGTTTAATGGAGAAGGGCTATATATCCCTAGCTAAGCAACTTGTATTATCTTGCTGACGTCTTAACTCTAATCTCCTTCAATAATCACGTGCTCCAACAAAACCAGAGATAGAGAACTCCTATATTGTATTTCCTCGTAAATAGTGAGAGTTAACAATGCAAGTGTTTTGCAGTGTATGTTGCAAGGAATTGTTGATTATCTAGAGAAAACCTCTAGTCGCATTACTTTTGGCATTGCACTCCTTTCAACTTCAACATAAGTACATAATCATTAAAGCAATGCGAGAAGAAACATATGGAGAGCTGTAAGCATGATTTAGATGCTTAGAAGAGAAAAACAGAAGCAAAATTTGTTAGATATTTATGAAGGATTTAACGAAACCACGAACTAGGCTGAAATCCTGAGAGAAGTCTTGGCTTTCCTTGTCCACATCTCAAAGTGTTTTAAGATCAAAATATGGTAATCTACACTAGCATGTCCAGTAAAACTGTGGATGAAAACAACAAGTACACAAACTCGTGTCTGATTAGGATGAGTTAAATCATTTTCACTGGTTCTTTTTGGGCTCTATCCAAATGCTCAAAATTCAACAAACTTCAGCTCAGTTTACTTGGGATAATACAGAGAAATAATGACCTTACAGTACACAATATCATCCTCGATTTCTTTAATCACAATATTCTAAACTCCCAATGACCACATTAATCTTATCTCTTTTATAACTCCTCTTTTTTTCCCCCATTAACAAGCATCAGCGATGTATTTAATGATTATGGAAATAAATCTTAAAAATCTTCGAACATCTTAACTTGATAGCAGATTCTCACTACACATTATAAAATGTTAATTTCATTTGCAATAATAAGAATTCAAAAACTTTAACCGCTTAATACAATAGTCAACTCCTGCTAAAATTCATAAATTTTAATATAATCCGCTTTATTGCACACATTAATACGGTTACCTAAAAACACAACCATCTTTAAATTCTTTGTTTAATTATGATAATCATGTCGAATAACAGAAATTTCCACGAATTAAGTTTATTAATGAATTGTACTAAAAAATATTCAAAATCATACAAATACTAAATAAGCTTAAACCTTGTCCCAAGAAGCATCTGGATCGAATAATTTCGTCAACTTAAACGTAGATAAATGGCCGTTCTGATCCTCCTCCTGCTGCTGTTGAAGATTAAATTTCACCGATTTCCTTTCTCTCATGTTCAATCAATTAAAAATCGCTGATTTCTTCAAAAATCAAGTCGATTTAAATCAAACAGTAAATTAAACTTCTTTTCTTATTTTTCAACGGATTTAAAGGTCGGAAATTACAAGAAGCGATTGTGTTTCAAATTGGAACAGAAAGCCAATGAGTGGACCAATACGTCATTGAATAGTGTCAATAATCATAAATCAGTAAAAAAAAATTTGGGAAAAAGAAAAAGCTTCGCTTTAAAATAGTCAGATCTAATGCTATTGGACAGCAAAAGGTTCTTTTTTTTTTCTTTTTCTTTTTTTTGTAATTTTGTAATTTTTATTTTGTTTAATTTCTTTGATTTTCTGTTTTTGGCTATTGCATGTGATGCTCGTGGGCGTGGAATATGCTCCTTTTAGCTTGCACGTGCGGTGGCTTTTGAGATCACGTGCAGTGGCTTTTGTGCTTACGTCAAGGCCCACTACCCAATTGACAATATTGACCTAAGTTTGACATGAATCGGGTCGAGTTCATGACTATAAACATGTTCGACTCAAGCATCAGTCCAATTAAAGGATTACGATTCCAGAGCAATTGGGGTTGGGTTAATTTCAGAAATGGTCACTGAAGTTACTTGAAAATTTCAAAACGGTCACTGAAGTTTCAAAGTTTCAGAAACGGTCACTGAAGTTTGAAATTTCTTTCAAAACGGTCACTGGATTTTCATATTTTTTGGCCAAATTTGAGGCAATATTTCGACAACTTCCGACCATCAAAATCGCCAATTTCGAATACCGTTGGAAAGCCCACGATGTCCTCTTTAATTACCACCAAAAATCTCCCCAATACTCCAAGTGATTCGGCCGGAATAAGCCCACGAAGTCGGCAATCGAAAATTGTGAAAATCTGCCCAGATTTTCAGATTTTTTGAGCAAGTTTGAGCAATATTACGGCAACTTCCGACCTCCAAAACTGTCGATTTCGGATACCGTTGGAAAGCCCACGATGTCATCTTCAATTACCACCAAAAATCTCCCCAAAACTCCAAGTGGATCGGCCGGAATAAACCCACGAAGTCGGCTACCCAAACTGGACAGATTTTCGGACTTTTTTGCCCAGTTTAGGTAGCTGACTTCGTGGGTTTATTCCGGCCGATTCACTTGGAGTTTTGGGGATATTTTTGGTGGTAATTGAAGATGACATCGTAGGCTTTCCAACGGTATCCGAAATCGACAGTTTTGGAGGTTAGAAATTGCCGAAATATTGCCTCAAACTTGCCCAAAAAATCTGAAAATCTGGGCAGATTTTCACAATTTTCGGTTGTCAACTTCGTGGACTTATTCCGATCGAATCACTTGGAGTCTTGGGGAGATTTTTGGTGGTAATTGAAGAGGACATCTTGGGCTTTCCAACGGTATTCGAAATCGGCGATTTTGATGGTCGGAAGTTGTCGAAATATTGCCTCAAACTTGGCCAAAAAATATGAAAATCCAGTGACCGTTTTGAAAGAAATTTCAAACTTTAGTGACCGTTTCTGAAACTTTGAAACTTCAGTGACCGTTTTGAAATTTTCAGGTAACTTCAGTGACCATTTCTGAAATTAACCCAATTGGGGTTACATTTCTTTTCCATTTCCATTAAAAAAATTTATGTATTTTTACGCTCGAAATCTAGAAATCTTCGTGTCTTGACAAATTAAGGAAGTACTTATCGCTAAATTAATCTTAGGGCGTGTTCGTTAGAGATAAAAATTCAATTAAAATTGAAAATATAGTCGTTATTGTGTCTCACTCGTCTAATAAAAATTAACAATAATGACTAATTTTTCAATTTTAATCCGATTTTAGAGTGTGTTTGGTAGAGATTAAAATTGAAAAACTAATTGTTATTGTTGACTTTTATTAGATGAGTGAGACACAATAATGACTATATTTTTAATTTTAATCGGCTTTTGAGCTCTACCAAACAGACTCTTAATCTCTACCAAACACACTCTTATATTAATTAAGAAATTCATATCATTAATAATAATTTTTTAAAATATATTTTAAGATATTAAGTTTAACGATATAATGTTAAGAAATTGCTTAGATTGTTATTTGTTAAAGACCAATTAAAAAATAGTAATTTAAAATTATGAAAGAATTCTTTATTAATAAGAATTTAAATATTTCAACAAGTGTAATTTGCTAATAGTGATTTCGTCAATTTATAATGTGAGTAAAATCTAAATTTTGATTTTAATATCGAATTTTATTTATAATAAAATAATAACTATGATATTAATCTTTTAATGACTGTTGAAAAATTATGAAAATAAAAAAAGGTAAATAAAAAAATAAATATTTTTTGCATAGTGATTAGTTATTGAAACACGGTCTATATTTGTTCGACAATGTCATCAATGGTATTACTGTCGATAATCGTTGAAAGATATACATAGATAAAGAGTGTGGTTGGTGATCAAAGATATTATTTCTATCGATAATTCAATTCAAATCGAATTATTGACTGAAAGTGTTATCCATTATGATCATTTTTTTCTTTTAGATTTGTTTTTTATAATATTCTTTAAAATGCCTATTGTAAATACAGAGAAAATGGTTTTCACCTTTTTTATTTATTGCAATAGAAACAAATTTTATCCCCAGTTGTAAAGAAAAAATTCCTTTCAATAGACAATTTTCAAGGAAAACAAAGTCAAAACGAAAGCCAAAAAATCCAAAATTTCAATATTTTCAGGTGAAAAATTATATCAATTAAACACAATTAATTGACGATTTTCAGAAAAATAATTATAAACGATTCAATTCCCTTGCAATCAAATCGACCTTAAGGTATTTATTTGAGACTATTTTTATATAAATCCGATTAATGACCTCTGTGTGCTTTAAGAATGAGAGTCTATGTACAAAATATGACTACATCCAGGGGCCATGTGGCCCGGTACAAGGAGCTTTATTCTGATTTTGAGGTTCATGGTGATTACATTGGCAAGAACGCGATGGAAGTGGGATTGAGAGAAATATACATGAAATGGTAATTTTTTTTTTTTGATTATATTTATTTTAATTAATAAAGACAAAAAGATTCGCAGATGTTCGCACCTTTAAAATATGTCGACATGTGATGGGCACATGCACATTTAGTATCGAAATGTAGGATACAATTATTGAATTTGATCCACGTACAAAATTATTTAACAGAATATGTGATTAAAATAAATTTTAAAAAAAATATGTCCAAACATGGACTAATATCTAGCACCAAAGCCTCTTTATTTTATTTTATTTTGGGTACGGCTTTAAAAAATATAATTATATTAGATTTTAATCTTATGTTTACATAAATGGACATATAAAAAATTAAATATAAATGTAACGTTCTAAATTCATCCATTTACTTTTATTTAAATAAATTCTTTTGAACCTTTTTTATATTCTTTTAGAATTTGTACTTAAATAGAATTCTAATAATGATAAAATACCATCTTCAATTAAAATTATAAAACCCTACTAATCATAAAAACCCTCTTCAACTAAAATTAAAAAAATATACGAGAAAGTATTATTTTTTATGCTTTGTTTTAAGTATTAGTTCGAAAGATGAAAGTATACGAGAAATTTCAAAATAAGTTTCAATACCAGTCCAAATATTCTTACATTACAAAAGGAGACAAATTTAAAATTACCAACCAAAATACAAATAGCCCAAATTATTAGTTTATAAGCAAAAAAATAATAATTTAATTAATTAACATGTGATTTGAGGAATAATATGTTTTGTTGCTCAAAGCCGTGAACAGTTTACTCTCGAGAGAATCCAATATATTCAAAATATTCGTGTGTAATATTATTTCATTTGGAGAATGCGATTAAAAATGAGTATAGTAGAAAAAACAAAAAGAACGAGGTTCAGACATGGACTAAATTTTAATATTTTTATAGGGATGAATATAAATGACTGTTGAGATAAATAGCGTTTACTTTTCATTGGTCTTTCCAGCTTGTCATTTTTAAAAAACATACAAAGTTCAAAAGGAAGAACCGCCAACAAATTCCATCTCATATCCTCGCTGTAGTGTTCAATAATTATACATATCACTAATTGTGTTTGTTAATATCCCAATTACCGATAATCATCATTTCACCAATCGGTCTCTCCCTCACAAGAAATAGGTCAATCCATAGATTCATCGATCAAATTCTAGGGTTAACTACAATATTTTCATGCTTCTGTTTCCTATTCTTGAGTTGATAATTCGTTGTTATTTCGTGTTTTTGTTTAATTAGATTAAGGCATTTCAATTATAGCAGAGAAGATGGGGAGTCCGGAGAAGAACCAAAGCAAGGGAGGTTTCTTCTCAAACATGACATCAATGTTCAGCAACGCCATGCATATATCTGTTAGCGGGTATAAGTTATAACTATATTTAAGCAAATTTAGGTTTTACAGGATATTAGTTGTCAAATTGATTTGGAAAGTGCAAGTAAAAATCATTTGTGTGTTATCTGCAATAATACGATTTATTTAGCCCACATTTTGTTTGGCTAAAAATCAGATTTTTTTAGTAGATTTTGAAAAAAAGTTGATGAAATGTGTGGTTGAAAAGTTATAAAAGTTGTCAGTCCATAAAATGTATGGTTGAATATGTATTTGGAGAAAAATGTGTTATTGCCTAACAGTGGCTTAATTAAATGGATTTTGGTAACATTAAAAGTTTGATTCAGATGTAGTATTATATGTTGGATTGAGATTTAACTGCATTGGTTTCAGATTGTTTTGCAATTGATGTGTGCTGTAACATTTAGTATGTCGAAATGGTCTTTGTGAATTTACCTTAGGAAAAAGATGATTTTCTCACACAATGCTGTGTGATTTAGTGTGTGATATATTGCTGTGTGCATTTTGTGCATAATTATTGGTTATTCTGATACTGCTTAATGCAAGTCTAACAAGAGTCTAGAATGCGATGTTTTCTGCCTTAAGGTAAAGAACTGTTGGAAACAGCATTGTAAATAACATTGTAGGACCGCCTCTGCACTGCCAGAACTCAGTTAGATTTTTTACTTTTATACTTTGTCCTGCAAATGAATCGAGCTGAGATAAGTTTATGCTTTGGTTGGATCTGCTTTATTCAGGATGAGTAGTATGACAAGGACTTGGATTCTGAGGGATCCTAATTAAACTACATTGTTTTTCAAACACAATATGATATTAAAAATAAAAAGTGAAAAAAATACAAAAAGTCATGTAAAAAAATTCTCAAATTTCAGTGGGGGCCAGTGATCACCTCTCTCCGCTGTTGTTCAGGAAGGATATTCAAGCTCTCCTTGGATTAGTGATGAGATATAGTGTGTGCTCATGTCTGGCTTCACAATTCGCGCATGAGCTTTAATACCTTGGTCTTTGTAGTGAATAAATATAAACTCAAACCTCGTGTTCTTAAATAAGCAAATTGGGGTTCATGGTTACAATTATCTGAGTCATTAGCAACTAAAATCATCATATTACCAAGAGGTAATAACTTCTAAAATAAGACTGAATATAAAATAATGCTCAGTCTCAGTATTTTTCTTTTACTATTTTGAGAAAAAAATATTAACAAAAAGAAGGTCCATACAATCCACGTGAGCTATTCTCGAATGGCTTGGTTCATCTGCAATCCTAGATATGTTATGTCCTGATTGCAGGATTGAGCGAATTTCTGTGGAGTTCGTAGAGTATAGGGATGAGGAGGAAACATTGGTGGAACTCTTAGCTAGACTGTTCATCAGAACAGTGTTATGCCGTTTTAGATTGACTTCTCACGAGAGAATGGATTTTTATCCTTTTTATATGTATTTGGAGTGAATTACATTAACTCCCGTTCAACTATAGCCTATATAAATCTTTTCCTTCTCGTGTTGGAGTTGGAAGTTTTCTCTTCTCCCACCTTGACAAACAGTTGAAGTGTTGAACATTACAAAAGATCGATCTATTAATTCATAATATTTGAATTGGACTGTCGATTAAAATGTGCATTAAGTCTCAAGTCCAACGGGAGAAAGTGTTGCACAAGGTAGGGTGAAAAATCTGAAATCTAACAAGACGAGACTATGCAAAATGTTACTATTTCTTAAATTCATGTCATGCACGCAGTAGGTGTTTGTTCTTCCACTTCATTTTTCTTTAGGCCTGAGCACCCTTTTATATGGTTTTGCTAAGAGGGATGAAAAATGGGTTGATGTTGTCCTAAAACCTATCAATATAATATATACAAGTTTGTTTATAGTAATATCAGGCTTCCAAAATATGACCTGGATTCTCAGCATTTTATAGAGTAACTAATTTTATCTTTGAATGAGTGGTTGAACATAAAACGTTTGGTTTGGATTTCTAATAGTAATTTCCTATTTTATATGGTATCTAAAGTATATGACTTTGTATTTGCCTTTGCAGAATATTCCTTTTAAGGCAGGCCTTATTTTATGCCACTTTCCATTTATTTTTTGATGATCAATGATCACTTACTTTATTGTGCCATCTAATTATGTTCTCGATACTTACGTCTTACTATGTGTTGATGGAACATTATTTTTTGCCAATTAAATGCTTGGTCTTGGTTAATTTCTATTCTATCTAATAAATGACTTGTAAGACGCAGCTCTCTATTGGGTTCACTTCAATATAGATAATCAGTGAGGTTTTGTCCTATTGTATATAGTGATGTCACGTGTCAAATTTTTTTAACAAATATATATACTTTGCTTCCCTACCTCTAGATTGCTCGGTTATGAAGGTGTGGAAGTTATAAATCCGGAAGGAGGTAAAGAAGATGCTGAAGAAGAAGCTCAGAGAGGAAGATGGAAGCAGGAGGTATGTTATATTGCTATCGTGTACTTTTTATGACAATGTTTTTTCTTCAAAATAATGCCATACTTTTATTGAGAGATATAGAAAGGGAAGTGTTTATGATTGAAATTCTGTTATAGAACATATTGAAAAGGTAAGGCAGGTCAGAACTTAGGTTTCTTAGATAAATTGGGAAAGATTAATATATTATTTTAATGAGATTCACATTTTGTGGTGGTTAAGTTTTCTAAGCGTTGATAAAAAATGCCTCTTAAAAATTTGGTTGAAGTTTTAGTTTGTCTTGTTTAGTATACATGAAATGCAAAAGTGATAATAGCATCAATTGGAGTGTGTTCTCTTGGTCCTCGACCAGTAATTGTGGATTCAAGGGTGCTAGAAAATGCAGATTGATTTTTTGTTGACAAGTTCTGGAATGACACATTTGATGGACAATAATATCCCTATAAGTATTCAGTCTATAAAATGGAGTGTCCCTGTGAAATATATGGATAAAGGTGGAAAAATACATAGATATCCGGAACTAGACCAGTTATGTTGCAATGAAATAATATAAATTCATATAGCACAGAAAGCACTTCTTAGGTGAGGAGGGAACAGAAAGGAAAAGAGAACTGTCATGTAGAAAACATTCTTTCTTGTCCTCACTGTACTCTTACCATGCCAAACGCCTTTCCTTCTGGCTGGAATTCAAGTGTATTACACTAACATTATATTAGCTTCATATTGTTTGAGTTCATTTGTTCTATGCATGGTTGATCACCCTTTTTATGTTTTAAATTAACTTAAGTTGTTTGTTGCTGATAAATATGTAAACTGAGAGATCTATTTGTTTCTCCAAGGATCGAGACAGCTACTGGAAGATGATGCAAAAATATATTGGTTCTGATGTTACATCCATGGTGATACTTCCGGTTCTCATATTTGAGCCAATGACAATGGTTCAAAAAGTGGCAGAGGTTTGTGATATGTTCTTTGAGTACTGTTGTTGCTAGTTTAGGTTGTGTTTGACACCCATTTTGAAGAAGAATTTGATTTAGAATAGTGATTGATGGAAGAATGTGTGGTTAAAAAGTAAGGATAATTTTTGGGTTTATGTGTAATATTATTTTATTGATAGGATGTGTGGTTCGAAACGAAGAAAGAGGAAAAAAATGGATGTCAAACAAGGGCTTAATATTAGGCTGTTTACACCATACCTCTAATAATGGTAATTATGCAATTCTCATGGCAGTTAATGGAATATTCTCACCTTTTAGATCAAGCAGATGACTGTGAGGACCCATACTTGCGGTTGGTGTATGCATGTAAGCATTTCTTGAATTTACTATACATGAGATCTTTTTGATTATATAAAATTTTGAGGGAAGTGATAAGATGCACTGAGGGAGTTCTTTTATTTTTTGATATAGCATCATGGGCAATATCTGTTTACTATGCATACCAACGTACCTGGAAGCCTTTCAATCCAATTCTTGGAGAGACTTATGAAATGTTTAACCACGGTGGGATTACATTAGTTGTGGAACAGGTGAATTAATTGCGTATTGGAATTTTGTTTTCTGATCTGCTTTACCCTCCTAATTTGATCCCTTGTCCAGAATCCTGATACATATCAAGAATTCTTTTACCTGAACTAAAATATCAAGTAATATGGGAGCAGAAGATTGAACTTCTCTTGAGGACTCACAGAAAATTGTATCTATAAAGGACTGCACTTCCAAAGATTTTATAGGGTTTGTTGCATTTTGCAGGTGAGTCATCATCCTCCTATGAGTGCTGGACATGCTGAAAATGAGCATTTCACTTATGATGTGACTTCTAAGTTGAAAACTAAATTCTTAGGGAACTCGCTTGACATCTATCCCATTGGAAGGTATATTTTTTATAAAAGTTTTGTTGTTGATCTTGACTATAACTTTTCTGAGCTGATTAGTCGCTTTAAGCCATTCCAATGCAAATGTGCAGTCTTAATTGATTCAACTTTAGTCAATATTGTGATCTTGCTTATTTGTCTCTTAAAATAAATAGAATTACAGTCTAGTTGTGTATTCTTGACACAGGACACGTGTGACTCTTAAAAGAGATGGTGTTGTCCTGGATTTGGTTCCACCTCCTACTAAGGTTAACAATTTAACTTTTGGACGAACTTGGGTGGATTCACCAGGAGAAATGGTCATGACAAATTTAACTACTGGAGATAAAGTTGTTCTCTATTTTCAACCTTGCGGTTGGTTTGGGTATGTTGGTTGTCATTTCATCTTTCATTTTCTCAACCTTAGCTGCACTTTTATTTATTGAAATCTCTACGATTGTTTGAAATAGTCACCACTTACTTTTCATGTTGAGTACGGTTGGTTAAAAAGTCCTTTATCGATCTTTCTCTGCTTTCTCTTTTGTACTGATTTTGAAATGGCATTTGCAGAACTTAGCATTAGAGATACTGGGTGGTAGTTTATTCTATCAGAGTACTAAGAGAACAAACAGTTTCAATTTGGCTGTTGAGGCTTTTGGTTCCTGCCACTTATTTTTAACCTCTAATTTTGCAAATTGCAATACTGAGGTCTTTATTTTCATCACACACATGAGCAATGCTCCTCTCAGCTGCTTTTGATGTCTAACATATCCTTTTTATTGCAGAGCTAATAGATATGAGGTAGATGGATATGTCTATAATGCTCAAGAGGAACCGAAAATATTGATGACTGGAAAATGGAATGAGTCAATGAGCTATCAACCATGTGATTTGGAAGGGGAACCTCTCGCTGGCACAGAACTGAAAGAGGTTAATTTCGTAAACCTTCTGATATGCTTTTTAGTGCAATGCAAAACTATTTCATCTATGTTGATGCATTAATTATTCCGTGTCACTATAAAATCATGACACATAACTTTCAGTTTTTTTGTGCAATACAAACTATTTCCTGTAAGTTGATTGATTTACTATTCCCTCGTGCTATAGAATCATGACTCGTATATTTACAGTGATTTAAAAATTTAGATCATTGAGTTGGGGTTTGGGAGAATGCTAAATGTTATCCTTCTCGTGTGCTTTCTCTCAATGATTTTTTTCTGTACAGATTTGTTTATTGGACCTTACTGGTGGGGTGGGGGTCGACGAGGGAACTTTGGGGCCCGAAATTTTAGTAGCACTAAAACTTTGTTCTGGGGGGTTAGGTTCTTTTCCTATTATACTCCTTCTGTTGAGTCTTCTAATAACACTATTCTAGGTTCTGTTTCCTTATGATCTTAAGTTTTACTAATATCATAATTCTTTGCTTTATTTTTATGCATTTGATGGATTTTGCCCTAGGCAAATTGAACAGGGTTATACTGCTTTTTCCACAGTAGAATTGCTTATTACTTTCTTCTTTTTTATTTTTATTGTTTTTGAATTTTTACTTGCAAAAGATACTAAGCAATAAAGGTATTTGATACCATTTTTGTTTAGAATTAAGCTATGTGTACATTCATGTTTGCATTCTCCTTTGACATTCCTCCTATGTGTCAAAATCTGAATGATAGGATGTTGTAGAAATTAATGGCTTTGATGGATGCCATGTAGAAGAATGTCAAATTTAATGTAAAGGAGAATGTACATGTAGCGTGATTCTTTTGTTTAATGGTTGTTAATTCGGCTTTAGTGGCGCTGGAAATGGAAAGATAAGTGACTCGAAATGTTTATGCAGGTTTGGCATCTTGCAGAAACTCCAGAAAATGACAAATTCCAGTATACTTACTTTGCACATAAAATAAACAGTTTTGACACTGCTCCAAAGAAGTTGTTAGCATCAGATTCTCGGCTGCGTCCTGATAGATGGGCACTTGAGAAAGGTGAACTCTCCAAAGCTGGTGCTGAAAAAAGCAGGTCTCTCTCTCTCTCTCTCTCTCTCTCTCTCTCTCTCTCTGTGCACGCGTGTGTGGGTGGCGTGCGCATGTGTGCACTGCAGACACATTATACCTACACTTTGAGATAGTATGAACAGTTGGCAGACTACATATCATTTCAAGGAATGCTATTAAATTGTTTGAGCAAGTCTGCAATCCTGTCAAATGTGTTATCAACTCATTGATGTTTGGAAATTAAAGCATCAGAGATCCCATGAGCAACTGCTGATGCAGCTCCATAATGTCATTTCCCATTTCTGCCATCTTGGTGCCTTTTCAACTTCTTTATGTAATGACTTGCTTTTAACACCTGCTCATGCTTTTGTGACACTGCTTACCAAAATAAGTTAATAGATAAATATTTGAAGTTTTGCGACAATTTACTGGTTGTTTATGATGTAATTGATTGGAATTGTTGGCCTTCAAATAGACATAAACCTTCATGTTTACTTTGTCGATAAGTCGAAAAGTATTTTCTAGGTTCCCTTAGGTATATCATAGACAAATGTCAATGGTTTTGATTTAATTCTTTAGGATTGAAGGGTTTTGTATGCTATTCTATCTTGCTTGCTAAGAACGTCAATGAAGTTTCGACTGTCATGAAGTACTATCTCTTTATGTATTGTTGTTATTCTAATGCCTTTAGACCGTACCGTTTTCTTATATTTCCAGTTTGGAGGAGAGGCAGAGAGCTGAAAAGAGAAATCGAGAAGCAAAAGGCGATCAGTTTACACCAAAGTGGTTTGATGTGACTGATGAAATTACCCCGACACCATGGGGAGATTTGGAAGTATATCGTTACAATGGGAAGTACGCTAACCATCGAACTGCTATCGATTCATCCGATGCCATTGATTTAAAGGACGTTCAGTCTACTGAATTTAATCCATGGCAGTACGGCAACTTACCCGAGGAATGAGATCGTCCTAAATTTGTTCGGTTGGATCCTGCAGTTGATGGACAAGTTTTCGCTGTGTACATTGTAACTATTTCTCGTAAGTTTGCTTAATAGTTTATATTAGTGCGCACTTTCTATTTTATAATTTATTGTCATAATTGTTATTCTTTTATCGTAAATGAATCGACGCTTTAGACTATTGATGCATTGTGGATGAGAACAAAATTTACTTCTCACACTATTGAAATTTTGATCATTTAAATATTCTGATATTTTATGTTTATTACTTATAAAATAATTGATACAGCCGCCTTACCAATGACCACTTTGCATTAGGGATATCGTATCATGAAATGAGGTTGACGAAAGTGAGGTAACAACTAACAAATCAACTTGCGGTCCAACCCCACCAATTCATTTGGAAAAACTATAAAAATGCGTGGAAATATGCATAATTGGTATGTGATGATATAATGGTTATAAATTTTCGTTAAATTATGAGATTAGTTGAGGTGCAGGCAAGCTGACTCGGATATCCACGATTAAAAAAGAAAAAAAGTGATGCGCTTTTAGAAGGATCATGCAATTATAATGAAATGTTAAATACTAATTTGTTCTTTTTTTAAAATTAGTTGATCCTCCAGAGTATATAAAAAATCTCTGGTTGGATTGTAGGAATTGTGATGAAGGCAAAATAATAATTCATTTAACTTCAGGTTTGTCTGTTTTTGGCGAATTGATAGTCTAATTCGATTTGAAAGGGGTCAATGATCACAATTCAAGGCAAAAACTCAGGGCTTTTGACCCTGATGCACGTCAAACTTTGGGCAAATTCCGTCTTTTAGGTCCTCAATTAAACGTTTTTGCCGTTTATGGTAATATTTGATTTAGTAATATCTCGTTCAATAAGATTCGGATTGCGATTCCGTTTGTTGGAGGATGACTCCGGTGATTAGGAGAATCAAGATCCGTCATAATCTCAATTTTTTCCATTTATGGAAAAAAAATTCCATTATTATGTAATATTTCCGAATTTTCTTAGGTTTTCGCTATTTAAATATTGTAAGCCATTTGAGGCAGATTCAGTTTTGAATGAAATAAAATTTTATTGAATTTCTCTTGTTTGAAATTCTTTTTGTGAGATTTTTGTTTTTCCTATAAGCTTTCCCTGCATCAGTTGGTATTAGAGACGAAGTCGTTCCTTCACCATACTGTCAAGGAGATGTCAAGAAACTCGTGAAGCCCTAGTAGAGGAGGTACACAAACGTGATAAAATCGCACGACTGCGTCAACAAGTGGAGTGGTTGACACAGCAAGTCGCTGCACTTATACCGCAGCAACATACGCCTAGATGTCATGGTCGTCATGGGCAGGTTCTGATTGAGGAAGTTCAACACCGTGATCGTAATATTTAAGATGTTACGATTGAAGACATTGAAGAAACAACAAATTGGTCAATCTAACCAATTTATCTTTCAAATTTATATAAACCAATAAATGACAAAAATGTCTATCTGGGGAACTCATTATATAAAGAACGAATTATAAGATCATTCTGAAAATTATGAATGTTCATAATGAAAAGATCAAAAATTTGTAATTGAATTGAAATAACTGACAAACAAACCCACAGACTTACAAATTTCTAAACTTTAGCCGTATATAAATCACTTTTCTCCAAAACAACAAAATTGTTCAACAAATTTAGATTCGGAGTAGAAAAGACTCACAAAGCAAGTCGAACGAAAGGATGAGAGGAAGATATAGCTGGTTGCGAAGCTTTTTGCACTGTTTAAAATGGCATAAGTGGCAGTTGCGAAGACTTTGACGGTTGATTTTTTGGCTTCACTAACTGTAGGTTGTTGCGGCTAGATAAGATGGCTTGATGTCTATGATTGTTGTGGTTGCCGTGGTGGTCAGTGGAGATGGAGATGACGATGGTGGTCGGTGACAAATTTCTAGTTTTTGGTTGAAGGGGTTGGGGTTGATGAAGAAGAAGATAGTTTTTCCCCTTTTTTTTTTTTTTTTTTTTTTAATTTAAGTTTTTAATTATTTTATGGAAAAAAAATATTAAATTACTGTTTTGCCCTTTAAAAATTTGATTAAAATGTAATCAAAATTAATTTTTGAAGTCAACTAACGTCAAATTAGATAGAAACCGTCCATTGGGGGTTTCTTTCTTTAGAATAGGTTTATACCTCCAAATAAACAATAGTTCAGTATCTATTTTATTTGACGTGACAAGATATTATGGCACGCCGGCAACTTACTTTTAATTTGATTTTAGTATCTGAAAATGATAGCATGCTTATCACGGAGTTCGAAATGAAATTACGAGACTACCCTTTTTTGGGTGTGACTTGGATGGGATGTGGTGGCACGTGCTTCATAAGTAGTTGTATTTTGTCATCCTTTCGTCTAATCAATATATTCTTTTGAAGATTATGCATATACAAATGCTGTGATTAAGGACGTGTTCGTTAGAAATTAAAATCGGATTAAAATTAAAAAATTAATCGTTATTGTTGACTTTTATTAGACGAGTGAGATCCACTAACAACTATATTTTCAATTTTAATTGAATTTTAAACACGACCAAACAAGCCCTAAATCAACTGTGTTAGAATTTCTTTAATCAAATATATATATAAAGCATTTCTACTCTCTTTTGACACCTCATCGATATATAAATCATTATATACAAGTAACATTATTCTTCTTTTTATTTCCCTACATTTAACATAATTATTTCTATTAATTTCTTTATTAATAATGAAAATGGGACATGCTTGTTACGATTGATTTGATAGCTCTTGATTGAGTCTCATTATTCAAAAACTAATTTTTTTTTTAAAATAAAAATTCATTTTCAATCATATTTTACGAGACATTCTTTAAAAAATCACTATTACAATGCTTTTTTTTTTTTCGCGGAAAATAGGGCTCAAATAAGGGTATAGTATTATAAGTCCCTGTTTGATAGCCTTTATTTCAATTTTTTTTAATTCTCATACATATTTTTAACTGCACATTTATAAAATAAAATATTTTATACGTAAATTCGAAAATTTTCTTACTTTTTAACCAAATATTTAAAAAAAAAATCATTATTCAAAACGTCAATTTCTCAAAATAATGGCCATCAAAATGGGGCCTAAATAATAAAGAAAGTTTACACGTCCACAACAAAATTGCAATTTAGGTTTTTTGAATGTATGGTTAAAAAATAAAGAAAAAGTTTGAATTTACATGTAAAATTATTTTATAAGAAAATATGGTTGAAAATGAGTTTTGAAAAAAATGGAGTCCAAACAAGGACTAAGTCTCTATTTGATGACCTATATTTTCTAAAATTATGTAAAAAAATGGAAAATTAATTATTGATTTTAATTTTAATTCCTACCCAACAGCTACTTAAAGCAAAGACCCAGCGAAATTGGTTGCCCTTCGTTGGGACATTGCATCACAATTCGGGTTTTCTTGGACAACCCAAATTGGAATTTAAAACTTGTCCAAAATGAATTTTGACACAAAATTAAAATAAAAATTTAAAATTCCGTGAGCCAACGTTCTTCACGACGGTGCAAACCAGGCTTGACCACAGGATCCCAATCTTCCTCCACGTGGTACCATCCTGTACACAAATGGGCCCACACCAGAACAGGTCTTTAGGCAGTTCTTCTAGCAACTTGCAATAGCCGGTCGCTCCACCGCCCGTTACCGATGGTTCAGGTGGAAGGGGTGGATTGTATAAAGAATTGGGGTTTAAGCAATGGTGGAGTGTTTTTCAGGGGGTTTTGGCAATTTATAGTAGACACAGAATTTGGTATTGTGGAAGTGAAGATTTCGGATCCCTTTTAGATTTGTCGTTTAAAAAATTTCTCCGATCTTGCATTATACTACTCCTCTTCTACGCAAATTCTACGGGGATTTTGTTTTCTAGGAAAAATAATGTTCAATTTTGCAAAAAAAATAATATTGTGGTGTTGAAGGGAAATTGCAGATTTAAAGGTGATATTGAGTGTTTGCTTCAAAATCTTCCTTCAGTGCTAAGAAATTCTGGGAAAGTGAACGAAAAGTTCTAATTTTGGGAGATTGTTTGGCGATCAGTTAGAGATTTTTGTCAGATTTCATTCAACCAAACAAGGCATTTCTCTATTTTCTGTGTTGTATGATTTCTTCTGATTACAATAGATACTATTTTCTGCACATATAAAACTTTCCTCTCGATCTGCTGGATTTTTCCATGCAAAGGGTTTTTAATTGTTTTCCTGAAAAGAAAATAATTCGGGGGTTAAATTATTTGTTTCTGAAATTATTAAAGATTGTCTAGATTGTGTCGTTTCTATTATATTCTGAATCTTTTTAGTTGTTCAAGATGGTTCTGCCATTGATTATTGTAGCTCCTTTTAGATCATCATTCTTCATGTATGCAATTTTATACGTATACATTTTAAAGTTCAGTGATGCATGAAACCGTCTGGTTTTTGGCGTAACAGATTCATTTGGGGAATGTTTTAGTTATGGTTTTATTGTGTTCTTTTCTTCTATATACTTTGTTTGGCATACATAAGTTTTTTTTTTCTTTTGGGAAAATAGTGATGGATTTGGAATTGATATAAAGATTCCATTTTTATGAACTTAATATGCTAAATCAGATAAGGTGGTCTATGTTCATGCATTATATATGTGAATCTTTACATCCATTCCCGTGATAAGAATAGCTGCATTTCATGCATTACATTTCTTTTTTTCCTCTCTCACCGCTTTAGATTTTTATTTTATATTTTAATTGCAGGATTTGTATCAGCTTTATTCTGATTATGCTAACCTGATCTAATTTTTTAGTTCTTAAGATAACTCGTGTGAGGAATCTTGGTTCTCTCAACAGTTGCCTTTGGAGTGATTTTATGGGAAGTGTACAGTGATTGTGGTTAAAAATGCAGTTACAACAGTTCTTAAGGTTGGATTAACTATTTAAGATTTGGTTTTCTTATCTTGTATTCTGGAATTATTTTACATTTAATACGATTGGGATGAATAATACTACCCTTTTATATGTCTACTGTATAAGTAGTTTTTTCATTCCACTGGTGGTTTTCTTTCCGATTTCTTCTTTTAGCTTATATTGGGTGGAATATGCGTATCTATGACGTAAGATGCTTTTTATATTTAAGCCAAATTCTGTTATGGCTATTAAATGCTTTTATATTTAAACCAAAAGCTTTTATGGCTGACAACTTCATTAAATTACTAGCCTTTCGTGATTACAATGTTCTGTGTTTGAATTTGTTTGTTTGGTATGGAAGTTTTAGTGTTGATACTATATTGTCCAGTTGGTGCAATTAAAGAATATAACTAACTGCCGTATCATATGCATTGATATACTCTCTACCATGTGGCAGCTGTCGGACTATTTTGTGGGTTTGTACTAATTTGATTTACCTTAAACTTGTTACGTTGATTTAATAGATTTAATGCTTATGCTGGCAGGGTTTCTTGCACTTGGGCTTTCCTTGCATAAGTGACTAGTGGATGCACTTTGATGTTGGATTTTATACTGTGAACTGTAAATGAGTTCTGGCGTTTTGCTATTATGATTTATTCATGGTATGGTTACTGAGATATGGCGTTGCAGAAGAGGTTACACTATGGATTTAATGGCTATGAGGTGCCTCCCATACCCCGAGCTGCCAGATCTTCCAGGGTAACAATACAGAATTTCCTGGACTGCTAATATTTTACTTTTCTGGTTTGTGGTTCTGAAAAACTTACTTGTTTCCTGTTAAATTGTCACTTTGTCTTAGAGGAGATGCATATTTCCAAGCAAAAATGACGACCACCAGTTGGGTGCATTTGACTTATTGGCTACTGTAGCTGACGAGTTACTTATGGAGGGGGGAATTCCCCCAAAACCCGGGGATACGTTTTCTGGTGAAGAGCAGCAGGCAGTTGTGGAAGATTCAATTACAGAAGGAGAATGTGCCACAGATAAACCATTAATAGTAAAACCTTGTGATATAAACGTCTGTGATGAGAGTACTCTCCTTACAGAGCAAGTCCCAGAAGTTCTCGTTTCAAATTTTTGTTCAAATGAACTTACATCTCTTCCAAATGATGCGTGCTCATTGCCTGCTTCTGTAATAACATCGGAGCACTCTCGAAAGGATGGTAGTGTAGAAAAATTTGCTGATGATGAATGCAAACTTGGACTCCGGATTATCACTCAGAAACTAGATGTTCAGTCTTCTGGTTGCAGAGTATCCACAGGTTGTAGAGTAGAGGGTGAAAGTGAAAAACAGATCAAAATGGAGTCCAAAATTTTTAGAAATTTGTCAATAAGTAGTAGGGATGATATGTGCAGTCCAGGGTGTCCAGAGACTTGGGAAATAAAAGAGTCAGCATTAGTTAGATCGCCTAATAGTGTAAAATTTCCCTCTTGCAGGGGCCACATGTCTTGTGGTTCTTTCCCCTTTAATTCAGATGGTATAAAGATAGTTACTAGAGATAATGATGAAAACTCTTCTAGGCGCACTCAACCTAGAAATGCAAATAAGGCCGTTAGGTCTCTGTCTCGTAGTGGAGATTGTAGAATTAGGAAGTCGCTAGTGTCTAAGCATTTGAAAGCGACTACAAATCTGAAGGGAGAAGGTTACAACACCAGTAAGATATTTTGTGAATTGCTTTAATTTAAAAGTGGCCCAGATATGTTCATGCAGTCCGGATGATATATTTAATTTGATGTTATAACAATGCCTTCAGATAAAAAGAGATGCAGTTTTCCAAACACAAAGAACCGCTATAAGCGCCAAATATCTCAAAAGGATTACCCCTTCAAGAAAAGAAAGCTTTATTACTTTAGCTCGACACCTAATTCTGATGTACTCGTTAGCAGCGATGGAACATGTAGGTTGCCAGATAATGACTCCGAAGGAGCTGCCCGCAGCTCTGGTTCTGCATGGCCTGGAGGTCCATTTACAGTCTTGCATGCACACTTACACGCGCGCGCACGTCCTATGCATATTTTATATTTTTCCTGGAGCTAATCGACAAATTTTTAATTATATGCCGAATGCAGTGAATGCTACTCCCACTTCTGCAGCAGGTGAATGTTCGCCCTTCCAGTCCAATTCCCATGGTATGAGAACCTTTGATAGAGTAATTCCATTTTTACTTTTGTGATTAAACCCGTGTCTGACATTGAAAGTGGTACTCATATGGAGATGTTTTTCCTTTCACTCAGTGAAGCTTAAGATCAAGTCTTTTAGGGTTCCTGAGCTTTTTATTGAGATTCCAGAAACGGCAACTGTTGGTTCTCTTAAGGTATAAGAACAACAAATCTTGACTTTTCAGATATGCTCTTGTAGTCATCATCATTATAGTGGTGGGAAATATTTTTTGGTGCTGTTTCAATCTTGGAATTGCATTTTCCTTCCACTTTTCAGATATATATTTTTAAATTCTCAGTGGTTGATGTATACCCAGTGTCATGTTCTGCTCTCCGCTTTTTGTACGTCAACTCGATTCATATTCAACTAGTTTTGCCTAACAGCATATAATTTTCTTGCTTTTAAATTTTATTCAGAGGACTGTTATGAAAGCAATAACTGCAATACTCGGTGATGGACTACGTGTTGGAATGCTTCTCCAGGGTAAAAAGATTAGAGATGATAACAGAACTTTATTGCAAACCGGAATTTCTCATGATAACAAATCGGATGCTCTGGGTTTTACGCTGGAGCCCAACCCTACTCAAGCTTCCCCAACACCGTGTCCAGAAGATCCTTTCCATCTTCCTCGGGATAATCCACAACCACTAGCAAGGTATTCTTGCTGTGTTATAATATCTTTGGGCGACACTCTGTATACCAAGTCACACAATCTTTTACCTGTGCCATGACACCAGGAGCCCTCTTACTACCAATGCGGTTCATGATGCTGTTGAGCAGGGGAATTTGGATGCTCTTCCAGATTCTGCAGGAAGTAACATCAGGAATGTCCCTGAAATCGATAATGATTCAGCTCCTTCCACTCCTGATATGTCATTAGAGAAAACCCCTACAGGTTCACAAGCACTGGTTGCTGTACCTGAAATGAGAGAGCCATTAGCTATTGTTCCCATGCACAAATCTAAGCAATCTGAGTCAGCGCAGCGTCGAATGCGTAAGCCTTATAATGTGTCTGAAGTGGAAGCATTGGTTCAGGCTGTTGAGAAGCTTGGTACAGGAAGGTATGTTCCCTTAAAAAGCTAAATATGGAATTATAGGAAAAGTGGCGTTTCTTGCCGCTGAACAAGCTATGCTAACGGAGATGTAGCTATAAAAGGCATAAAGTGTTAAAATGATGCATGAAAAGGCTGAATGTATGCTATTCTATCTGCTGCAGGATTTGTTTTGTTTTCTTTCATTTTGTTCATTGTCTTTAATCTTTTGAACTCTGGTGGTTTTCTTCCTCAGATGGCGTGATGTTAAGTTGAGAGCCTTTGATAATGCGAAACATAGAACTTATGTAGATTTGAAGGTGAGTAACTGATGTGTTCTTCTTGCATTCAATTCTTTGGCTTTCCATTGCTTTTTATATTCATATTGTCCTTTCCCCTTTTTGTCTCAGCTTAGGTCATCATTCCACTTTCAGTTGCGCTACATGTACAATGGTTTACATATATGTGAACCATTGTACATGTAGCGCACATGTACAGTGGTTTACATATATGTGATGGGATGGGATATGATTGTGTCAGAATTTCTTTAACCAAATAAGAAAAAAAAAACTTTCCCACTCTCTATTTGACACCCCATTTGTATGTAAATCATTATGCTTTTATGTACAAATAGCATTATTCTTCCACTTTTGCCAAATTAGGTGGTTTAATCGCTTTGTTGGTTACTTAAACTTTTAACCGCCAAAATGGTCCAACTTTTAGGCATTATCACCCGTCTAAAAGGCAAACGATTAGATGTCCGAACGACTCTATTTATGAAATGAAGTCTGGATGAATTTCCTAGTAATAATTATGTTACGCATCAACTGATGACTCAATCCCTGAGACCTTCTTGTGTAATACATAACGAACATGACTATTCTAGAAGCTCTTAGTGCTCGTGTTGGATAGTAAAAGATCAATTGATTATTTTCTTAACCCAATGCATTTTTTGGTGTCTTGGTTTTGTGACATTTGAATTTTCCAGGACAAGTGGAAAACACTGGTGCACACGGCAAGAATATCCCCTCAGCAAAGGAGAGGCGAGCCGGTACCTCAAGAGCTTCTAGACAGGGTCTTAACCACCCATGCTTACTGGTCCGAGCAGCGAACCAAGTACCAGCCCAAACCACAACGTGAGAGTTGCCTTGTCTGATTATTTCAGTGTCCAAATCTGGCTGTATAACAGGAGAACAATTAATGGAATGATTATTCAGGCTCTGTAAAAAGGAAGTAAATTAGTGTTCATGTAATATTTTGTTGCTCTCAGTGAGATCTGTTTCCTGTGTGGTTGTAAATGGGTGTGTAGTCGAATAAGGAAATCTCCTTTTAACAGTTTTTTTATACCAAAATATTGGCATTGTGTGGATGATTTTTTGTTTACGAGTTTTCTTTTGTTTGTGTGTATATTATGCAATTTCTAGAGGGAAGAATTTATAATTGTTTCCAGAAATAGTCAATAATTTGTGAGAACATATCAATTGGTAGAATTTCATATTGAAAACTACTGTGGATATGGGAAAACCCACCATTTTTATGGAAACGTTGCCCTAACGAATTCCCCTGGAATTAGAGGTAGGCACGGTAAAGCTCGGTTTCAAGAAAATCAAACCAAATTGAGTACCGATGAGAATCTTATAAATGGAACCATTAGTTTTAAATGAAATGATTCAGTTTGGTTTCAAAGTGGGATGGGCGCTTCTTACATGGTGCATAGAAATACACTTCACGATTGCTTACTCGGGCACATTTTCTATGCATATGAAGACTAGTTATTTAAACGATCGAATGGCCTACATTGTGACTTGGGGTCGATACTATATCTCGATTGCAACATTGTAAAAAACGGCCGATTAGTCCTCAATCGAAGTGTAATATTGGACTATATCTTGACTGAATTTGAATTAACTTCGATCTCATTTCATGAGTTCGGCATCAAGGTTTCTCCACCATCTGATTATGGTGATTAGTGATGACAATGTTGGAGTAACATATACACTTGAGCAGAAATTGGCATTGAATGCCTAAGAATAAAGTAGTTTACTTCAATCAACGAGTACAAAGTTTATATCTATAAATTACCTGACATATACGTGACGGAGAGGATCCAATATTAGTTGACTGAAACATCAATAAAATTAGGTTGATTAAATCAAGCAACCTCTTCTTGAATATGGGTTCGAGCTTAACCTATTAACGCATCTCGACTCATTTCCCTCGCTATATAGGTGAGTCCATTTATATTGGAGATATCCCAAATCAAATCCCCTATCACCCATCTCTCGTGTATTCATTTTTCTCGTTTTGATATTTGACTTGATCGCAAGAGTACAAATAATAGTCGAAATTTTTGTGAAATAAAGATTTTTTACACCAGGTTGCCATTGATAACATTCGTAGAATGTTTTTTTTATGATAATTTTGATCATTTGTGAAAAGTGGTGCTAACAAATGAATCGCTGATTTCTTTTTTCTGTTTCATTTTACTTTTTTAAACTGTTCATCTACAGAAGCAACTGTATAGAAAACAATCCACATACATACATTCAAATATTTGATTCGTTGCCGTTGCTCGGTAAATCGAACTTCCGCTCAGATCTGTTCCTGCTAAACATTCTCTTCAGGGAGCTGCCGATGGACGATGATGAATCATTTATCTCTACATTTTCGATTTCTGAATTCGGATCTGCCACTATAATTTCCAATATAGAATCCGCATCGATGATCCGCAATTCATTTAGATTTGTCTCTGATAACCCCTGATTCAGAATCTCTTCGTTTTGTGGTGAACTTGCATCTGCAGAATTTGTACTGTCAGATACAACGGGAGCTCGACAAATTGGACATGTTGTATGAGAATGGAGCCACATATCAATGCATTCAACATGAAATGCATGATCACATTTTGGTAATCTTCTCCCAACTTCTTCGTTTTCAAATAAACTCAAACAAATAACACATTGCGGACCATGTTTGTGTTCTTCTGCTTTGAACGCGAATAGCGGAATTGAAGAAATGGTTGAAGATTCAAGACCCTTGGATGGAGAAATAGCGTAATTCGTATCAACTGTTAATGTATGAAAATGATGAAACCGAGCCCCCAATACTACCGGAACCGGCACAGATGTCCCACCTCTATGACGGGCTTGAGCCAAAAACCATTTTGCATATATATGCAACAACAAAACAAAGAGAACTACCACAAGCAAAGAAACAATCGCAGCTAACATGACGATAGTATCGTACGAGAATATGGTATGGATTATGCCGTGGTCCTCTGAATTCGATGCACTCAACATGTTCGACGCATTGCCTAAATGGGCTATGGCAGTGTACAAGGAAACAAAACAGTGGTACCAGGTAGGATACTAGATTTTCTTGAAAGCTCAGAAATTACAAGAAGAAATGGAAGTGAAATCTGTTCTCATTTGATTATGGGACTGCGTTTCCGTAAATATAAATTCATTGGTTGCTTCTGAATTACGTGCTGTTATCCCCTCTGTTTGATCACAGGGCTTTGTCTGTATACGTGAGTGTGCGTGTGGATGAGAAAATCAACAGAAAAATGATACTTTTATCGGTCCAAGAAGCATAAAGTCGTAGAATTCATGCATGAAAATGAGGGAAGGGGGCTGAAATAAAGGTCTCGTGAAGGCGACGGCAGAAATAGGTTATTGGAGTGATTTAAGGTATTCATGTGCTTACTAATATAATATTAAGAAGAATTCTGCTTCTTGTACACTTGTGATTGACAACATCCTAGATCTCTCTCATATGTGTAGGAAACATCGCTATTGATTGGAAAAAGTATACATGATGTACATGCAGCGGGATTGTATTGAGAAATGCATCACAATTTTTTTCAAGGCCAAATGCATCAAATTTTATGCAAGTAGATGTATTTCTAAATTGACAAGAATACGACTATGTAATAATACTAAGAAAAATTCCTTAACTACAGGAAATGTTGTCAGATTTTGTACAGAATTTTGAATTGAAAAAATCATATGCGTGTACATGTGTACTCTCCTCCATGTTTGAATCCAGACCATTCATTTCAAATTTCTGTGTGTATTCTGTGAAATTTCCTTGTACTCGTAGCGTCATTCTAATACTAACTATATGTTTCTTTAGAGGTATAAATCTACTACTGTCTCGTCTTTACAGTCAGATAGTATCAGATTTGATTACACAGGTTGTTCAGTGGCTTTGAGCCATGTCCGGTGGCCTTGATGGGAACAATGAATCCCAAGTCCAAGGTCAATAATGTCAAAGATATTTGTAACTTTTTAGCTATCCCAATATAGGTTGCAGTGCCCTTGTTTGGCAACCGTTTATAGGGTATAAGCTTGCATGTGGAACTAAAACAACTTCGTCAATACTTAAAAGTCGGATGATCTTTTGTGAATAGGTAAAATCTATTGATAGGAGGAATACTTTTACGATTCCAACTAGTTGATACGATTCTGAATCTAATCTGTCAAATTTCAACACGCCGCAGTTGTCTAAATATTAGTCTCACAGAAATCCACACAAGAAGAAAAAAAATTGGAACCCCAACATCAAGAATAGAACACGGCTTCCGGTTGGATTTAGAGAGAATTATGTTAAGGCTTTTGCCTATTTTTATTTGTTCTAGCAATTAATAAAAACAAGTATATAAAACCCAAAACATATATCGACCTTGTTTGGTGGGATTGAGAATAGATTTTTAGTATATTTTGATAAAAGTTAATGAAATATATGATGACAAAATTGTGGGTCCCATGAAATATACGATTAAAATTAATTATTAATTTTCAATTAGATTAAAATTTTAATTTTAATCACTACCAAACATAGACATTATGTATCTATACGTTTTAAATTTTTTTATCCCATTATGATTAGAAAAGTCATAACCCTGACGGGTTTAAGAATGAGAAAAATTCATTTATCAGATTTTTACTATATACTATTTCAAAAATAAGAAAATAACTTTCAAATTTCAAAAATCAGATATTTTGATACATACATGCATACATACATACATACATATTATATGTATGTACAATTGATACTATTTTTGACCTCTTGATTGTTGCTTATGATTAGTAGTATAAAATGTGACCGATAAATTTGAACCGTGACTCTACAAACATATGTGACTCGTTTATATTGATTTGTGACCTACAAAAAATGACTGTGACTTGTGAACTCAAACCTATGAAAAAGATATGTGACCTTAACGACGAATTAATTAGTCACAGTTAACTATCAGATTAATTGATCATATTGATCTATGACCCGTCTATATTGATTTGTGACCTATAAAAAATGACCATGACTTGTGAACTCAAACATGTGACCAGTAAACTGTGACCTTAGCAACTCATTTATTCATTGCAAATTGATCACAATTTATCAAACTATTAGTCACAAATCAAGAATTTTATATGTATTTCTCCGTTACAAATAGAAAATTTTATAAGTCACGGCTTATTCATCAATCACAAAATCAACATTTTTATTGGACACAATTCGATTACAATTTAATAAATTGTGAGTCACGGTAACAATTTTTAGGTCACATATTATGCATCGATGACAAATCCAAAATTTTATTGGTGATATTCTCAAATTAATTGGTCACACATTATTTTTTATCACAAATCACAAAATTTATATGTCACAATTTATTAAAATAATATGTCGCGTATTAATTTTCGGTCACAAGTCACAAATTTTTTTTATTTGTCATAAATTATCGAATTTTAAGGTCACGGTTTAACAATATGTCACGTCAATAACTTTTTCCTTTTTTTCAACCACATATTAAAATTTTTTATAGGTCACAAATTATTTATCGGCCACGAATTAAAATTTTTTATAGGTCACAGATTGAAAAAATTAAAACTTTTATTGGTCACAACTGGATTACAGTGAGTCACAATCATAATTTTAATTGGCCACACTTGATTACACGCACAAAATAATTACAGTCACCTCCAACCCCATATCGCTGACACGCCCGACACCCACCGTTGCACGCACGTAAGTCTATCTACCCATATATACAGAAAGAAACTGAGACCTCAAACAAACATTAACATTAAAAAAGAGAATTTTCACAAACAAGAAATCCCACTTCATTACATTACACTTTGAAATACGGAATTATATTTACAAAAAACAATATCAACAACTTCAAATTGCTACTGGAAACTGCAAAAATCTGAATTGAAGAAAAAATATGGGTAAATAGTAAGAGAAAGAGGGAAATAGAAGCAACTAACAATTGGAGTTTCTTTAATGTTGAGATGGGGTAAATGGTCGTTGTTGCGAACGTGCACGGGGGCGAGCGACGCACCCAGGACGCAGAGTAGTAGTCTTATATTCGACCTCGAAAAACTCGGCCCAGAAGTAGAAACAGAAAGAGCCCTACACAACCGGTGGCCCTACTTTTGGTTTTTCGAGTCTATAGCTTCCGAAATGGAGAATAGAGAGATTTCGGAGAATAGAGAGAGAGAGGAGGGGAGGAAGCGTCGGTGGCGTTACGCACGACGCGACGTCGCCGGTGAGAAGACCGATAGAACAGAGAGTGAGAAGACGAGACAAAGAAATTATGCTGAAAGTCTGAAACTGGGAAATTAGGGATTTAAGGTGGGTGGGGTGGGTGTATATAGGCCGTGTTCGGTATGGCTTAAAATCCAATTAAAATTGAAAATATAGTCGTTATTGGGACCCACTCGTTTAATAAAAGTCAACAATAACGACTGATTTTTCAATTTTAATATATATCGAACACGTCCATAAATTAAGTTTTCGTTTTATAATATTATTAATAATAATTAATTAAATATAAAAATCTGTGTATATATATATACTTCCCACCTGATTTTTGAATATGAATTTTGAAAAATAGGATTTCCACTTTAAGAATTGATTAATCCCGGTCCAATAATAATCCCACTAGTATTTATTAAGTCCACCAACAATTAGGCCTTATGATATAGTACTTGCAATTTCTCACATGGACTAGGTTCAATATTGTTTATGACCGACCTCAGAGGTCGACAGAATACGAATCCTTGTGTACGGTAAGCCCGTGCGGGAATGCAAGGTCAGCTCGATTATGTGGTTAATCCAGGACTTAAGGGATCATAATGATTATAAATCTCTTACACATTGTACAAACTGTCTACAGAATTGCGACACATGGCGAATCTGACATCATCGCCCACTATTCACACCAATGAGATGTTTTAACTTCCTTCCCTAAGTAATTCATTAATTATTGAAGACAACATCTGAGATTAACTCATAATGACCTCACAGCCGAGTCGACTAACCAATCCAAACATGACAGTAAGCATACTTTCTCAGCTCGGCACTGTGGCTGACAAGATGGGTAAAAGACAGGTGCAAACAAAATTTTCTTTATAAAGAGAAGAATAGCATGGGCCAAGAAAAAGGGACAAGACAAGATTTCATACTACAACTCTTTCCAATACTTTGTTATATTTCAAATATCTCATTAGAAAAAGAATGAAATCATGATATCAACAATGTCACGATCCTTCATTATCAATGAAATCTTTATTTTTTCCATTAAGTTGGCTTGAATTTCTGTTTATACAATTTTCGACATCAACAAATATCAATTCCAAATTTTCAGTTATTGCCTTACGACTCATTAGGTTTTCATTCACAATGACAAACATATTTAGTATTATTATTAGGATCTAATCAGAATACGATAATTGAAACCCTCTTTTTAATTTATCATTAATCCACCTAGATAATTACAACATATAATCCCTTCATCTAATACGATCCAATTCAAGATATGAATAAGCATCAATCTCGATGTAATAAATTATATATTCATCAAAACCTATTCGTTGATATATACAAGTCGCAATTGAAACTCCTTTGAGCTTGTTATTCCACCTCGATTGATGAATTTATCTATCAAGATTGACAAATGAAATGCATGTTATAATATCTTAAATTAAGCCCTTATTTGGTGTAGATTAAACTAAATTTTTAGTAGATTTTAATGAAAATTGATGAAATGTACAATTGAAAGATTGCGAGTTTCATTAAATGTGTGATTAAAATTAACAGTTGACAATAACTTTAAATTTTTAGTAGACTTTAATCTACATCGAACATGGGCTAAGTATCTCCAAAAAAAAAAAAAAAACCAACATTTTCTACTCTCTCTCTCTCTCCAACTCAATCAAATTTCACAATTTTTTCAAATGATCCAAATCTTCAAACCCCCAAACACCGCCCTTTCCTAGCCGTCGTTGAACTTCACCACCACCACCCCAATTTGCAACCACTCAATCCACCTTCTCCCACAATCTGCAAAAGGAAAAAAAAATTTCAAAAATCTCGATTTCTCGTCTACAGAGGTGGTAGTGTTGCATGCAAATTGTGTGATTGTGATCGAGGTTGTGGTGCGAGGTAATAATGTTGGTGGTGATCGCGATGGTGGTCGAATGGAGTGTAGGTTTTTATTTTAATTTTGGAGATATGAAATTTTGATAATTTAAAGTTTGACAGTCGATCGCGTTGTTGCAGATTTATCAAGTTACAGTACAAAAAAACACACAAGGTAACAACAATGCATGTAATTTTCTTTGCATCGATGGGTGAGTGGTGGTGGTGGTGGTGGTGGTGGTGGTGAAGAAGGGGTTACGATTGATGGTGGTGGTGCATTGTTTAATAAGTTAATAATAATAATAATAAATTACACTTTAAAACAACAGTGTGTGCAATCTTCCCGTGTTGATGGAGTGACAGTGAAATGGTAGTGTAACAATTTTACGTTACAATTTTTAAAATTTACAAACAACTATAATGATAATAAAACAGTGTAAGTAACAATTTCAAAGAAATTACATACATTCTAACATGATTTAAATTTAAATTAATATAACGTGTAAGTTACCGTCGTAACTTATTAAATATATGATTTTTATAAAAACTTTCCATAAGAGAGAAAATATGAAAAAGTAAAATAAATATATAGTAATAAAAAATAAATTTGAAGCCACATATAAGTCTTGAAATTGATATCACAAGCTCCTCTTCGATTTAGATAAAAATTAAATTTTTAGTAAATTTTGATAAAAATTGATGTAATATATGGTTGAAAAGTTAATACAAATTGAAAATCTCATAGAATATGCGATTGAAAACAAATTTGAAAAAAAAATGAAGGTCAAGCAATAGCTAAATATTTGTAAGATTCCATTCGTTTCCTTCCTTTCTTCAAGGATATGCATATCAAAGAATTTGTTCATGTACTTTCTTCTCCAAACAAGCTAACTTATCAATAGGGCTTGCACGTGGGGGTGGATTGGAACGAATTTTTATTCAATCAAAACTTAATCCACCACCGTCGTTTTGATCTAAAATCAAACTAATTCAATTCAATTATTGGTGTAAACTCAACTCAACTCAATCGAACTGAAACTGATCAAGCTTGTGTAGGTTTAAGTTGAGTTGGTCGGTTTGGCCTTGGGCCAAATTCAAGTTGGATCAAGTTATTTTTTATTAGATTTGGATACTATTTTAAAGTTGAAAACCATTTAAAAATCTCCATTATTTTTAACCTATATAAGGAATTCTTGTTTAAAAATTATGTATAAATAAGTTTGGAATTATGGAGGATTTTTTTTTATTTATTCATTTCATCACTATGTCCTTATTTTTAGTTTATCGTCAAATAACTTTACATTTGTATATAGTATTCATGACATCAACCTATGTAAAAAAATGGCTTTTTAACATTCTAAATCCTTCTCTTGTCTCCATCCAATACTGTGTTTATTTATATTTTTCCATTTTAGATATAATTTTTTAAATCATCGAGTTGGATTGAGTTGGGTTGAATTGAGTTTTAATTTCTAACTTGAGACCCAAACCAACCCGATGTCAATCAAATTCAATTGACCTTAAAAACGACCGATTTGGGTTGAGCTCGTCAGTTTTTGTCCAAACCTACTTTCCGTAGGTTGAAATTGAAAACCACCCAAGTTGTGAAATGTCCTTTTAAAACAAAGCTTAAAGACAAAACGATCCAACTAGACAGATCCAACATATTTTCCCAGCTACGCCTATTTGGCATTGATGAGGGGCAGTCTAGAGATTTGACTTGCACACCTAGAAATAGGAATTGCCCACTTTTAGGCTGTGGAGGTGGGGTGGTTTTGGACATGGAAAATGCTAAATATACACGGAGTTGACATTCCACTCAACGGTTAATAAAATAATCGCGGACCCCCCTCTTGTGAGGGGGCGTGTACATGGAATGTCAACCCCGTGTACGTGTGGCAAATCTCTTTGGACATTAACAAGAAAGGGAGTTCTGATTTCTACTCCAAATCTAAAGAGTTAAATCACGCATTCTTCTTTTTGGAAAACAAAAGGATAGGTACAATATACATACATCATTTTCTCTCAAATCTCAATGTATCTATGCTTGAGATTCTTTCACCTTTTTCTTGTTTCACTTTCTTGATTTCCTTGAACAAATATTTGATATTCATCTATGGATAGATTTGGCAACCCAATTTATTAAGAAATTCTTTTATCCGGCAGAGTAGCTTAAAAGTAAAAAAGAAAAAAAGTCAAAATAGACTTATTTTTAAGTGTCATGCTGTGAACATAGATTAATACATAATAGTTGACATAATGTGAGTGAAGTGTGGTCCATGTTACTGTAGTAGTATGGACCCCACTCCACTCACGTTATGTCAACCCCCGTGTATGAATCTATGTACATGTAGATTAATTCTATTTTTAAACTTCTCTAGACTGATTCAAGAGTGAGTGAGAGAGAGTATAAAAGGTAAAACCAAACACGCTCCAAAAATAAGTGAAATTATAGTTGAAAAACAAACCCTTAGGGTTCTTCGAAAGAGCAATTCGCCGCCGGGTTGATCTCTCGTATATATATATATATAACACATGTAAGCTCCTCTCTCGTCACTCTCCTTTATAAACTGAGACATCACCCAACTGCTCGGCTCTACATCTTATATTTTATAATCAGAACACACCCCCTTCGCTATTTTCTTGAAGTTCAATGTGATTAAAGAAGGCCCTTTTGCCAAGAAATAAATTTTCGTTGCCTATAGTTCTTTTAATTTATACTGAAAGGAAGTAAAATTTTAGGGTTTAATAACGGCGTTTTGTTGGTTTTATTATAACAAAATGGAATTTCTTGAAGCTTGGTTGTCAAAGAATGGATTTTTATGTGCTCAAAGCTTTGATTTTCAGGTTGTACACACGGGTTTTTATAGGTTTTAGTGTTTAGAATAAAAGAAGTATTCTTAAGAGCTTTCTAAGGCTTATAGGGTTTGTGAGTTTTGGGGGGATTAGTTTAAAATTTTCTTTGAGGAAGGAGGATTTTGGTATAGTGGAAGAAATGCTACCTGAATTTGAGAGGAGACCAATGCTAAACAATGAGAATTCCTTTGGAGATGAGTTGGAGAAGGAGATTAGTTTCTTGCTTCTTCAACAGCGGCACCAAGATGCTGATGAACGTGAAAAGGAACTGAATATGTATAGGAGTGGATCAGCTCCCCCTACCGTCGAGGGTTCCTTGAAGGCAATCGGTGGTTTGTATAAACGCGGCGATGTTAGTGGCAGCAGCAGTGGTGGAATATCCTTCCCTGAAATTGCTAGGAATAAGAGCGGTAATGAGTTCATGACAGATGAGGAACTTAGGTCTGATCCGGCATATTCATCTTACTATTACTCAAATGCCAATATGAACCCAAGGCTGCCGCCACCTCTGTTATCCAAGGAGAATTGGCGGTCTGCTCAGAGGTTACAGGGAGGGGGTTCTGCAATTGGGGATAGAAGGAAGGTTAATCGGAGTGATAGTAGTGGCGGCGGCGGGAGATTGATGTTTACAATGCCACCGGGGTTCAATTCTAAGAAGTCAGAGAGTGAGAATGAGATGGATAAAGCTAAGGGCACTGTGGAGTGGGGTGGTGATGGGCTCATTGGTTTGCCTGGATTAGGACTAGGTGGCAAACAGAAGAGCCTGGCTGAAATATTTCAGGTGAATACTTGCATAAATTTGTGTCTATTATATAGGTTTTGTTAAACCATTTACACTGAATTTTTCTACCTTTTTTGACACTGTAACACTGTGTTGATTCTTAAGACCATTTACCTTTTCTACATTACAGTTCCAGGTTATCTAATTTTTTGTACAGTGTTATGTGATGATCTTTGGCGTTGTTTGCCATTTTTTATATGAATATTGAGGTCCATGTACATATTGAGAGATTATCTGTTTCATGCATGTACTTGAAGATTATTGTTAAATTTGATGTTACCTTTTTCTGTGCATGTGTTACAGTTAAGCATGACAATGTTACTTGTCTATCAAGTTTTAGTTTTTGTCCATGGATTGGATAATTTGTTGTGAGTGAACTTCATGGACTGCGTTTTATG
The DNA here is from genome assembly GCA_019097785.1 of Fraxinus excelsior. Lineage (NCBI taxonomy): Eukaryota > Viridiplantae > Streptophyta > Magnoliopsida > Lamiales > Oleaceae > Fraxinus > Fraxinus excelsior. The sequence continues at coordinate 32,579,531 of CM032629.1, forward strand.
CATAGACTCAATTTCTCTAATAGTTCCTTTGGTTTTGAATTTATGCTTTATTTTAATAATTTTGACGTAGTTTTTCATTGTATTATATGAGGTGTTAAATTTAGGCGAGTCCCTTGCTGTGTGGGTTCAGAGTTATGCCGTACTCTTTGCCACACAAGTTACTGTTGTAGGGTAGTAAAGATGTCTTCTCTTTGTGGCTAAGTAAAGCTCTGAATCTTGCAATTTTTTACTTTGCTATTGACTTATATCTTACCTATGGGCTTAAGCATGATTATTCTATTGGCATGTCCAGACATATCTGACTGGAATCCACTTTGAACTGATTTCTCAGCCAGTTTCTGAGATACTGTACTTTTCTTTGCGAATCTGATCATTTTCATCTTCCCAGTTAGGTGCTGGTTCATAGTTTATCTGTTTTTTCTGTTGAAAATGGTCTTGATATGTTAATGATTTTTCTCTAAAGAAATTTCTTAGATATGCATACACTCATCTTATTTTCACCCACTTTCAATTTCTAAGTGACAGGAACATTTTCATTAGTCTTAATTTTGGCAATGCTTGTTGACAAGATGTGACAAGATGAATGCTAGTTGAACATGAAATTATAAAAAAAATTATGTGTCCATTGGGGACCTATTGCGAGTGATGAAATAAGAAGAGAAGACGGGACAATTTTGGTATCTAATGATTAATGCCATTTCATAACGGTCATACTGGGGTTTACTTCAATCTTCATTTCACACTGAAAGGTGAAACTACTTTTAATTTCAACCATTAGTCTTTTTGAAAGCTCATTGCACATCGATTACTTGAAAATACTTCTTCGATGGGAAGAGCTCTACTTAAAATGCCTGGCTTCTAGTTGTGTCCCCCACCCTTTTGCACTTCTGCTATTATGCCTCTAGGAGACTTACAATTTTTTTTTTCTTTTCAAAATTTCAACTTGGGTTAACTACAAATTAATTGCAAAATCTATCTAGTAGTTCAGTTAATTGGTTGGAGTCTCTGTAGTTAAAAGCATGGTCCTGATTACAATTTTTGAATTATAGTTCTCAGTCTGCCTTCTTCCTATATCAAAGAGATACATTCATAATGGGTTTTCTGTTTTTTCATTTATTTTTCGTGTTATTATAATGAAAAGCTAGCAATTTTTTTGCATTAATAGACACACTAGCAAAGAATATTGTGGAGCTGTTTCTTGAAAATATTATTGCTTTAGCATTCTGTTATTGGTTGTGTTCTATAATATAATGTGCATTTTTTATAATCAATCTACTTCCTTTTTTACTTATGATAAACGTGTCACGTTATTACCCTTGGGTACTTCTTTGTGATCTATTTCCGACCCCATCAACCCAAATCTAAGCTTTAACTTTGAAACTTACGTTCTTGAGACAATTTGATGTAATCTACCTAAGACTTGCATGCGATACATCATATGATCTTTTTGGGAACTCAGTTAATGATTCAGCTGTTTTGTCTTCTGGCCTCTCATATATCGGGAAAGAAACTCAAGGAGTCATTTATGTGCTTTTCATTTTTAGTTATCATGTTCTTTTTGTGATCTAAATTATCTCTTCAGTAGACTCCTAGTTAGTTTAAAAAAGATAAGTTAGTACCCATTACATTATTTCTTGGCTTTAATATAATTTTGTGTACGACGTTTTGCTTTTCCTTCAAATCGTGTCATAGTCTTGGAAAGTCTCAATTTTGGTATTTTGTTTTAACCTCCCTCTTCCCCAAAGATGAATGCATCACTTCTTTCATGGCATTCTTTGTGCATTTCAGTTCTTGATATCTGTGCAGGATGACTTGAACCGTGCAACTCCTGTATCTGGACACCTTTCACGCCCTGCAAGCTGTAATGCTTTTGATGAGAATGCGGATACCATAGCTTCAGCAGAATATGAACTGGCTCATATCCGTCAAGATTTGACAGCTTCAGACCCGTTGCGCTCTACTTCGAATATTCAGAGCTCATCTGCTGTTCAACATGTCGGACCACCTACATCATATTCATATGTTGCTGCTTTGGGTGCTTCCTTGTCTAGAAGCTCCACTCCTGATCCACAGCACATTGCAAGGGCTCCTAGCCCTTGCCTTACATCTATTGGAGGAGGTAGGGCAGGCATTTCAGAAAAGAGAAGCATTAACAGTCCCAATTCGTATGATGTCATATCTTCCCAAACAAATGGGTCTGTAGATCTGGTAGCTGCTTTGTCAGACATGAACCTTTCAAATGGTGTGCTAGATGAGGACAATTATTTTCCTTCTAGGATTGAACAAGATTTTGATGACCATAAAAATTACCCCTTCAGTCGTCCGGGTGGGCAGAATAACATGAAGCAGCATTCATTTACAAAGAAATCTGAAATTGGGCAGTTCAATATGGCTTCTGTACCTCAGTTAACGAAAATGATGCCTTCTGACCCTGGATTGAGTGATGGTGGTGAGTTGGATATCAGCAACTCCTCCCTCCGAGCTGAGCTATACAGATCTGGTATTTCTTCTAATAATTTGTACCTGAAAGGGTCTACTACTTCAGCTGTTAATGGTGGGGGCAGCCTAGCCCCTCAATATCAGCATTCGGATAGTCCAAATTTCTCATATTCAAGTTATGGTTTGAGTGGCTATCCCATGAGTCCAATAACAAGCCAACTTGGCAACTCTAATCTGCCGCCTCTATTTGAGAATGCTGCTGCTGCATCTGCTATGGCTGTACCTGGGATGCACTCAAGGATGATGGGGGGACCAAATTTAGGCCCCGTTGTCTGTGAAGAGAACATAGGAGGAATGGGAAATCAGATTGCTGGTAGTGTGCTGCAGACACCTTTTGTTGATACAGTGTATCTTCAATACTTAAGGACAGCTGAGTATGCTGCAGCTCTTAGTGACCCTGCTGCAGATAGAAGCTACATGGGTAATTCATACATGGACTTGCTTCAGAAAGCTTATCTTGGCACCCTATTATCCCCACAGAAATCGCAATATGGTGTTCCATTGGTTGGAAAGACCAGTGGTTCTAGTCCTTATGGTTACTATGGCAATCCTGCATTTGGCATTGGGTTGTCGTATCCAGGAAGTCCCCCTGTTATTCCAAACTCTCCTGTAGGACCTGGTAGTCCTATGCGGCATGGAGATTTCAACATGAGACTCACTGGTGGGGTGAGAAATGTAGCTGGGGGTATGATGGGATCCTTGCACTCGGACAACTTGGAGAATAGATTTGCTTCCTCTTTGCTGGAGGAGTTTAAGAGCAACAAAACCAAATGTTTTGAACTTTCAGAGATTTCGGGTCATGTTGTTGAATTTAGGTACATATTTCTCAAGAATGGTCTTTTCACTTGCGATTGCTGAAACCTTATATTTTGTGACCTTTACATCTGTTATCAGTGCTGATCAGTATGGAAGCCGGTTCATACAGCAAAAACTTGAAACGGCCACAGCAGAGGAGAAGGAAATGGTTTTCCAGGAAATTTTTCCTCAAGCTCTTACTCTGATGACTGATGTGTTTGGTAATTATGTAATCCAGAAGGTACCTACATTTCTTCTCTTTTAGTAGATATTCACAATCGTCTACATTTATACGCACAAATAAGCCCTTAGCTTTCAGACTCCATTTTTTTTTTTTTTTTTTTGTAGTACTGATTTTGTTTCTTTCCAGTTTTTTGAAAATGGAATGGCAGCCCAGAGGAGAGAATTATGTAGCAAGCTTTTTGGGCATGTACTTACACTTAGCCTTCAAATGTATGGTTGTCGGGTGATACAGAAGGTAACATCAGATTTAAGTCGTATGCATCTTCGTTTTTGCTGTACTAGATCATGCTTCCTCCTCGTGGCGTGTTATTTCTCCGAGGGATCGTTATTTCTCCAAGGGATCTAATTAATATTCTCGTAGATCCTTTTGCTATTTGAATCGTATATTTTATTATAATAAACTACTATAGTTAACTGAAGTTGTGATTTTATAAATATCTAATTCATAAATTCTTTGAAAACTTAGGCTGTTGAAGTTGTTGATGTGGATCAGAAGATCAAAATGGTGGAAGAGCTTGATGGACATGTCATGCGTTGTGTGCGTGATCAAAATGGTAACCATGTCATCCAGAAATGCATCGAATGTATTCCAGAGGATCATATCCAGTTTATTGTCTCGACATTTATTGAACAAGTTGTGACTCTATCCACTCATCCATATGGGTGTCGTGTGATACAGGTTACATAACATCCTAATATGCTCTTAACTTTTTGACATTTTTGACTTTGATCTTTTTTATTTGATAATAATGTTTTACTTCCCACAGAGAGTATTGGAGCACTGTCAGGATGTAAAAACCCAGTGTAAAGTGATGGAAGAGATTCTAGTGTCTGTAAACATGTTGGCACAGGATCAGTATGGCAATTATGTCATTCAGGTTTGCTATGTATTTTGAAGTTACTTAGTTTATCCTCAGTCCTCTCACATATTGTTAGCATCTTGGCATTTTGCATGCTATTGCGGAGTTTTGTGGAAATATTTGAAGTTGAATATGCTATATCAAAAGTTTTGTAAAGGTTAAAGTTGTATAGATTTTTCATGCTCGTTACATTTGCAACATGGAGTTTGCTCACGTCTTCTTCAGTGCTTTATTCTTATTTTTTTGGCTTATTGCATGAACTCTCGAGCTTGTTCCGTGAAGAAAGCAGTTATCCTACAGTTGTTTATAATCATTTTTCTTCTCTTATAATATTTATCGGAACTGGCATACTCAACATTTTCTTAGTCTTCGTCTTGCCGTTATCTGCTAGAAGGTTGATGCAAAATTGTGACACCCATCTCCACCCTTGTACCCTCCTCCAAAAGTGAAGGAAGGTTAAAATGGAATAACATACACTGGATATGATTCAAACGAAGAATAAATAAGTCATCAATATTGTTGCATTGCTTCAAATGACATTTACTCCAAGATTCTTTACATGCTCGTTCAATTAACTATTCATTTTCATCTGTTCATTTAATTATATTTTTTTATAATTTTTATGCATATAACTATTAAGAGTTCTTTTTTTTTTTTTTTTGAATTTATTTTTTCAAAATTTTCATTTCTTAGTTTTTAAGAATTTGTCAATTTATTTATTTTTATTTTGTTTTTTTAGAATTTTATCTAAATAAAATTTTATTTAAATGCCTGTTTTCCATGTTTTAAGTGTTTTTAGCATTTTCACTAAAGAAACTCAAAAAATAAAAAATGAGTTTTATGTTATAAGTTTAACATTGTTTTCGAAAACGTTTTTTCCAAAAATACCATACCATATGAGTTTTGGGTGTGTTGTAAAACTGAAAATAGCAAACCAAACGCACTCTAATTGATCTATCATGGTTTGACATTAGAGGTTAATATGAAATTAAATAGGTTCTCGTTCAGTCCAGGTAAAGCTTTCAATAAGTGTTGTTCATTTTCTTGTTATATAGCACGTGCTGGAGCATGGAAAGCCACACGAGAGATCTACTATAATCCAGGAATTGGCTGGGAAGATAGTTCAAATGAGCCAGCAAAAGTTTGCTTCAAATGTTGTCGAGAAGTGTTTAACTTTTTGTGATTCCCATGAGCGGCAACTCCTGGTGAATGAGATGCTTGGATCAACTGATGAAAATGAGCCTCTTCAGGTTTGATATTTGGCTATTTTAATTATAATTGTTTCATAAAACAATATATTTTCTCATGAAGGTAGAAACTTAACCCGTGCTCTTGGTGAAGGAGTTACAGCAATAGCCCTTGTTTGAGCCTCATTTTTTTTTTTTTTTTTTTTTTGCAAAATGCATTCTAGAATAGTGTTTTGTTGGAGAATATGTGGTTAAAAAGTAAGAATAAATGTTCGATTTACGTGTAAAAGTTTACAGGGAAATGTGGGATTGAAAATGATTTTTTTAAAAAATAGAGGCCAAACATAGGCTAAATAAGACTTTTAATGCCCTGACCTTTTTCTTGTTGGAAGCACTCTGACATTCTGTATTGGTAATACTGAACTGCCACTGCATATAGTGATCTCTTCCCTTCATGACATCCTAGCTAGGTGGCGCATCTTTCAACTTCCATCAATTTTTTGCCCTCAATTTATACTGAATTTTCAGTATGGTATATAATTTTTTACGTGGAATTGTTTAACTGGTTCTTGTTGAGGCTTGCATCTCAGTTTACAATTAAACCATTCTAAAACATTGGTCCCATTGATTTATGGTCTTCTATAATAGTGATGAGAAAAGTATCACAATGCTACCTATGAAGCAAGAGTACTCAAGTTTGCAAGGTATAGCATTATTGCTTGGAATTAGATGGCAAAGAAGGACAACAAAAAAATTTCAATCATAGAAATATGGGAAGATCGGAGGGTTATTTTGTATTTTTCATCTTTTCGCCACTCTAGGGTTTATCAAATTATTAAATTTCTTGAAAACTTATAATTTTTTTTCTATGCAATAACACTTACATTTTCGAATTATAATTTTTATGCTCCAGGCTATGATGAAAGATCAATTTGCGAATTACGTTGTACAGAAAGTACTTGAAACTTGTAGTGATCAAGAGCGTGAACTGATACTGTCTAGAATAAAAGTTCATTTGAATGCATTAAAGAAATACACTTATGGGAAGCACATCGTAGCTCGTGTAGAGAAACTTGTTGCTGCTGGGGGTATGATATTCTTACCTATACTTTATACACGTGCATCCATTTTGATTGCCTTTCAAGATTACGGGAAGAAAGCTAGTGTCATACGAGCTCGTTTTTTCTTTTCTTTTGCCCATTACCTTGAGCTGTTTTTAGAATTCCCTCTCCCCCCTCTCCCCATCAAAAGGAATTCATATGTTTGAGCTTCCAAGGAAATTCTCATACTAAGAGTACTTGGTAAGGATGTTTGGCTAAGGTTCCAATGTTTACTTATAAGAAACGAGTAGTCTTAAACTAAAGGATTTTTTTAACTGGTTATATCTTGGAAATAAGCAAGTTACTTATTTTGATGGTAAGGTAACGTTCAGAGTCGGCCACTTTTTTACTTGAAAGTAAGATATCAAAAAATGTCTGAAAAAAAAAGGTTACATGAAAGTAAATTTTACTTTTGAAGTTTAGCCAATTGCACTGTGAATCTCTCCTCACTTGTGAAAGGATGAATCATGCTGGTTTATGGCCTAAAAGTATCTTTACCATGAATGACAATTGCTGTGTGTTGATGTAGAAAAGATCTCAAAGGTTTGAATATGACTTCATTTAATCACCATTTGTTGTACTTGTAGCCATGTTTAGTAGGCAGTATTGGACAGGACTTAACAGTAATAATGAACAAGATTTTATCTTTTCCATCTTAAATACTCCCACTTCCATTCAATCCTCCCTGTCAAACAATGCACAAGTGCACTATGAATCTTCAATGTACAGATTGCTCAATAAATTTATTATTTCAATCTTTTGCAGAAAGGAGAATTGCTCAATCCCTTCTCTCCATTTAGATGCCGTAGGAAATAAAGTTGTACAGCTAACCGAGGCTAGTTTGAGCTACCTCGCTTCCTTCTACTTCTGCCAGGCATTATGCTCTGGCTAATACCCTATCTAAGAGGAATGCATTAGAGGATTTGCAAATAAATTTGTTGCCTGTTCTAAAAACTGCTCATTGTATAGTTTTAAGTTTATACATAGATTCTAGTAAGCTGAGGCTCGGAGGTTAAATGTTCCTGATGCCTGTTCAGTTTTAAGATGACAATACAATTTCGAGGGGTGTATAAATGGCGAAAGGTGAGGTAGTTTACGTTGTGACATGACTACAACTTATGGCGTGGTGAGTAGGTTTTATCGGCGAGGCCAGGATATATGGTGTATTTTGTATCTAAAAGTCTTCTTGTATGGCCGAGTAAACTTTGGGTTCTTTATAAATTATCCTTTCTTGTTCATGATTTCATTTTCTAGTTTAAGCAAGTGTGGAATTGGGGACCATATCAAGGTCCAACACTAACCCAGTTTTCAATGTGAGTAGCAACTGGAATTCAAATCACTTTTCTAAGCAAAAAGGACACTTAAATAAAACTTAATGGGTATTGAATGGAAACTTGCATAATTCTTGAAATAGAGTGACTTGTAAACAATGATGCCTTTTGGTGGCTCGTTAAATGGTGGTTAAATAAACTGAGGAATATGATTAGAAACATGGTACGGTAGACATGGATTTTAACTTTCCCCCAGTTTCTAATAGAACTCATTGTCCATTATTGAAACATGGTATGAGAGTTTAGAAATTTCCCATGAAGGACTGCAGTCGTGTTCAAGGTGCCAAAATCAGCAAGGTAATTAAAAGATTCAAGATAGAAGCTCGAGAAAAGAGTAGTTGTTGAGTACTTTGTTGCTTCATCTCTTCGAGAAAATCTAACAATAAAGCAAATGGAGTGACGGGTGACACCAAATTTATGGAGAAACAAGGTGAGTTTTTTAGTTGTAGAAGCTGAAGGGAGAATAATAAAATGTATGAATGATCTTCCGTATGGAGATGATTCGTACAATCCGATCCTCTTTCCTAGAGATTTTATAGAATAATGTTGTTTAGTATCAGTGGTGCTTAGAGGTGGCAATTGGGCCGAACGGGTAGTCGGCTCGGGTGCTCGGCTTGTACTATTCATACTCACGAGTCGCTCGGGCTCGTCAAAAAACGAGCCCAAGCACAAGCCGAACAGGCAGCTCATTAGACGAACCCACAAGCCGGCTCGTGGGCTCGCCTTTTAACGTGTCTCGAGCCGCTCGGCTCGTAGCTCGTGTATTTATAATAAAAAATAAAAAGAAAAGTTCAGTGACCAGACGGTCACTGAACAAACGGTCACTGAATGTTCAGTGACCGTTTGGTCCATAATTTTTTTTCAATTTCACATACATTTTTCCTCTATAAATAACCATCATAATTAATCATTTTTTTTCCCACAATATCAATATTTCATTATTTACTATACAAAACTCTCTACAATTTACATTCTCCATTTATCAATTATCAACAATATCATTCTCATTCATTCTATAATCATCTTCTACTTTTTTTTTATATTATTTCTTACTGTTTTACAATTATGTTCGACAACTACTACATAATTTTCATTCACTTCTCAATTCTACATTTCTAAATTCAATTTCTATTATTCATAACAAATGGATTCACGATCATTTGTTGAAAACTTGTTCGGTATGGAGAACGAAACACAAACACCTGTCCAAAATCAATTTGAGAATGAATTATCCGGTTTCAATGAATTACCAATCCCCGAAAATATTGAAAATTTCGACATTCGTGATAGTCATCCAATTGATTTGGATGACATTGATGTTGCAGCTAGTGTTCCAATTGATTTGGAACAAGATGAAAAATCGACATTAAATATTCCCGATGCAAGCGGGAAGAGAAAGGGGAAGAAGCAGGCAAAATGTTGGGACCATTTCAAATTGGTTCCCACTGGTTGTATGGTCGATGGACTTCGAGAAACAAAAGCAGTATGTAAATACTGCCAACAACGACTGACATGGCAAAAAGGCATTGGAATCACACACCTCAACCGTCACTACAAATCATGTTCGGCCAAACATGGGCTTCTTACAGCTGGTCAAACGTAACTACAATTTGGTACTCCAAAAGACGGTGCTACTACTACGCCACTTTCTACATGGATGTTTTCGGAGGATGAAGCTCGAACGGGAATGGTGAAGTTCGTTGCCGCGGCGGAGTTGCCACTAGCAATAGCGGACATCCAACATTTCATTAACTACGTCGAAAATATTTTCAACCGAGGTACCAAGGGGTAAGTCAAAATACTCTTCGTTCTGATACAGTTATATATTTTTTTAATGCAAAGCAACTATTGATTTCGGATTTAGAAAAATATAGGGGTGTGATATCTTTAACTTCAGATATGTGAGAAGTGATTAATAAGAGGGGTTATATGGCTACAATTGCACACTATATAGACTCACTTTGGGTCGTGCATAAAAAAATTATTACTTTTAAAATTGTTGAGTATCCGCACAACGCTCAAACTATATTTAATGCTATTATGTTAATAATTCGAGTATATAAATGTGAGAATAAAATTCGTTCTTTTACGTTCGACAATGTTACTGTAAATAAAGTTATTATCGATAAATTGCATAGAGTTCTTAATCCTGATTTCGGTGGCTATTTATTTCATATTCGATGTGTATGCCGTATTTTTAATTTAATAGTACAAGACGGTTTAAAACATGTTAAGGATGAAATTAACCGAATTAGGAATGCACTTATGTATATCGCGTGTACACCTAGTAGAAAACAAGGATTTGAAGATTTTTGTGCAGAATCTGGGATGACAGATACAAAAACCTTTATTACTGACGTAGGCCATAGATGGAACTCCACGTACTTATTACTAAAATCATGTGAAGGTTATGAAGCGTATATTATTGAATTTTATAACAATAGGCATGTTAGAGACGAAGATGATACTATCTTGAGTGAATCCGATTGGCATGTAGTTTTTAAAATAAAAATAAAAATTGACAAGTTTTTATGAGTCTACAAATATATTGTCTGATATTTATTATCCCACTAGTTGTATGGTTCTTGAACGTCTTTATATAACTGTTAGAGCTTTTACTAGATTTCAAAATGATCCCGATTTTCATGCTGTTATATATTCTATGGAATTGAAATTTAGAAAATATTGGGAAGAATTACCTATGTTATTTCCTTTAGCATGTGTCATAGACCCCCGATATAATTTATCAGGTACTAAATTTATAATTGATCAAATGTCAGATGCTTTAACTTTTACTACACCTATTACTTATAGAAATTTGGAAACGACGTTCCGTGAAATGTATAAATTATATGCTTCACGAATGAGTGCACATATTAATCATGTACCTGCACACAATCCTCCTACTAATATAACAGATGACGGCGCTGAAATTTTGAATTTATTTGAAAGCATGCACTCGTATAGATTTGATGCAACTGCATATGCATGTGGTTCCTCTAGTAGTAGTAGTAGTTTAATTTTCACTGCATGTACTCAAACTTTCAGCCGCAGTCAAAATCCAAATGCGTTGCCATATGAGTTAATTGATTACTTTAGTCAACCTTTGCCTACTAACAAAACAACTAGTAAAAGTTCAGAATATGTCCTTGAATTCTGGCGAAATAACGAACGCCGATGGTCAGTAGTTTCTGCAATGGCAAAAGATCTACTAACACCTCCGATTAGCACTGTAACTTCGGAATCTGCTTTTAGTGCAGGGAAAATGGTTCCCTTTGAGGTCAGGAGTCGACTAAAGGAAGATATTTTGGAGACGTTAATGTGCGTGAAGGACCGTGAAGACTCTAATTATCGAATTGAAGATAAATATGACGAAATTGCATGTAACCAAGTAAGTGATATTTAATTTTACCACATTCATCACATTATTTTATTTTCATACATTTATATTTTTTTTAAAAAAATTTGTACACGTAACAAATTGTTCGTGTATAATTTTTAACTCCGCCTACTCGAAATTGAAGTAGTCGGTCCCAAACTCGGATAAAGGAGGAGGGTTTGTTTGTTTGTTTTTTTTAATTATAAAAAATAAAAATGTTTTAAAAAAATTATATTTAAAAAATTGTTTACAAAACGTGTTTATATATATTTATCTTTAGGTTCTCATTTCTTAACAAATAAAATTTTGTTTTTGTTATTTTAAAAATTAAAATTGTTTTGAAAAATGTATATTTAAAAAAAAAATTAGATAATGTTTGTGTATATATATATATTTTTAAGTTTAGTGATTTAATAGTTATAAATTTATAATGTTATATATATATATATATATATATATTAAAAAAAACCGAGCGTTCGGCTCGTCTTGGGCCAGCTCGGGCACGAGCCGAGCTCGCCCAAAATGTCACGATGGCAGACGAGCCGAGCTCATCCGAGCATGAGCCGAGCCGAGCCACCACTAGGTGTTGAAGTATTTGTGTAAGCGATTACATTTTATAGGTTCAACTAAATGGACAACTGACTTTGTTTTTCCAATCTGAATTCTTCTTCTCTTCTTACTTCTCCAAATCAGCTTCCTTTTCCGTTAGTTGCCTTAATTTCTCTGTGAATTATCCTCCTCCTCTTTATGTCTATCCGTTCTGAATCTGAATTCTTCCTCTCCTCTTCCTGCTCAAAATCTGATTCTCCATTTCTCTGCTGGTCTTATCTCTTTCTCTTTTATATTTGTCCTTTTACTCGTAATCCCCTGCATTGTAATAGAAAGTATCAATCAATGAAACACAATTTACATTTAGTTGGTTTTTTGTCTAATTTCAGTTCGTTCAATTAATGAAGTTCCAGCTTGGGTTATTGATTCCCAGCTGATTATATTCAATTTTGTGTTGATTTTGAGTGGAATTTAGCTAGTTTTGGAGCTTCAACCATTACAACTACTTCCTGCAAATTCTCTTCTGGGGTGACTTCTGATAGCAAGTAATTCCCATTTACAGCAGAAAATCTCCAATTTCTTATGGGTTTTAGATATACGGAACTCGCCGAATACCGATGATTCAAAGTTCTTATTGAGATTTGAGTGAATGGAAATCCAAGTATTGGGGTGTTCGAAGGAGAAAAAGAAACGGTGGGCATTGATAAAATGACTAGGTTACCACATCGATCCTCCTCCCAAGTTTAGCCGTGGGGTGCAAAAACTATGCAATCTCAATTGGGGTGGGGTGGGGTGGGGTGTGCGTGGGGGAAGGACCTTGCTTGGTGTACATAATTTTTTTTTTTTTTTTTTTAATAAATGAACTTACATAGGTTTGACGGATCTATAAAATCTTAGTAGTCCAGATTCATGATGTTCTGGCTTGTAAGATCCGATTCATGCCTTCACCATTGGATCCCAAAAGCAACTACAAATGTGAGTGGACGCTAATTCTCGAATCTATACTAGTAAGAGAAGAAAGCACACACTTTTTTGTGTACAACAAGAATAGTGTTTTTTAATATGGTATAAACTAAAAAAGAAAGAAGAGAATAAGAATTAAGATCAATATTTGATGGTTATGGTTAGGACAATAAGTGTACAATGATCATTCAAAAGTATTAACTAATTTACAAAGATTAACGATAATTCAACACAGTTAGAGACTTGTTATGTGGCCTATGTCCATAGTGTGTTAATGTATATTGTTGCTTATGGCGAAGTGAGGCTTATTATGAGTTTAATAAATTTTGATAAAAGTTAATGAAATGTGTGGTTAAAAAATTGTCAGTTACATAAAATACGTGAATAAAAATGAATTTAAGAAAAAGTGAGATTTAAAAAAATAATTAAAGGCCAAACATGACCTTAACGAGTTTTAGCCAACCTAGCAAGAAACTCACAAGGGATGCATGAATTGTTGCTAGGGTTGTGGAGCTGTATTTTTTTCTATTTTTATTGAGAGTATGAAGATTTGTGTAAATATCTTCAAACTAGAATCGATTTTTTTAACTCCAATATCAAGGTCATAATTTCATAAAGGCCAAAGATGACCAAGTATAAAAGTAAAACAATTAGCGTCCGTTTGGTAACCGTTCTTAGCCAAAATGAGAAATGTATTTTCCACCCGTTATCTGTGTCAGTGGGACCTAGATGCAGCAGCTTTTGCATATGGCAGCAACATGTTTCCAAATTTGTCATCACTTGTCTCACAAAAAAAAATTGTTTGAAATGGCAAATTGATAATTTCACTAAATTTGGTCAAAAAACGGCAGCTCCTTCTAACACAGTTACTATATAACGGCTGAAGTTTTTTTAGAAAATGGGGAAAAATGGTTACCAAACGGACGCTCAGATAAAAATGTCGTGCTACATGTATAACACAATTTAAAAATTTGTTTATCAACAGATAATGTGAAAGGCCAAAGATAACCAATTATAAAAGTAAAACAATTAAGAAGATTAACCACTTTCATAATAGACAAAGGGCCATTTTGGTCCATCGACCTTCCTAGGGTTTTGGTTTGAACCCTAATAAAGCTATCAGCAAACCCGATTTTTCCCCCTCTGCAGCTCTAGCGATATTCAGCATCCGTCTCTTCCGGTACTCTCTATCTTTACGATTTCTGTTTCCCCATTATGTATTTATTTTATGCTGTAATTATTTGTATATATTTATGCTCACAAATTAGACTAAGGTAATCATTCTGCAACTGTATCTTTATTTGCAGTGGTAAGAAGAACAGTTATTATTAGGAAATGACTGGTTTTGAATTGTGAAGGGCGTTTTTTTTTTTAAATGTTCTGAAGTTATTTTCCTTTACAAAAATTGAGAAAATATGTTAATATTTTCGAGGAGTTTCTGTGAGCAGAATGACGTAGAGTTGAGATAAAACAATTGAATTAGGCCTCTAGAATTATGGGAGTTGAAGATGAAATACTGTGGACCAGTTTGGGATTTTTGGTGGGGTGTACATTAGATCCTTATTCATTTACTTTTAAAATCATAATGCAAAAACACCAAATTATAATATTGAATTTTTAAGTCAAAAGAGTATATGCCTAATTTTGGGAATTTCTTTGTAAAGATGGCTGTTGTACATTATTAGTCAGTTAATTGGGTTTTGGATACAGGTGCTTGACCCTTGTTTGCAGTTAAACAATTTGCCAAGATGCAGAACGATGAGGGACAAAATATGGATCTCTACATTCCCAGAAAGTGGTGTGTATCTATTCTGCTGATGCCTTTCTTTTGCTGTTTTATATTATAAAAGTGAAATTTGTGAGTTGCAATGCATGATGTTTGATATCATGGGAAATTTTTTCGGCTGCGTCGCAGTTCTGCCACAAACAGGCTGATCACATCCAAAGATCATGCATCTGTCCAGATTAACGTTGGGCATTTGGATGAGACTGGTCGATACACTGGCCAATTCTCCACCTTTGCTCTCTGTGGATTCATCCGTGCCCAGGTTTTTTTTTCTTGCTTACCTTTTGCTTTTATGATTTGAATGCATTCGAAATCTGATGCTTCACCTTTCTCATGGTTTGTTCCGAACTTGTAAAAGGACGCTCATTTGATTTTTTCTCTCCAAGTCTTTTACTACTAATACTGATCCTACTTAAAGACAAGTATTTTTCTTTTCAGTAATTTTAATAACTAGCACATTTTTTTATGAAGGTAATAACTAGCACATATTGCCTATTCCCTATAATTAACTAACTTTTCTCTTTGAATAGTTCTAATAGATCTTAGTTTCTTCTATTCAAAATGTAATTAGTGAGAAAATGTGTAGTAGTAGTCAATTAACAAGGGAAAATAAATAAATTTATTGTTTCTAATCCTGCCGCCTTAGCCTATATTGATGCTAAAGAAACCACTGATTTTCGCATGAAAGAGGAGGAAGGCGACAATCTAAAACAAAATTGTAACATCTCGCTCTATCACTTGATAAGGTGCTCTTGTTGTATTGCAATCCACCTCCTTGTTCACACCCATCAGAGATGCACCCCCATCCTCAATCCCCTAAAACAAACACCGTAAAAAGTTAAAACTAACATATAGAAGTAATCTTTGTTTACATGCTTGCCCTTGAATATATGTCTGCTTGGTCTATCTTTACCTCAGTTTATATTTATTTGTTTGAGTATTTTATTTTCTTTGTGTTACTGACACGGTTGAACTTCCGTCTTTATTCCGTGGAATAATGTACCAGTTTAACATATATAATGAGACACACCGAGTGGTGTAGTGGTCGGACAGTTCTCTACTTTGATATTAAGTTTTCATGCTAACTTATTAATGCGAATTATCCATGTCTAATTTGGGAGTGCTCATTTTGCAGGGTGATGCGGACAGTGCTCTCGACAGGCTCTGGCAGAAGAAGAAAGTTGAAGTCCGACAGCAGTGATGCGTTTTGGCTTCTGTTCACAAGCAGTTTGTTTGACCCTAGGCATTCTTTCTGGAGCTTTTTTGTAGTTCACTTTTAGGATCCATTTGTGAAGCTTCGAGTGTTATGAACTCGTGCTAGAATTGGAAATTAACGTTCTTCGAAAAACTTTTGGAGATTATTTGCCGGACTTGGATGCTTTTGTAATCAATACAATTTCTGAGCTTAAAATTCTTCGACGAAACTGTGACCTGGTCAAGCGGATGGGTCGTTGAGCCTCAGCCACATTACTTGACATGGGAGAAACGTCTATCATGCTATATGACGCTTGTTTGGTATTGTATTTTTCGAAAATGCAATTTTGAAAACAATGTTAAATTTAAAAATAAAAAATAAAAAAATTGTTATTTAATTAAAAAGTCAAAAAAATATTCAGAAAATAAATACAAATTTTTATTTAATGTCATTAATTTTTATACAGGGCTTAAGTGTAATGCGCTTTCATAATGCAAGGTTGACAATTCATTTCTTCTTATATTTTTCTCTCCTCCCCTCGTATAAATTGAACTGTTCAATAATATTATTCCAAATAGACTATCACATTATTGATGTTTCATTATCATAATGATAAATAACATTATTCTTTCCTATTTTTATCTCTAAATGCAAGCCTTGATGTCAAAAAGCATAAATAATACTGGTTTAGGCGTCAAAAATGGGTGACTAAATTTTCTTTTTAAGATTAAATAAATAAATTAAATTAAATGAATAATTACTAATGATCTTTAAATAAGTACGATATATATTATCTTATTACACCTAAATTGGTAAAGCTTGATACTTAACTTTATTGTCCAGAACCTTCTCAAGACACACGACTCACTCATGACGAGCAAAGACTTGACTTGGCCAAGTGAAATCTCTCAAGGATTTTGACCCACAGGCCCCCACCTATAAGGGTGCCAAGTGGGCCCCGGGTAGTACAAGGCCAGCACTACTTATCTCTCGTACTATCTATGGATGGGCCGATATTATCATATTACTAAACAGATCATGCTACATGTACTGAATTTTTTTACTGAATTTTTTACCTACCATTTACAATGGGGATGGAGACCACATTGTCAGAATTTTAAAATAGACGAGGGTCTCGCACATTATGTGAGAGGGGGTAATCCATTTTGTATAAATGGATTAACCCTTACTAAATTATCTAACAATCCTTTGTAGATGGTAAAGATCAACTGATAATATCACATTTTGGAATGGAATCTCTCCCCGCATTATTTACATTGGATTGCAAGAATTGCATGAAGTATATTGGTGAGTCAACCTTTTAGTTCCAACTTTCAAAAGCAACCAAATAGACAATGAAAATCAAAGAGGAAACTCGGCCACATAGCCAATTGATCGAAAATGAAGTGAGATATTTTCAGACAAGCAATTGACAGAACTTCAGGTGCTTCACAAACTTAACTGAGTGTAGCTTCACCAGCTCGAGTTAAAGAGTGTAGGAGATGACACGAACCGTATATGTCTTTAGGAAGTTGCACCATGATCACTAATCACACCCAAAAAGTCATCCTTTATGGTCCCAATACAGAACTGCAAAGTGAGAGATGATGAACATTAGAGAGAGTTCGATCGGAGAAGGGGAAATAAACAGAACAATAATAATGTAAATGAACAAGAGGGAGGGCATTGTAGACAATAAATAAAAACATGCTTTTAATCTTGATAATGACTTCAAGCTAGCAAGGTTAGATAGAATTTTGGTGATGCCGAAATAGACTAGTCCAGATTACACGCTTCTTTAATGTGCATTATAAACAAGATAATCACTTCAAAAGAACTAGGCAAATGCAACGGCCTCGTAAAGGAGAAACACCTTCTTCCCAACAAATTTGGGGTCATCGTTTTTTGACACTTGTCTATTAGAGGATCCAGAGCAACTAGATTCTTATTGTTATAAACAGCATAAATTGTTTCAGTGTATTGGCAAACCCAATCCTACGCACAAATCTATCACTGGTCTTGACTCTTGCGCTCTTGCTTTTTCTGGATAAGTTGAAAAGGCGATTAGTATTTTACAAAACACTTGACTTTAAATCTTCAAGCCTTGTTTCAAGGGATAGAGATTAATATACTCTATTTTTTCTGTCGCTCACTACTAAAAATGTCTTCAGCCGAGTGACAATAGAAAGAAATGGATCTGTACTCAAGCTCAACACTAACGGGAGAATGGGAAAAGAAAAGTAACAATATGAAAATGAAATTTTGTAGAATACATGTGACATCTGTATAAAGGAGATAGATTGCATACGATTTCTGTAGCATCAACTCGAGTCCCAATAATCTTTAGCCGAACTTCACAGTCTCTCTGAATTTTAACCTGGGAAAAAGCTGTGAGTGTCCCAATGCATCTTGAAACAAAACTTAGAAACAAGCAGGAAAGAGATGAAGCAGGGGTGCGGTGGTGGGTTGCTAGTGATACATACAGATCCATCTGAAGTTGAATAATTTGGCATGTCTCCAGATTGAAGTTCCATGTCATCTGGTATCAACTATATACAAAAAGTTAGAATGTCATATCATTTAGAAGACGGATAAAGCGTTCGCAATTTGAAGTTCTTGAATGAGTAAAGGATTGATTCTGGCATGAGATTTTTCTATTATGTAATAACCATGTAAAGTAACATTTGTAACAAACTAAAAATGATATCCGAAACATAAGCAGAAATTGAAGTATATGTATAACTCATCACCAATTCAAACTTCGTCTCTTCCATGCCTAGACTTAAATTAGGCTGCACACTAAATAGTGCAAAGGTCATAGTAAGGTGATCACATTTGCTCCTTGTGCTACCCGATAATAACGTAAACATGGTTTCTGATGCTTCCAGTAATTTGAAGAAATAACATGCCACTATTTCAAATTACTTTACGTTTCATATGACTTGTGCACATGAAAGAAACTGTGACATAAAATCAAATCACGAGAAGAACCTATTGAATCAGTCTCCGTCACTTGCAATTTACTCATCAAAGGTAATCATATTTAAGATCTTTTATATTCACCAGTGTCCTCAAAACACAATTTTGATCAATCACTATGTCACCAGATGAATTATAAGGGACAAAGTCTTGAGTATTGATGTGAACAGGCTCACAAGAAATAACATGTGGATTCAATTTATTAGATACTAAGTAATTGATCGTCAATACAAAGATAATAAGATTAAGATCTCAGACATGAAAACTATATAATATTGCTTGCACATTAAGACGAGGATCAGGGAATTCACAATGCACTTTGAGTTAATAGTATTATGTTTCTATACACAAACCTAACCTATGTCTAACACTAACAAGCAAATGTTCCCTCGGTAAAAGACTGTGTGCATATCTGTTATAATAAAGCAGCAAAGCATTTGAAGTGAAGATAACTATTAGTTTGAGTTCACGTGACATTTAGTCTGCTTAGCATGCTCCAAAACTAGGTAACCAGTAAACATGCAGACAAGTTTCAAGCTATATAACGATTTGGAAGAGACATTCTTCTCTTGACCAATTAACCATAGGATCTGTCTATTCTTGACTATTTCGCAATTGCCTTTCAATAAAATTACAAAATAGAAAAAGGCCTGAAGAAAAATATGATTTCTAGAGAATCAAAAAGTCTCCTGAATCGTAAATCCATTACTTTAGCTAAAACTTATTTGTTCTTATTCATTTCTATTGCAACAAGATGGACTTTATAAGAACTGAAGTTTCAAATGGAAACTATTAACTTTATAAGAACATGTTATATGTATATCAAAATCCCGTACTGAATTCTAATGAGTCGACAATGATTATGAAACAGAATCACCATTGCCCTTAAACCATTCGGTTACAATTCTGTGCTTCAAACAGCACATGTAACCAGTCCAAAGTAAACAACACCATTTAATACTACCACACCAAATGTCCCCCTGAAAACCTCAGAGCACATCAATCACTAGTTCATTCTTTCAATTCCAACTCAGAAATCCTACACACATCATTCTGGAGGACCTCGTTTTAGACACCCTTCTAAAAAATGATTCTGTAAGAACATAAAATAATTTTCTACTAGAGCATGGCTTTATTGATCTAGTGAGATTCCAAACTTCAATCGTCCGGCTCATTTTAATAAATTTGGAACAATCGATTTAAATATAATTGAGGGTATGTTTGATGTAGATGTATTGAGAATAGATTTTGTGAAAAGTGATTTTTTCTAGAACGTGTGGTTAAAAGAAAAATGAATTTTAAAGAATATGTACCAAACATAAGCTAAGTAACACAAATTCCTATAACAAAAAGTGGAATGATCCATAAAAAGGATAGAAACTTGTGAAATGGATCTAGAGATTAAAAAAAATTATTGTCATAATAGGCTTTGCAGGAATAATTTTAAATGAGGACACTGACGTGGTTCGAAACGAAAATTTGCACAGGTCCCGCTTCAGCGAAAAACCCCATCTGCTACAATTTCAAATGAACAATATCTTAATACTTCAGAACAAAACAAAAACAGAGATACGAAATAAATGAAAAATCAATAGATGGCACTGGCAGACCTTGTTAACCATGGAAACAACAGCTTCAACAATCTCTCCCTTGAAGGGTCGAAACACAACGCACAGGTACTTCACCGGAAATGTAGCATAACCGGAGCCATCGAGAATTAACCCTTTGCCCAAGCTTTCAATGCCAGTGATCGCCACAATGAACCCATGTCGGCCACTGTAAAAATCAAAATCAAACCCAATTACAATTTATTGTATGAATTGAAACTAAATGTGAAAAAAATCACTGATTGGGATTTGACTGAGGAGGACTACTCGCAAGTGCCTTCAAAATCTTTCATCAGTTTGGTGATGAGCTTATCGCGCAGATCACGGCCGAAGTGGCGTGGGTGCAGCTGCATGTTACGTTCCAATATCACGTGGAAAAACATTTCTTCTCAGGCACTGTGCGAATGCATGGGTGTGCGCTTATGTCGCTTTTTTGGGGGTAATACTTACGCATGTTTGGCAATATAAGCTTATAATCCCGAGTATGGGATCCGTTCCCATACTTATTGGAGCTTATAAACTCCAAATAAGCTGTGTCCAAACAAGAATATAGATAATAAATGAACAGTGAATAATACAATACGTGTAGATAAAAATTAAATTTTATCAACTTAAATTAATGCCACTACTTGGTTTAGATAAGTATCCGATTTTTAGTAAATTTTTGATAAAAATATTATAATATTTGATTGAAAAATTGTGAATCTCATTAAATATGCGATTAAAATCAATTATTAATTTTGACTTATATTTTAGTTAATTTTTAGATAATTCTATTTGTATCGAAAATGTTAACACTCTCACAGATACGCATGGGGTCAGCGTGAATAAAAAACTTTCAAATATGTGATCCCCACACCCTATGTGAATGTAGGTAAAATACTAGGTAAAAAAAAAAATGTACATGTAACACTGCCAGTAGCTTTTTAGATGAATCGATCAAGGTATTTATGTTCACATCATATATATATAATTTCACCATGTTTAAGTACACAAGCTTCATCGCCTTTATGTATTATCATGTTTATGTCCATTACTTTTTATATTTGATTCTTATTTTTAATCTTTCATTAATTGACACATTTTTTTACCAATAGTAAAAATACTTATTTTTCCCTCATATTTTTCAAATAAGCAAAAAATAAATTAAAATAAAACATTGGGACTAAATATTTTAAAACACAATAAACAGCATTTTCAGACAAAAAAATCGTCATTAAGGACAAAATTTTCTAATTCATAAAATCATAGTAATAAAAAATGTGATGAAAAGATTTAGTGACAGACAATGAACAAAAATTAAAGAACTTTAATACAACTATAAAAATATCAAATATGCAATGTGAATATATCCATCCTCGTATTGATCATATAGTCTAGTCCAGTTCAGTCAGCATTCAACACCTTATTTTGGACTCAAACAGCCTGTTTTATATCATGGATACCAAGGTTAAGCAACTTGCAATCAATTTAATTCCCAGGCTTCTCTAATCTCCGATAAATAACTCAATGCTTTTTCATCTCGTCCCTCTGATGCCGGTAGATGAATTCCAAGACTAAAGCCATTGATTCCATCAAGATCCTGATAATAAGAGTTGTCATGGAACACTGAACAGTGATTGATCGAGCAATTCAAATCCATACAAATAATTAGGATACATTAATATCTGGGAATTCTCTGACATCATTTGAAACATACAATTTAAGGTTGCATTAGAACATTGTTTTGAGGCGAGGCAACAAAAATCTCCGATTACACCACAATTTACAAAACCCAATGTACTCGTACAGTTGAATTGTAAATTTCGTGAGCAGAATTTAATACGGTGAGAAAAAACATATGGCCCTTCAGGCCACTCGATAACAACTGTCTCCAAACAAAACAGTCTTGAGAGTTTCAACTTCGCCACACAATACTATGGCAACATGTGCAGTGTACCCCGCTTGTCTCTGGCCTCTGTAAAAAGCACAGCCTCTACAGAAGAAAGAAAATGGAAAAAATAAAATAAAATTCTGAGATGACAGAAAAAGAACAAGTTGATGAATATCTCAATTCAGAATTTAAGGCGAATTCATTCAGTCAAAAGCAGCCAACAATCTACAGAATGTGGAACAACTGATAAATTGCCAGCTTCATGCGACATCAATTCTCTAAAGGTCACTCGTATATATTCTAGGACTGGACTTGGTCCGATTCGATTTGATTCGGTTCTAAAGAGAACCCAACCAAAAGAACATCCACTTCTCTTCTCTTAGATGATACAATGTTTGGTATTTGAAGCGAACTGAACATGAGAATATGAAGAAGGAAAAATAAGGCTATTTTTAATGTTTCCATGCTTATTTATTTTACCTTTCTCCTTTCTTCTTGTATAGAGTAACGATGCGACATACATGCAGAAAAAGTCATAAAATAAATTGAAAGAAATCACATTACAACTTACGTTTTTTATATTTTAATGTATGATGAAAAATCCATCATATTTAGAATGAGGGTGATGCGGTCTGCAAGCCATAAAACAAATTGAAAGAAATCACATGACAAAATTTGCAATTTTTCTATTTGAATATATGATGATAAATTCATCATATTTAGAAATGGATAAATGGGCTGATGTGTGGAAGTTCACGTCTTAAATATTAACATATTAATATTTTGCTTCTTTTGACTTCTTTTTGCAAGTAATGGACTAGTATTACTAAAGAAGAGAGTAATGACTTAGAGTAGAAATTGAATCATCACAAGTATGATGTACTTTGGAACCTACAATTTCAGAATATTGATTCTCTTCCTCGGTCATGTCAAATGTTCATTGAAACGAAGAAGTCACTTCATTATTTCTTGATTGATAGGTTGATTTGTTTAGTGTTGACTTTACCATTTTCTACAGCAACAACAGAACTGGCTTTCTCAGGGATGTAACCCATCAACTCATCAAGACATAGATTTACAATAAAATGGAGAATGATTTTCTATCAAACTCCATGATCATCTATATTAAGATTTGAGGAGACTGCTCTTGGTATTGCTGTAGAGGTCACTGACAAGTTTTATCGTCCAGGGAATCGCGGAGTGCGACAAAAATAAAAGTACCATATTAAGGTATTTGTATTGAATTATTTGTATTGCACGTTATGGTACTTTAAAGTGTGTGTAAGACCTCACTATGCATCCATTTTTGTTTCTTCGTTTTCCTCGAACTTTTGAAGTCAAAAATTTGACAGCCCCATGGACTAATAAATCCTGGAACCTACCCTGACCTGGTGATTGAAAAAGTCAATCTAAGTGGTCAATGACTCATCCAAGGCGATCCATGCAATTGCTGATACTATGTATCCTATCCAGTTGGTGCTCTATTCACTTGTGTTCAATAAGTTAACAATATCTAATAATGATTTCATTTAAATCAATTCGACTAATCCCAAGAGGGCCAAAACTAATCATCTTTTTTTTTTTAATAATCGTAGATGTTCGGGCCAGCTTACGCGCACCTTGACTAATCTCACGTGACCTTGAAGTTTACGATTGGGTATTCACCTTAGTGGCCCTGAGAGGATTCGAATCGGTGACCATTAGGGAGCAAACCCAGGGTCTAACCAATTGAGCAACCCCTCGAGATTGCCAAAACTAATCATTTTAACATCCAATAACTAACACAAGTTCCAAAACTATCCATATACAATATTAATCATTATTGTAAAATTTACCATTTTCTACAGCAACAAGAGAACGGGCTTTTTCAGGGATGTAATCCATCAACTCATCAAGACATAGATTTACAATAATATGGAGAATGATTTTCTATCAAACTCCATGATCATCTATATTGAGATTTGAGGAGACTGCTCTTGGTATTGATGTAGAGGTCATTGACAAGTTTTATCATCCAGGGAATCGCAGAGTGCGACAAAAATAAAAGTAGCATATTACGGTATTGCACGTTATGGTACTTTAAAGTGTGTGTGTGTAAGACCTCACTATGCATCCATTTTTGTTTTTTCATTTTCCTCAAACTTTCGAAGTCAAAATTTGACAGCCCCATAGACTAATAAATCCTGGAACCTACCCTGACCTGGTGACTGAAAAAGTCGATCTAAGTGGTCAATGAGTCAACCAAGGCGATCCATGCAACTGCTGCTACTATGTATCCTATCCTGTTGGTGCTCTATTCACTTGTGTTCAATAAGTTAACAATATCTAATAATGATTTCATTTAAATCAATTCGACTAATCCCAAGAGGGCCAAAACTAATCATTTATAACATCCAATAAATAATACAAGTTCCAGAATTATCCTTATACAGTATTAATCATTATTGTAAAATTTCAGAATACAAAGATATAATGCAATACATTATTATTGTTGTTGTTATTATTATTTAGTGGAAAAGTTAAGAGCATACTGCATACCGGAAATAATAAATTTTGAACAAAATAAGGACATGATGCCACTGTTGTGTTAAAAATTTATATGAAATAAAGAACATGATGCCTCGAATTCAAACAAGCATTTTCTCTAATTAAAAAAATTAACCTACCCTATATCTCCTATCTTAACTAGCAAAGAGTAAATATCTATAAAAGTAAATTAAATTAATAGAAGCATAAACATTGCATGCAAAACTGAAAAGGAAGCAGTAAAAACTAAAAACGACTTCCATACTGAGGTGTTTTGGATGAAAAGGAAGCTTTTACCCGTGAAATACTTTATGAGTCCTCCAATTATTTAGTAGTATAAGAGCTCAAATATTATATTTCCATCTGTCAAGGATATCGATGCTTAGAGAGTCGACTCTATGTCAATAAAGTTAATACAATAACCAGAATGGATTAGTTTTATAATTCAGGAATGAAATGATATCTGCCCCCGCCTGTCAGTGGTCATCTCACTAGTAGTCATCATACTGCCAATCCCTTTCCACCAAGTCATATGTGGGAAGGCTGATATGGGCTGAGATTGCAGGAATAATGCATGAGATGGTGTGATTGAAGAGTACAGGTCTTTCACTTAACAATAGATATTTCCCTTTGAAAAATAACAGACCCTGAATTTCACGAAGTGAACAGATCTTCTGCTTCTATGAAAGGAGTTAAGTATGTGCACATAAAACTACTGGATAATCAGTAACTAGCTTAAGCAGTTCCTTAGAGCAATCTACTATGGCTAAAGCCTAAAAGTAACTCTTATAATGTTTAATTATTAATACATCACTGTCTACCATCATACATAACTAAAACCTTAGACTTCCAAATACACGTTTGAGCAGAAAATACAGATTATTTCATCAAATCAACTCAAACTTACAAACTGGTCAAACAAATATAATCTGCATCAGTAAATTAAAATAGACAGAACCCGGGAAATAATTCAGTTTCCAAGATTGCAAAACAAATATAACATAGATACTGACCTTGGGCATTCTCCAATAACCAATTTAGCTTCATGAGAACCGCTTTCTATCATTTTGGTTTCAGAATCTGAAATGAACACATCAAACTTTCATCAACACTCATCATTGCACCAGCATTATCGAATTCACCACAATAGTTGGGCGCTGAAAATATTGTCACTAGCTGCCTGTCTGCAAAAAACTCATATCCATCTTCCACAACCTGGGCAAAAAGCATCCCGACAACATTAAAAGCCACAAAGGATCAAAAGAACCAAGAGAAAATTTCCATACCTGATGAGCACGACAAACAAGGTCCAAATCATGCTGCGTCAAAAACTCAGCCACCTTATCTGGACCAAATGTGTATGAGACTCCCCTATCGTTCATCCCCCAACCTCTTATTTCTCTACTAGGATCTGACCAAAGTAAATCACATAGCAAGCCAGAGTCAGGAATATCAGTTGGACGAGGTAAATTTCTTATTTGATCCAAGTTTGTTAGATCAGGAGAAAGACCGCCATGCATGCAAAGTATTTTATCATCTATAAGACCGGCCACTGGAAGGCAATTAAAACAATTGGTGAAGACTTTCCATAATTTCACATTGTAGCGGCGTTTACACTCATCATAGAATCCATATATCCTATTAATAGAAGCGCATTCATGGTTTCCTCTTAAGAGAAAGAAATTCTCAGGATACTTGATTTTGTAGGCAAGAAGAAGGCATATTGTTTCTAAACTCTGTTTTCCACGGTCTACATAGTCCCCTAAGAACAAATAATTTGCATCAGGAGGGAATCCACCATACTCAAAAAGTCTTAAAAGATCTCCATACTGCCCATGAATGTCACCTGGAACCCAAACAGAAACCACAAATATTAAGATCTGACTTTTGCAAGATTACAGATTGAAAGACAAAGGAGAAACTGTCAACTAAAACTGAAAATGCAATTCGGTCCATATTGAGTAAGGAGTAGAAGAACATAAAAGTGAAACTTTTCATCCATACAAATAATGTGAACTACAGCTTAGTACAATTCTAATGGTGGGAAAATGAAGTCTCCAGTAACATAACATAAGGTTTTGTCACCCTTTTTCTGCTTATTTCAATTTTTATCGCCATGTGCACTCCAATAGATTCTAACAGATCACAGCTTGATCTTCAAATTATAAGAAGCACTTGCAACATCATTGATGTTCAAATAATATAGTCATAGACTTATCGATGACTATATGTATAGTGCCGTTTTAAGAGTTTTTACGCAGTATGAACAAAAACCAACACACAAGGGCGTGCACTCGGGAAAATAAAGAGTAGACGTCTAATTTGATGCTCAGCCAGAAACTATCTAAAATTAGGCACGTGTGCTTGCAAGCATTAGTAATAATAATAAATAGGATATAAAAAATTCTATTTGGACCAAAATTATAACTATGGCGCCCACATTTCCATTCAAAGGGGAAAAAGTAATTGAATTTGTCGAAGATGAATCAACTATTCATTGTTTATATTCTACAAGCAAATTCTCACACGAGTCATAAGCATCACAAATCACAATGCAATTGAAAACTTCCAATGCATGGTGCATATACAAAATCATAAACAGGTAAACCAACGTGCATAAAATACATGTATAGACACAGAATAAAAATACCGCAAATCTTGATGGGTGCTTCGAGCTCCAGGAGATTCGGCTGCGAGAGAAGAATTTCGCGAGCTGTGGTGCAGAGAGCCCGGATCTCATTCTCTGAAAGCTGGACTTGACGTGGCGTCCTGGCACTACGAAACACCAATAATCGATTGATAATATCATCTAGAACGGCAGGCTCTAAGCCCTGCCCGTTTGCCGCCATCTCCGCCCTCTCTATTATCCTTCAAATTCTAAACCAAAACTGGACACAAATGACAAAACCTAGAATCCCAGAAACCAAAAAGAAAATCAGACAATAAAAACCCAAAAATCCCGAGCTTCAAACAAGAAATGAAATTTGATTTGGAGAAATCTGTAGGCGGACAAGCAGCCGTATCGTGGTTCTGCAGTATGTGCGGCTGGATGTGGACTCGCTTTTAGGTTAAGGGGGTGTAGCTAGGAGGGTCTCGATGCATTTGATTGTTCAATTGAGAGTTTCAGAAATATCAAAATTCCTTTGACTTTTACGATTTTTGTACACTGGAGAATAGAGGGCGGGACCCAGTAGAAAAATTCCGTACTGATTGGAATTTGGATGAGAAGCTTTGGTGACCATTTTTTTTAAAATATTATTTTAAATAGTGAATTTTTAATCAAAATTGAGTGCACATTAAAAATAAAATAAAATATAAAATATAAAATTTAAGAGAAGAAAATTGTACTCTCAAAAATCAATTTTTATAATTCAATTTTTTGTAATGATGAAATACTACAAATGAACATTTTTTTATACTATATATTTGATACATGAGAATTAATTGTTAAAGTATAAATTTAAATATCCATTAAAATTCCTGATACATAAATAGAAGTAAGTTTATCTATAATAATTCTAATTTCATGTCGATCAAAATTCATCAAATCAGGATTCATTGAATTTGGATTAATGTAAATGTTAATTAATTGAGAATTAATAACACGAAATTCTTATATGACAAATATTTTATAGTATTTATTATATATTAAAAAAACAAAAAATAAGGTACTATTGAAATAATTGAACTGTGGTAGGATTAAAATCGTTCAAAAAATTATTCTCACTTAATGTAATATTTAATAGATTATAGAAGTGTAGTTAAAAAGTAAAATTATGTGTAAATTATTTTATTTTGCCAATGTGTAGTTAAAAATGAATATATGTAAAAGAGAGTTTTGAAAAAATGAAAGATAAACAAGCTCTTACATTCGATTTTAAGTTTGTTGAGCCCATTTTTAAGAGAATATATTATCTAATAATAATTTTTAAAAAATGTGAAATTAAAAATATGGAAAACTCTTTAAATTTACGTCTAAAATTGTTTTTAGTATGAGAATGTGTAATTAAAAATGAATTTTTTTAAATGATAGGGTCATATAGGGGCTTAAACTCCGATTTATTTATTCTTTTAAAGATAATAAATAGTTTAATGAAACAATTTATTTTGTATTAAATTGTTATTTGCTTAGGCTAAACGCAGACACTTTATGCTACAAGTTAATCATACGTTTTAATTGTACAAAAGTTTCATAATTTTGCTCATTGTTACGTTTAGGTCCTCAACTTTATTATATCATTTTTATTATCAATCTATCATTCATAAATACATCTTGTCCCTGATGACGTTTCTTATCAAAGAAACGTGTCAAGAGAGGATAAAAATTTGTATATGCTTCTGGTATATAAAATAAGGGGGAAAAAAAGTTTACGACTAACATTTGTTTCGTATTTTAAATCACACTAACAGAAATTTGGATAAAAATTGTCATTACGGATTAGATGTGTCGATTAATTCAAGTTAAGGATAAGAAACCAATAAAAAAATAAAAATTGAGAAGGTAAATATGACAATAATTAAAGACTTTTAATGCAATTAAAATGTGGCATCAATATATCCACCAATTATTATTATTATTATTATTATTATTATTATTATTATTATTACTACTATTACTATTATTATTTGTTTTATGGAGCATTTCACCCCCAACTTTTGAATTATTGACAATTTTCCCCTTCACTTAAAAATGGCACTTTGGCCCCCCGAGGTATAGTTCAGTGGTACAAAGGACAGGGGTGAAGTAGTCTGAGTTGAGATGACAGCCGAAATGTGAGGATTCGATTCATGTTTCTAACAAGATTTGAAATTGGATTCTTTGTGGACACCAATATGGTAGCTCTTGTATCCTGGTCCGTTGAAGCACATCTCACTATTTACCTCCTCCACGATGCTCTGGGGTGGGGCGAGACCCTCAAGGTTGAGGTTCAACTTTTAAAAAGGGCATTTCGACTGAATGCGTGAAGAAAGGAGGGGGTATGAGCTGTATTAATTAATAAAATTCAAAGACGATTCTACTACTTTGCTCAGAGATTGGGGATGAAATGCTAAAAAGACTCATATTTATTTCTATAGAACAATAAAGTCGACATCCAAAAAGTTTAGTTTAGATATCTTTTCATTTTTTTTAATAAATATTTTAGATTAGTTTTAAAATTGCGAAATCAAATTATTACAAAAATATGATTATGTTGAACCACCTTGTAGAACAAACAAAGTATTATAATTAACATAAAAGAGAAAGAATAAAATGTGAAATTTATACTATTTCAAGAGGTGTCTATCATTTTTAAAATAGAAGATGGTATTCGGGTATCCTTTTGTGATTTACTCTTTAAATGCCAATCTATGACGTATGTATAATCCGTGAAATCACAGAAACTATCAAAATCAAATAAGTAACGATAATAACTATAAATATACAAAAGAACCTTTTTTTCCTAGTTCCTTCAAGCATTTTCTCTACCAATCCTCTCTCTCAAGAGTGATCCTTAAATTTAGTCCCTATAGTTTTGATTTCAACACACTCAATCTAATTTTGATTGTATGATAATTAGATCCTTTTTATTGGATTTTATTAAGCCCATGTTTGGTATCGATTAAAATTCAGATTTTAATTTAAGTCAAAATCAATAATTCATTTCAATCATATATTTTATGGGTCTCACAACTTTTCGACCACAAATTTTATCAACTTTTATCAAAATCTATTAAAAAACTAATTTTAATCCCTACTTTATTAATTGGGTCTTGGGAGAAATTACTCCGCGTATGAAAATACTTTATTAATTGGGTCTTGGGAGAAATTACTCTTTTCAATGTTGGACTCTAATATCGAACAATATAACGTGTTGTGCAAGCTTCTTTGTAAATCATGTGCATGGCCATCTCTCATCGAGAAAAACCAACCACAAGAACTCTAAAGTCACAAATTTTTTAGCACATTCCATGCTCGTCTACATCTTCCTCCCAAGATCTTCTCTTAATCTATTTTTTGTTTAAATGGTCACAATCACTTTTCATCTCATCCCACCAAATCACCACCCAAATCGCCGTTACCACCTCAAATCCACCACCTTTACTTCAAATCCACTTCCACATCCACAACATGCATATCAAATTCACCATTTCCACCTCCAAACTTTCACCTCCACTTACACTTCAAATCCACAAACGCCAGCACCACCTCTTCATCCACAGTCAACAACTCGTTACAACCAGCACATTCACCTTCAACATACCTCAAACCCATGATCAGAATGTTGGAATTTTAGGGTAATATAAGAATTGAAATGTGCGAATTGAAAAACTTTTCAATAGGTGCAACTCTTCAATGAAAATGGTGCATATCAAATAGTTGTTTCGAATGGGTGTGACCGTTGATAAGATGCGGTCTAGACCATCAATTTTGAAATTATGTCATCTAATGGTTGGAATTAATTTAGCCCTAAGATGTGACAATTCAAAGAGATACATACAAATCTATAATTTGTCCATAAGATGTTACGCTCCTAATTCCATTTCTTCATTTCAAATCAATTCCTAATAATTTGATTTATAATTCTTTCTCTAAATTCCATCAAAATAATATCCAAATTACTTTTGATTCGCCTTTGACATTTTGTGTTCGATATATCTATATCCAGAAGAGTATAGTCAAGAGTTGGTTTACCCGACAAAATTAATATTGTATTTTATTAATTTTGGAAGAAGCGTTGTATCTCGAAATATTGACGTCCATTTGATTCTGATAGCAACAGTACAGAGGGCAAAATCCGTCTTAATGAGATTTACATTTGCATACCTTGCTTCATTTCATTTTCTTCGTATTTTTACATTTATTTGCGTTTGACTAGGTCATGATCTGCTCATATTATGCATGTACCATGATTTCGGTAAGCTATTACTTTATTCCTATATATGTGCAAGGTAGCCAAATATAAGTTATGATCTAATTTATAAAACACGGAAAAATACATTGTTGTCGTGTTCAATCGATTGGCAGAAGCAACGCGATAGAGAGAAGCAGAACCATAGACGCAGCATAATTAAAAGCACATTCTAGTTCAATTAATGAAGACACATGGCTGGAGTAGAGGTGGAATTGAATGATAACGATATGGCTTGGATCTGTGACGGTGGGTCCATAAATGGTGGCCAATTTCATGGTTTTTGGGAATCACAATTCACGGACCCAAAGCTTTTCTTGTAAATTTTTGGGCCCACATGGTGTTGTGGGACCAATCGAAGGTAGGGATTATGTTTGGGAAGAGATTTCGCCGACAATAGGTGGTGGGAAGTGGTGGCTAGCGATGCGGTCGAAGTTCATGAGGGACTGGAGATGTGGGAATGCGGGGATGGTAGGGGGTTTGGGGGCTAAAATGGGGTTAAGGTTAAGGTTTCTATAATGGATAAAGTTGTTTTGACAGAAAATTTTGAGAGAAAGCTTCACATGATTGCATGTAGAAAAAAATGATGGGATGAAAAAACTAATTGTGTTTAAAGCTATCCAACGATAAAATGTCACATGTCATGATGTCAAGTCTTACCTCAAACTTTTTGTTCTTGTAGCATGATTGTTGTGTAACGAATGGGTTGGGTGTAGAATAGGAGTTGACATTTGATTTTTTAAAGAAAAATCATATCACCTGATTATCCCTCTTCTATGAAAAGAGGGAATCATTCGTTTATTGTTCATTCTGGAGGTATTTCATCTTTCCATTTTATCCTCCTTCGTTTACTGTTCATTCTGGACGTATTTCATCTTCCTTATCCTCATTCGTTTACTGTTCATTCTGGACGTATTTCATCTTCCCATTTTATCCATCTTTCATACAGAACAAAACGCCGAGGGAAAAATTAAATTGAAGAGAAAAAGAAGAATCAAATTATAAAGATTTGGTCAAAAATGTAAGCGGTGAAAGGCGGTGGCTGTATTTTCCTTAGTGAAAGGCGGTGGTTGTATTTTTCTTATTCTTTGCATTTATATACAAAAAAAAAATAAAAAAATATTTCTCTGCTTCATCGAGAATATGCAATAAACGAAAAGCGTGGGAAAAAGAGAAGAAGAGAAAAGGGAGAAGTCCATCAAGTAAGATAAAGATAAGGAATTTGAATTAGTTGTAGATTTGCTTATTGATTACTAATAATTCAATATGAAGTGTAAATTTTTGGAAATTATTGTGATTTTCTAAATGAAATATATGGGTTAACTTTGAGCATAATATGTGTATTTGGTTCATTCAAGTTGGAAATATAAATAAAAAAAATATAAAATTAAAGATAAATGATGGGATTAAACATGAGTGTGTTTTTGCTTCTGTTGTAGATAAATTTGTCAATCAACAGGATCACTAGAAATATCAAAAAATATAACGGTATCCCTAAAAAAAATTATTGGTTTAGTTTGGATATTTATAGTTTTTATATTTAAGAAATTGCAATTTATGCTATGTTATGTTACATACTAGAATTAGTTTGGTTTGAATTTTTTTTTTTTTTTTTACAATAAGCAGTGTCTCTGCACACCATGTGTGGTGTCTCTGAATTGTGTGGAGACACCACGCACATGGTGTCTCCGCATTGTACGGAGACACTGCATGTCTTGGAATTGTGAGGAGACATTGTGTCTCTTCACAATTCGAAGACACCGCACACGATGTTTCTAAATTGTGCGGAGACATCGCGCACACGGGCTCCGCACAATTCGGAGACACTACGCACATAATGTCTCCGCAATGTGCAGAGATGCGGACATTCGTGACTCCACACACGGTCTCCTTTTTTTAATTTCTTATTTTTTACCAAAAAATTCTACTTATTTATATTTTACACAAACTATAAATATAATTTCACTTATCAATAATTTAATTCAAAACCCCAACGAGGGATGTTGCCCCTTGACCTGACCGGGCGAGTCGATCCCCGTCGCCCCCGAACCCCCTACGAGATTACAGATTCTTGATTATTCGTGATCATCACATGCTAAATTTATAGATTCTTTAACCATTTTTGTTCCTTAAAGTTATATTTCAGTTATAAAATCAGTAATGCTTTAGTCGTTGCAAGTATATGGGAAGAAGTAAAAGAGGTTAAAAACACAATTATACTTCCAACTTATTGCGTTAATTATTTGGTGTGACCAAAAGTAATCGACTATAAAGGTGACAAGATTAAATAAAACAAATCATTCATTCTTCATTTACTTCATATACTTCGATTTTTTATTTTTATTATGATTTTCTTTAGTTTGTCATGATTTTAGTAATTTCTAATTCTGTTAATATTGAATTTGTTTTCAACTTTTTTTAGGTTGCAAGATATTATTCTAGTAAAAATATTAAAATTTTCAACATCAATTCAATTGTCCTATTTTCAGGTATGATATTTTTGTTCTTCTTTTTTAGATTTTGTAGAATTTAATTTTTAGTTAGTCTTTGTATTTTTTCCTAAAGTTTCTATTATAATATTTATCATTCAACTATTATTGACAAATTGTAGACTCTAATTTGTATTTATTGTTCTCTTGTATACAATGTCCAATTATTTTTTTCGGTGATTGTAATTGACTACAATAGTGTACTCTATCTTGGGTAAGTTTCTCCAACTGAACTATTCATGTTTTTGTTTATAAATTTATGTAGTATTTTGGTTATTTATTTATAGTAACTTGTAAATTTGTAATAAATTGCTGGATCTCAAGCTTTCTTTGTGCATACTACTTTTTTTCTTTTAAAGTATATTTTAGTCATTGTTCACAAATTTTGACATTTTAAATTTTAGTTTTATTCTATATATATTTTAACATATATAAGATTATTTCTTTCTAAAGCTATTGTTTTTTATAGTTACAGTTAAAGTTCAACTATTCTAAAAAAATTGTTAGTGTTGTGAATGAATATTTTTGTACCATCTGGTGATGAAGAAATAGATTCAACTACTTTATAATTTTATTTTATTTGAAAGTATAAATATGTTGATAACTTTCTTTAATTCTTTTAGTTCTTGTTGGAAACCTTGAGCTCCAACTATTCGATATGGATACTTCGAGTGGTTATC
The DNA here is from genome assembly GCA_019097785.1 of Fraxinus excelsior. NCBI lineage: Eukaryota > Viridiplantae > Streptophyta > Magnoliopsida > Lamiales > Oleaceae > Fraxinus > Fraxinus excelsior. The sequence goes on from CM032629.1 coordinate 32,614,462, forward strand.
TTAATTTTGAAACAATGTTTCATCGCCAACAAGAAAATCAATGGAATAGGTATCGACGAAAATGACTTCGAAGTGGTTGCAATGATCGTAATAGGAGAACATGTAATCCTATATCATCTGGACATAATAATTCGAATGATGTACAAATGCAACAATCTATAACGCATCATGATTTTGAGGCTTCTATTTCAAACCAAGAGACCCCTCACATATCCGATTCTACATTACCAAGTGGTTTTAATGTATTGAACATACCAACGACTGCATACTTATTACTGACATGCAATAACTATAAATATTGTGGTGCAAAAAAAATTTATAGAGAAAATAAAGGTTTTTATTGTTCTAATGGAAAAGTTCATCTCTCTATGCCTGATTCACTCACTGAATTATATAACTTGTTTATTTCTAAAGAATCTAAATGTATGGATTTTAAAAAAATTGCATGGGGATATAATAACTACTTTGCTTTCACTTCATTTGGTGTCAAATACGACAAAGAGCTCTTTAAAGCATACCGATGTATTTACACATTTAAAGTTCAAAGACAAGTATATCATTATGTAAATGAGCTTATCCCACAAAACAATAAGTCTTCTTATATGCAGTTACATTTTTATGATACAAATAATGAAATTCAAAATCGTATGAAAATTTCAGAGAACTTTGATTAATGTACTTTAATTATTCTCATTGAAATCCTGAAGGTAAATCCATATAATAGATTCTTTCGATCTTTAAGTAATATGACTAACTTACGAGATCTTCAAATACATATAAGATGCAATCCAGGACTTGATCAGAGAGTATTTAATACTCTTACATCATCTGAAGTAGCTGTTGTATGAGTCGAAAATGATGAAATGCTAATATTCGCTTTCGTGACATTACTATATATGGTCATTCTGGTAATTCATATAGAGTTCATTATTACAACGGTTGCTATGATTCTTTGCAATATCCTTTACTTTTTTTATACGGAGAATCTGGTTGGCATGAAGGCATTGGGAAGTGCAGAAGGATTGAGCATTTGTCTGAATTTGTTCAATTTTCTAATACAGTTACCTCTACAGCTAAATTTTTTGAAAAAGAAAATCAAGGTTTGCAAATCTATGTTATTGTACATTCACCTAAGATTTTCAGTGTCAATGTTGTAAGCGAATGATGAATTCCTTTTTGCAGTGCTTAATGGAATGAAGAAATGATCACAAGGTTCTTGTCAAGAATATTATTCATATAAATTGCAAATTAGGCCTTCAGGTAAGCCTATTTTACTTCACAGTGGTAGATTACTCCAGCAATATGTATGTTAAGATTGAAACTGCATGGTTAGACTATTTTTGTAACAACCAAAATCAAATTCGAGTTGAATTTTACCAAGGTATTGTAGATAACGTTCAAAATGGAGAGACGAGAGAGTACAAAATTGGAAGAAAATTTGTTTTACCTTAGTCGTTTACATGTGGGCTTAGAGATATGTTAATGAGATATATGGATATAATGACTATTGTACAACGTTATGGAAAACCAGACATCTTCTTGACTATAACATGCAATCCAAATTGGCCAGAGATTAAGCAAGAACTAAAACACAATGATGAGATTCAAAATCGACATGATCTAATTGTGCATATATTTAGAACAAAATTAGAAGAGTTGAAAAATGATTTATACAAAAAAATATATCATGCCCAGTTGTTGCGCATATATATATGTTATTGAATTTAAAAAAAAAAGATTTTCTCATGCACATCTATTGTTGATTTTCAGTCATGGCCACAAAATATGTTCTGCTCTAGATGTTGATAAGATAGTTTGCTATGAAATTCTCAATGAAGACAAATATCTTTATCTTCATTCTGTTATTGTTAAGCACAATATGCATGGCCCTTATAGGCACCTTAATCCAAAAAACGTATGTATGGAAGCAAACAAAAGTTGCAAAAATAAATATCTTAGGGATTATTGTAATATTACTATATTCGATGATAACTCATATTCATTGTATAAACGTCGTGGTAATGGTATTTCTATTAAAGCTAGAGGTCAAATGTTAGATAATCGATGGATTGTACCGTATAATCCTTATTTGAGCGCAAAATTTGACTGCCACATTATTGTTGAAGTTGTTCTTCTACTAAAACTGTAAAATATTTGTACAAATTTGCGTATAAAGGATATGATCGTATTCATTTTTCAGTTTTCACAAATGAAACAGGAAAAGAAATCAACGAAATCTCAGGTTATCAATATGCTAGATGGATATCTCCACTTGAAGTTATATGGAGATTTTCTCGTTTAATTTGGTGAAATTTTATCTAACTATTTATTCTTTACAACTTCATACCGAAAATCATTAACAAGTAAGATATGAGGACGAAGATGATTTATATACTATTATTGATAACGAAAATACGAAAAGAACAATGTTAACAGAATTTTTTGAGGTAAATAAAGCAAATGAATTTGCTCGTACATTATTGTATCGAGATTTTTTAACACATTTTGTTTGGAACTCAACTAAGAAGGTTTGGACTCCTAGAAGAAAACACGTTGTTATAGGACGAATTGTCACAGCGAGTCTATCTGAAGGAGAACGATATTTCCTGCGCGTTCTTATCAATCACATTCGAGGCAGCATCATTTCATGATTTACAAACTTTGAACGGGGTAACTGTTAGTACATATCGAGAATGAGCATTTTTACATGAGTTGTTAGGCGGAGACAATCACTGTGAAGAATGTCTGTCTTAACCTATTATTTATAAATGTCTACTTCTTTAAGATATCTTTTTGCTACGCTTCTCACACTTTGCAATCTTGATCATCCAAAATTATTGTGGGATAAATTTAAAGTTTATATGATTGATGATTATGTATATGAAAATATACATTTAAGGGTTGCTGAACTACGAGTTTTGGAAGACATCAATTCTATTTTAGAATCATCGGGTAAAAACATAAATGACTATGAAATAGTATCATTCAGTGTAAATATAGATGAAAATGAAAGGTTGAGAACAATGGTTGCAGAGGAGACAACAAATTTGGATATAGAAGGAGACTATGCTTGTACATCAAGTTAAATAATGAGCAAAAATTTGTGTACAATACAATTATGGAAAAAGTAAATTCTAAATCGAGTAGGATCTATTTCATCCATGGTCCAGGGGGAACAGACAAAACTTTTTTTATATAAAGCTCTCCTAAGATGTATAAGGTCTCAAAATTTAATTGTTTTAGCTAAAGTATCTTCTGGAGTATTTGCATCTCTTTTATCTGGAGGTCAAACAACTCATTCAAGATTTAAAATTTCTCTGAAAACAGTTGGTGAAGTTATCTGTTATGTTAGTAAACAATCAGCTCTAGGGACTTTGCTAAAAATGTCTAAATTAATACTTTGGGATAAAGCACATATGGTAAATCGTTGTGCCGTTGAAGCCGTCGATAAAATGTTCTGAGATATTACTGATTGTAACTTGCCTTTCGGTGGAAAAGTGGTCGTTCTAGGAGGAGATTTTAGACAAGTTTTATCAGTGATACTGAGAGGAAAAAAAAGACATAATGAAAGCTAGTTTAGTCTTCTCTTACTTATGGCATTTGTATTCACATCTACCATTGGTTGAGAACATGCGAGCAAAATTATATCCCGCATTTTGTGATTATTTGCTTAGAGTTTGAAATGGAACAAAGGAAGAATACAATTGTAACTGTATTCAACTTCCAAGCAATATAATTGTATCATTTGAGGATGAAATTACATCTCTGAGAATTTTGATAAATCATGTTTTTCCCAAATATAAAAACATATGTTGATAATTTACATACGATGAAAAATCGAGTAATTCTTACGCCTAGAAATGAATGTGTTGATCATATTAACAGAATTTTACTTGATCAGATTCCTAATGAAATCTTCACATATTATAGCTTTGATGAAGAAATTGACAAATCAGAATAGAACCTACAAGAAGATTTCTTGAATACTTTGACTTCAAATGGTATTCCACCGCATGAATTGAAGCTTAAGATAAAATATCATGTGATGTTATTGCGGAACATCAATCCTTCTGAAAGGTTATGCAATGGAACACGCCTTAATTGTAGAAAATTTGATAAGGAAGTAATTCTTGCTGAAATTACAACTGGTAAATATTGTGGAAAACATGTTTTCTTACCAAGAATTCATTTTGTACCTCTGAAAAATGATCAAACTTCAATTCATTTTAAAAGAACTCAATTCTTAATTAGACCATGTTTTACAATGACGATAAATAAAGCACAATGTCAGACATTTGATTACGTTGGTTTGTATATTTCTGAATCAGTTTTCTATCATGATCAGCTTTATGTAGCATTGTCAAGAGCTAAAACAAGGAAATCTTTAAAAGTTTTATTAAAACCATCAAGCATTGACAATTTACACCGTACATGTACGAACAATGTTGTCTACATAGAAATTTTTTCATTCATTCATTTGTAGAAATATAATTTCTTTATAAGTATTTGTTACATATCATAGTCGCTCATTGTTATAATTATATTATTGATTTATGTTATTTCTTTTTTCTATAACTAATTTAGTTTTGGAATATTTCAAGTTTTATGATATTTGTGTATGTTTTTCACACTTACTTGAATTTATGGCAACATAGTACTCTAAAGTTACAAACATGATGAAAGTAACTACATCTAAGAGAACTTCAAAAAATCTTGTGTCTATACTCTTGATAACATGTTAATTATTATTACTTTTTGTTCTAATCGTTATTAATGTATGGTATAAGTTTTCACATTCCCAATAACCACAAGTCGTTTTAATTTCAGCCGTTTCCATTTTATCTATGAGCTTATAATCATACTTATGAACTCTACAATTTTTTACTTCAAGATATTGTCTGGTTTTGCAAGGTAATTTCTCTTGTATTCTATTGGTGCTCATTTATTTAAGAACTCTCTTCTGAATATCTTTTGTCAATGAAGAGGTCTAGAGAAGAGGAATTTTTCTCTCGAGATATTCCACACTTATATTTTCAGCAAGCATTTGATCGCAGGTACATATTCATTTCTTCTTATTTATTGAAGAGGTCATAGATATTGCAAAATGTTTGCTTATTTGCTCTCTCAAACAAATTAGTAGTTTGTTTAATTTTTTTTCTGCAAACATAAAAAACATACCAAGAAAAAAAATTATGTAACACTTAATTTTATTCAAACTTCACTTGTGTTGTTACGTAGCATTCTTTTTTATTAAAAGATTGCTCATAAAATGTTGAAACTTTACTTGTGTTTTTACACTTATACTTCGCTTTATATCTCGATGATGTTAACTTGCTATGATTGCTTACATCGGGATCATAAATATGGTGTCTGAACCAGTGAATTCTGCAACAAGTGACAAGTGTATTGATGAACATTACTTTCTCAATGGGCCTTCAATTCTATTAGGTAGTTAATATTTTCACAGAAGATTTTCATTGGATGTTGCTTCATTGCTTTTCATCTTGTTCAAGAATTTTTTTTTTTTTCCTTTTTCCTAAATATAATATATGATTATTATACATTGTAAATGTACAAGAGGCAAATTTAAGTTGGACCTTTTTTCTTTCATTTTGAGTAATTTAATAAAAGTAAATTTGTCAAATGCTACTGAAGTTATTTTTATCTTGTTGAGTCAAGTTTAATTTTCAAGACAGGTTGGGTGTTGTTTAATTTAACATTGTGTGTCTGAATGTCACTACGCACTTGACCACTATCTTATATATTTTGGTAATATAGACAACTAAAAATGTTATAAAAGATATAAAAAATGCAGCTGAAATAAAAATATTATTATCGAAGTTTTATCAAAAATAGCAAAAACTCAATAATCATACCAAAATAAAAGACATAATTATGGAATGAACGAAATCTTGCTGTAAAAAGAAGAAAATAACTTGAATTGACAAAATATTTAGACGTATTTTAGTATTTCGATCATAACATTGGCTACGGTTATCGGAATCGCGCTCATAACCCCAATTCGGAAATCTCTCATCGGCGCGCACATCGTGAACACCATATTGGCTGGGTGAAAGTTTTTTTTGAGGCCAAAATTCGCTATTTTCCCTTCCAAATCGTCAAATTAAGTTATTTTCTTCTTTTTACCGCAAGATTTCGTGAGCTATACTTTTTTATGGCTTGTCCGCATTACCAAAATACATAAAATAGTGGTCAAGTTGATAGTTACATTCAGACACACAATGTTAAATTAAACAACACCCAACCTTTCTTAAAAATTAAATTTTACTCAACAAGATAACTTTAACCTCCACATAAAATTTATTTTACATCAATTGCAAATTTATTGGGATAATTTAAATTATCCATATCTAACATTCAAGATGTAATTCATGATAATTTAACATATTTAATACACTAACATTACCTTAAAAATAATCCATACACGAGCAGAAACTAGTATTGAAATAAAATTTAAAAAGTAGGTTTGAGCAATTTTTCCTTAAAAGTAACCCAACCCAACGTGTTAAGGATCGCAGCTTTACTTAAACCCATTGACCCTATCACAGCCGCAGTTTGCCCAACTTCGACCGCACATTGTAAATATTAGTTCAAGTTTTGAGTTGTAATTTCATTTTCATTGTGATAGTTTATTTAAATTGTAAAATAGCTAGAAATTAGAAAAGTTTAGTATAATTCTTCAGCATTTAAACGTCTACTCTCGTCACTAGGGTTTTTGTTGCGAATTCTATTATAGGGGGTATTAGTCTTTCAAACATCTTTCAACCTTTCTAGTTTTTGCCTCCTGCACTAGCCATTGTAATTTCCTGTTTTCGTCAATTGTAATTTCCAGTTTTCAAGCAATCAATGATCAACTTAGATTCAATGCATTTCATTTTTATGTTGCAAGCTTTCTACAAATTGTAATTAAATTTTCTTTCGTTCCGAAATGATCGAGAGAAAGCAGAAGGTAGTCTAGCAGAGCAGACTACTGCTGCACGGTTTCCCTTTATGTGCTAAAAAGAAAGGCAACCCATGAAAGTTGGTGTCAGAGCTGTGGCTCAAGACCCTCGATAAGAAAGTTATGGATCCAAATTCTTCGAACACTACAAGGTGGTAGATGTTCAAAAGAGGACTACGAAATAGCGCGTGGATGTGCTTGAAAGACAACTACTAGGTTGTGCTATGTCATGGATGGCCTCGAGGAAAAAGTCGAGGTGACAGAGACGAAAATTCGAGAATTATACATCCAACTCAATGAAAGCCAAAAGGCTAACGCATCAATGACTGAAGCTATTGCTATCATACCTGATCTGCAGGATGAGATGGAAGCTTTAAGAGCTCAATTACTAATCCTTCAACGCGTGGTTCAATTACTAATCCTTCATGGGCAAGCCACCGCACAAGAACATGTTCATATGCTCTGAATTTCAGAACCGTGTACCTACGAGAGGCACGCGATGCTAAAGAAGTTGAGAACTTCTTGTTCGATATGAAACAATACTTTCTTACTGCTTCGATCAAAGACAAAGCGAGAAAGGTTACAACAGCTACCATGTGTTGACCTATGGTTGATTATAACCTTAATGTTTTGATTATAAAAAACAAGATTAATATTGTTTCTAACATTTGATTTTGAGTGGTGATAGTTCAATATTAAAATCTATCAAACATTACCAAAATCAGCACATTATAAATCGGACTTGAAGTGAAGATCAAAGTGAAAGTTAAACATTCAAGTCAAAATCATTCGAGACGATAAAGATTCGCATACGACGATCGAATTGGAACTTGAAGATTCGTAAAAGACGCAAATCAAGACTCAAGTAAAAAAAAATGACAAGAACAAGAATTTTGAAGAGTGAAGTTTAGAAGTCGTTTATCGAAATTTAAATGTAAATGTATTAACTTTTCGATTCCTATCAAGTGCATAAAGCTCAAATTATTTTCATAATTCATCACTTGCATAAAAATATTTTCATTTAAAATATGAAAGATTTTGAAAAGCAATTTTCAAAAAAAAAAAAAAAAAAAAAGTTCAACCAGTTGACCGTGGACTTTTGGTCGACGGAAAGTCAAACAGGAATATTTTGCAACAGCTATATTTTGGTCAATCGAAAACTTCCGATCGACCGAACTTACTCGAGGGTGCCTCTTTTTGCTCTATAAATACCAATCTCTTTTGCATTCAATTTAACCAACTTACAAGAGATTTTTTAAGAGCTTATTTATTAGAAATCATTGAAATTACTTGAGTCTAAATTTTATTTCATTTATTTCAAAAGAATTTCATGATTGATTCAACATATTTTATTCATCTTCTCAAGAATTCAATTTTAGCAAAGAACTTTTCATAACTTCATTTATTCTTCATTTTTTTGTAAAAGTTTTCTTTGCCAACACTTTGATTTAAGTGTAAATCTCTCTTCATACTTAACTTGTATTATTTGTTAAGAGAGATCATTGGTTTGGAAACTTTGATACAAATAATTCATTGATTGATGAAAACTAGTTTTTATCCATTTTATCAAAAATTCTATTTTGCAAAGAACTTCTCACAATCTCATCTATTCTTCATTTTTTTGTAGAAGTTTTATTTGTCAACACTTTTATTAAAGTGTAAAATCTATCTTCATACTTAACTTGTATTATTTGTTAAGAGAGATCATTGGTTGAAAATTTTGATAAAAAGTTACAAACTATTTTATCATCCATCATTCATCAAAGTTTACAACATTAACATTTGAGCTTTACTATTTGCTATTTATTGAAGTGTTATCTTAACTCTCAAATACTTAACTTGATTATATCATTGGTTAAAAGAGTTTCTTCAATTGTAAAACTATCACTTATACTTGACGGTTTCGAGAGCCTTGTGAAAACTCGATTATAAGGATATGTGCTCCTTGTTGTAAGTCACCTAGGATAAGTGCTCCTTGTTGTAAGTCACTTAAGGGTAAGTGCTCCTTGTTGTAAGTCACCTAAGGATAAGTGCTCCTTGTTGTAAGTCACTTAAGGATTGATACTCCTTGTTGTAAGTTACCATTATAGTGCATTTGGCCTTGCTCGTGACGGAGAGCTTGGTAACGGGGACGTAGAACACATTGTGTATCGAACCCCATTAAATTGGTTTGTTATCTTTACATTATTGCACTTTACTTTACAATATTTATATTGTGTTATATTCATACTTGAATTAAGTTATTGTATTTGTATATTTACTTGTTATATTACACTTTGCATTTATATCTTGTGTATTGAATAGTTTTGAGATTAAGTGTCGAAAAAATTTCAAAAATTAATTCACCCCCCTCTTGTTTAGTTATTCTTGGGCTAACACCATGTATCTCGGTGGGGATGCAAAACTATGGTGGCTGACAAAGTCTGCTGATATTTAGGCCAACATGGTCCGAATAGATTCTTGGGATCTCCTCAATGAATCAATCATATCTCAATTTTTTCAGAAAATGTGGAATATGAGGCACATCGGGCATTCCGAGAACTGAAACATACAAGTTCCATCAGGGAATATGCGAAAGCCTTTTCAGGACATATGCTGAATATTCGAGATATATCGAAAAAGGATAAGCTATTCACCATCATGGAACGGTTGGAATCCTGAATACGCATGGAACTTCAGTGACAGAAGGTCACTGATTTGAGCGCAGATATGGGAGCTACCGAATGTTTAAGTGACTATCAACCGGAATCGAAAAATGATCGACCTTCGGGAAATAGTCTGTTGGAGGTGGAAACAGACCTTACAGACCTAGCTCGAACTTAAATGGGGGAGAGTGTTACTCTCAGAATAAGGGAGGAGCATATCAAGGCACATGTTAAGTAACTCGCAGGGAAACTATCAAAACAGTCGTCAAGGAAACTATAACGGCAGCAACAGTAACAATTGGAATCAAGGAAGAGTAACGGAGGGCAGATCTGATGCCACTACTAAATTGAAGTGCTTTTTATGTGAATGACCACATCGAGTGTCAGAGTGTCCTTAGAAACGAATGGTGAATGCATATTGCCAACTAGCAAGTGGGAGATCGAGTTCAAAGCAAGATTCCCTACAAGCTAGCTGTCATGGAGAGACCGACTCTGAAGAGGACGATGATGTAGTTGGTGCATTCTCACATTGGTGCAATACACTATCGCACTGAGCTACTAAAAGAGATAAGTTCCCTCGAAACAGCTGAAGATGGAAGAATCGAATGCTCGTATTTGTAGGGTGGAAGGCCTAATGTACATTGATGTAAAGATCAATGGAAAGCCAATCAGGGCTATGATAGATACCGGCGTTACCCACAACTACCTCGCAAGTTCCAAAGTAGAGCGCCTCGAACTTGTTCTAGAAGAAGGTAAGGGGAAGGTCAAAACAATCAACTCCGCTGCTCAACGAATAGTGTAGCGAAATCCTTGTCAATTAAAGTAGGTCCTTTCGAAGGAATAACGAATTTGTCGGCAATTCGGATGGATGATTTCAAGCTCATTCTGGGATTGAAATTTCTTCGGGATACAAAGACAGTAGTGTTGCCATATTCCAACTCGCTAATGATGATGGGTAGTAAACCATGCATCATCCCTACATAAGTTGGGAAAATAGGCGAGAATAGTATCTCTGCCATGCAGTTTAGTAAGAGTTTAAAAAGGAATGAATCCTCATTTTTGTGCACTCTTCGATTAGAGGAGATCGAAAAGGCGATTGGTCTTATTCTAAAACCTGTTAAAAGGCTTGTTAATAAATTTGAGGATGTTATGCGATGAGTTACCTAAGAAATTGCCACCAAGGAAGGCAATTGATCATGAGATTGAACTTATTCCAGGTGTCAAGTCTCCCGCCAGGGCACCTTATCGTATGTCTCAGTTGGAGCTTGAAGAGTTTCAGAAACAGTTGAGAGAAATGTTGAAAAGTGGATTATCGTGCCAACGAAATCACTATATGGAGTCCCCGTGTTATTTCAGAAAAGACTGATGGTTCTCTTAGAATGTTCTGCGACTATCAAGCTTTACACATAATCACCGTAAAGAATAGTTATCCTATTCCGCTAGTCTCCAATTACTTCGATCGACTGAGCCGGGCTAGGTATTATACAAAGATTGATCTTAGGTCCGAATAATGGCAAGTTCGGATCAAGGAGGGAGATAAAGCAAAAACTATGGTGGTAGACCGTCTTCTAAGTATGCAATTTTCATTGCGGCGCCTAAGTATGTATCAACCGAAGATACAACTCAACTCTTGTTCAAACATATTGTTAAATACTGTGGACTGCCTAAGGACATCGTCAATGATCGGGATCTTCGATTTACCGGCATAATCTGAACCGAGTTGTTCAAACTTCTTGGTTCAACTTTGAGTATGAGTTCTAGCTTTCACCCACAATCTGATGGAAAGACGAAGCGCTTCAATTCTATGCTGAAAGAATTTCTTCGGCACTTTATCTCTACTTCGCAGAAAAATTTGGTAAAACATTTGAATGCGGCTCAGATGTGTTTCAATGCCCAAAAGAGCTCTTCCCTCAATAAGAGTTCTTTTGAGATTGCTACTAGCTAGCAACCGTTATTCCTTCATACTGTGGATATCGATCAAAGTATCAAGTTTTCTCAAACAAAAAGCTTCTCTCAAGATTGGAAACGAAACATTGAAATTGTTAGAAGTTATCTTGAGAAAGCTCTGAAACGGTACAAAAAGTCTGCAGATCTGAATCGACCTGTGTTTGAATTGAAAAAATCTGAAAAGAAGGTTTTGAAGAGATTCTTGACCATCGAACTACTCGAGCTTGTAAGAATTGTCTTCAAGAGTACTTGGTCAAATGGAGCAGATGCAATAGCAAGGAGAATACTTGGAAAAGCGGAAAAGACCTTGAAACCTTCAAACCATTAATTGAAGCATATCATTCATTGATGGCTCCGAGGACGTCACCAAAGCAAATGAGGGAGCATGTCAAGGACCGCAGCTTTACTTAAGCCCATTGACCCTATCGCAGTCGCAGTTTGCCCAATTTCGACCGCACATTGTAAATATTAGTTTAAGTTTCGAGTTGTAATTTCCTTTCCATTGTAATAGTTTATTTAAATTGTAAAATAACTAGAAATTAGAAAAGTTTAGTATGATTCTTCGGCATTTAAACGTCTACTCCCATCACTTGAGTTTTTGTTCCGAATGCTATTATAGGGGGTATTAGTCTTTCAAACACCTTTCAACATTTCTAGTGTTCGCCCCCTGTACTAGCCATTGTAATTTCATGTTTTCGTCAATTGTAATTTTCAACTTTCAAACAATCAATGATCAATTTACATTCAATGCATTTCATTTTTATGTTGCAAGCTTTCTACAAATTGTAATCAAATTTTCTTTCGTCCCGAAACGACCAAGAGAAGGCGAAAGGTAGTCTAACGAAGCAAACAACTGTTGCACGATGTCCCTTTCTGTACGAAGAGGAAATGCAACTCGTGAAACAACGTGTTGGGCGTTCAACAGCTTTAAAGCCGAATTGAACCGTTGGGATTTAATAACTAAGGGGTTGTTCTTTTTGTGTTTCAGTTTTGTATTTTGAGTGTCCATTTTGAAATTGTTGAAAATGTGTTCTTTTTGATATTTTGAAAACACCCAAAATGCGTTTTGAAGATTTTGACTTGACTTTTCTTTGAAATTTTTTAACTTGTTTTCAAAAACACGTTTTCGAAAATAAGAAAGAGCGCATTTTTATTGTTTTGGAAAATCGAAAACAGAAACGACTTGAAAATAGTAAAGAGATCATGCCTAAAGTTTCACGTCTAACTAAACTAGTATTTTTGCCGAACGCTTCTCTAGGTAGATAATGAGTTATCTTTGGCAATAGAATTGCATGATTTCAAGTCTCCTAAAAACCAAGCAAAAACTTGTAATAATCTTAAGAACTGTATTTTCATTATTTAGCTACGCAAAACACTTCATCACACTATAACTACCTATCTTCATGCGACCTGGTTGACAATACAAAATACACCATAAACTAGAAATTTGAGACATTCGGTAAGCAATCCTAAAGCACTAGACGGAACATTTTCCTTTTTAGTCATGTTCAGGGTTATCAAGTTCAACATATCAAACACACCATTGATTCCTTGCCAACGTGTATTTCAAGTTGAATTTCCACGTGGTCAAATACCCGGTTTCTCAAATGATGGGTGCAGAGTAGAGATAATGTATTTATACAAGAGAAAATTAGGGGAGTTACGGTGCAGAATCTCCTTTTTCTTGGCTGCCATCCCAGTTGAAAGTTTGCACTTTGAGCCACAAGCAACTTTGAGAGGCTCCCGTTTGAGCAATATATTTGACCAATGCATCATCAATAGTGTTGCATATTTCCTGCATTTAAGAATTATGAAGGTAGATGAGAAAAGGAAACCATATTTTGCACTAGTTAATACCAGCTATCTTACCTTAAACAAATTCCACCATAGCTAACCCTAGAAGAAGCAATAAATATTCTCGAGAAAAGTAACGATAACTTGCAAAAAGTAAAATTTTGTACCAAATGATACTTCTACTTTTCTTTAGCAAACACATTCGTTTTAAAATAACTTCTAAGTTTAGACCCTGTTGAACCAATATGCTAAATCGGAAACCCTGCAACTTGAAAAAAACTCTGTATTATGGCATCAAAGGGAAATTAGCTGTCCTGATTTTAGTGAAAGAATACGAAGTACTCTCAATGCTAAGCTTCTGATTGTAAAAATTCAGAAAAATGATGAGCAAAGCCAGAAAAATGTAGACTAATAGAGTTAAAAAATACTTAAAAATCCTATTTATTACAGGGAAAATTGAAGTAGAAGATATCCAGAGATACTACATTTACAATACCAACTCTTTTGTCCTGAATCCTTTCAGACGATTAATTGGGTGTGACCCAATATCACCAGTATCATCCACTTCCAAAAGAGAAATATGTAGCCTAAACCCCTAAACATTTTGAACATTCACAAGCTTGTTTTCCGGTCCCATTGATGTAAGAAAGTATTCTACAAGTCAAGACAAAAGTTTTGTGCTACTGCTTGCTGCCAGATATCATCTCATTAACTGGAAACTCAACTCAAGTAGAACAACAGCCTCTCGTCATGTTTCCAGACGAATCGTTAACATTGATGGTCGTACTCTGACTGGGAAGTACAGTGGTTGCTGCTGCTTCCTGGGCTGCCAATGCCTTCTTGTTAATGATATGATATATTTCTGTCAAAATAGTGTGAAAAGCCATTTCAACATTATGTGCTTCCAGTGCCGATGTCTCGAGGAAAGAGAGCCCTTCCTTCTCGGCCAAAGTTTGACCATCCTGATCCGAAACAGCTCGGAGATGGTTCAGGTCAGATTTGTTTCCGGCCATCATGATGACAATATTAGAATCAGCATGGTCTCTCAATTCCCGAAGCCACCTCTGGACATTGTCAAAGGTTTGTCTCTTAGTTATGTCGTAAACAAGGAGTGCACCAACAGCTCCTCTGTAGTAAGCACTTGTAATAGCTCGATACCTTTCCTGCCCTGCAGTGTCCCATATTTGGGCCTTGACTGTCTTTCCTTCTATCTGTATCATATATATCACTAGCATTAGTATTTATGACCATATTGTGCCTATCATGGAATATAACTGTGAAACAGGAAAAGCACAATCTGCAATCACCAAAAAACTGTACATGTAGGTAGTTGACATGCAAATGTTTCCCCTCTTGAGTACTAAATTACTCCAGAATAAGTATATAACCTGAACTACTGATGATTAGTTTGTAACTAGCAGGATCAAATAGTACAATATTAAAGAAGAAAAAGAAACTAAAGGTGTCTGTGTTATATTGTGCAGCACTGTGTAATACAATATACCAAACATACAATTGGCTCACTGAATTATCAAAGACTTTACGGGCATAATAGCATCCGATCTTAATAGGCTATCCAATAAAACTGCAACAGATGAAACTCTAGGTCTAGGATTATGGCAGTTACAAAAGACGCGGAAGGAAAATAACCACGTTTTAGAACTCCAGAGATTTCCCCGAATCAGGAGCACCTTGGTCAAGAACTAAGACAGATATTAACTGATCCATAGCAACTTACGGCAATATAATTTGATATCTGATAGGCTCCAATCCACCTCACTTATTCTAGAAGGAAATAGAAGAATTAACCTGGAAGTGGGGGAGGGAAACTGAATTCTATTAGAATAGATCTATAAATAAAGGTAGAAGCTAGCAATAGAAGGGGGGAAAATACGTAGTGAAGTGAGGAGAATCAGTCATATAGTCTGTACTTGTTTTTATGCAATATAATCAAAACTTTCAATAACCTCTGTTTTTATTTTCTTCCAGCAGAACCCTAACAAATGGTATCAGAGCAAGTCGATTTTATGGTCCAAAAGAAGATAGAAAGCAGAGTGGAAGTAATGGAGAAGAAGATGAAGGAATTGAAATCAGAGATAAAGCATTTATCAGGCCTAGAGAGATCAGTGGAACACCTCAAACAGAGCTTGACAAATATGATGCAATCCATGGAAGATACACAGAAGGCTGTGGCAACCCTGATTAATCAAAAAAACTGGGAAGAGTTGAAATCTCGAAGGAGAGGAATCATGTAGCATCACAGCAAGTACCACCCACTACACACCAGGCATGACAACAAGAGATGAATAAGAGGAGATGACCGGAAGGATCAAGGGAAGCTAGTTATGGAGGAATCACGATGGGCACAGGCCAGAACACGGAGAAAAAAAATTGGAGGCGAATCAGGAAGTTGGAATTGCCAATATTCAATGGAGACAATCTGGATAGTTGTCTCGGGGTAAACGATACTCTGAAATTAATGGGTTGACTGAACAAGAGAAGATGTGGGCGATTGGGATGAGCTTGGATGGAGATACCTTGTGTGGGTTGCAAGGGACAGAAGTGAGGAATCTGTTCTACGGCTAGGAGCAATTCTAGCAACAACTTCTGCTTTGTTTTTGGCCAACACAAGAGGGGAGTTCGTGCGAAAAGTTCTTGGCCACAAATCAAGAGGGGACAATGGCAGAACTCAGACGGGCACTTGAAGCCTTGGCTGCACTGTTGAAGAGGATCTCTGATGAGGTGCTGGAGATCACGTAGATGAATGGACCAAGGCTTGAAATCATTGCTAAGGTCCACTTGTTGGGCCAAATTATGGATGTAGCCTAAGAGGTGAAGAACATGAATTGGGTGACAAAAAAAGGTAAAGGCGCCCACAGCCCAAAGAACCCACGAATTTAGACCAACTTTAATCAAACCAGACCCCTTCCCTACAAGATCGGTGACAGTTGGAAACAATGGACCATGCCCCACAAGGAGTTCACCACCACACTCATGCCAGATGAGGAGATGGAATAGCTGAAAACTGTGATGTTGGAAGAGCACACCAACACTTCCCTAACTCCCACCTTGAGGACAAGGTGGATTTGGAACCCGAGGGTAATGATAGGCTCCAATCCACCTCACTTATTCTAGAAGGGAATAAAAGAATTAACCTAGAAGTGGGGGGATGAAAAACTGAATTCTATTAGAATAGATCTATAAATAAAGGTAGAAGCTAGCAATAGAAGGAGGAGGTGGGGGGGAATCAGTCCTATATTCTGTACTTGTTTTTATGCAATATAATCAAAACTTTCAGTAATCTCTACTTTTATTTTCTTCCAGCAGAATCCTAACAATGTCACTTAATAGTAAACATATAATAGAAGTGGGCATCAGCAAACTTTATTAGTTAAAAGTCAAAATCAGCCTATCCACAGACCATAATTAGCAAAATTCTCGATCAAACATATCCCAACCACCCAGAGTCCACACAACAATACACACAGAGCCAGCCCCACAAATACATAAAAATTCCTTCAAACTGAACACTAGTCACTTAACAATTTATACATCATTCCATCTCATTCATTGCACATCATACAATGGTGATAATTAAAAATGAGTGACAGACAGAACATGAAATAATAAGATAGTACTGACCTGAAGAGTTCTGGTGGCAAACTCAACTCCAATGGTGGATTTGGACTCCAAACAAAATTCATTTCTGGTGAACCTGGAAAGAATGTTTGATTTACCAACTCCTGAATCCCCGATCAAAACGATCTTGAACAGGTAATCGTACTCATGATCCACTCTATTCGCCATGCCTTTCAGCTACTTTTTTGTTTTTTTCACTAATCCCTTGCAAGTTGCACCTACACAAAGAATACCATAAACTAGAAACGAAGATTAAAATCGGATCCATACTATTCAGATCTATATTTAGATCTCAATACAGACTCAAAAACCCATAATAGGAAAGAAATTCTTACATGAAAATACATAAATAACTTTGCAGAAAAAAAGTATAAACAAGAAAATGAAAAAAAAAAAAAAAAAAATGTTCAATGGGTATTCATAGCTTACCGTAAAGGAGAGATCGGAGTGAAATAGTGCCTCAAAATTCAGAATAAATGGGCCTCAAGGAAATGGTAAGAATAACGGAGGAAACAATGGCAGCTCAATATGTTTTGAAACGGCCAGCATAAGTGGGTAAAAGGTACTGCACATGTTTTTTTCTACATGTTTGTTTCCATTTCCAAAGAGGAAAAATCAAGAAAAATAAAATAAAATTATGTGACAAATATAAAAAAAAACTGAATTGATTATTCTCAATTCAAGAATCTCAACCATTCACGAATCTTTTAGAATATTTATCAAATAATAAACTATCACTATGTAGGAATCTCAACCACCCACAGATCTTTGGCGATAGTTTTTTTTTTCATTATTGTTCTCCTACTTGTTTTCAATCACGTTTTTTAATAAAATAATATTAACATTTTTTTTCAACCACATATCCCCCATCACATCAAACAAAAAAATACATTCTTGGACTCAAAATGTGCACCAAACAGGAGTATGTATTAAGGGTCCGTTTGGTAGGGATTAAAATCATATTAAAATTGAGAAATTAGCCGTTGTTGTTGACTTTTATTAGACGAGTGAGATCTAATAACGGCCATATTTTCAATTTTAATCCCTACCGAATGGAGCCTAAATAATAAATGTGTGTTTAATGGATATTATTGAGAAAAAAATGTATTTTAAATAGTTATATGATGAGAAATATATGGTTAAAAAGTAAGGAAAAATTATTGATGAGATAAAAAATATTATTTTATTGAAAAATGTGTTGTTGAAAAATGAGTTTTAAAATAATGTGCATCAGGAGTTAAACTGTTACATGTACGGTACGTAGAACGACTATCAATCATGCAAGGGTGTGTTTGATGTATATTATTGAGAAAATAATATATTTTAAATAGTGATATGTTGTGAAATATATGGTTAAAAAAGTAAAGAAAAGTTATTGATGTGATAAATATATTATTTTATTGAAAAATGTTTTGTTGAAAATTAATTTTGAAAGAAGGTATTTTTAAATAATATGTGTCAAACATAAAGTAAGAATAGCATTATTATAAAAGACAAATGGATGGTTGAGATTCTTGAATAGTTGAATTGAATAATCAATTAATGCTGCAAAAGTTACATAGTTTTGGAAGAGTCGAGTCAATTGACGAAAGCTGGTGTGCAATATTTGGGAATGGGGTTATTAACACGAAATCCCCTGTTTGTAGTTTAGTGTGCAAAATATTTTTACATTTCAATTTTATATTTTTAACTCTATTTCCATGCTTCGTGGTGAATATCGTCATTTTCATCAATTTTATTAATAATATGATATGACAATCATATTTTCCTATTTAAATAAAACAAAAAAAGAAAAATAAAAATAAAAATAAAGAATAAATTGTAACTATACTCCCAAATTTGTAATAAAATACAAATAAATTTCAAATAAATAATTAAAAAACAAAAATCATCCCCCTTTCTCGTCCATCTTCACTTTTACTCGTCGAAGATGGAAGGAGGAGTGTTACGATATCTTTTGTGATATCTTTTCCATATTTTCCTTGATTCTTATTTCCTAAAATATGTTGCCTCTTGCCATGATTCATGGGTCAGTTTTAGGCAACTATTGTTTTCCTTCTTGTATATATTTCACGTTGAATTATTAATGAGACAAGGAACCAACCTAAATTTATCATGGTATCACCTGATCTGCAATATCATACTCCATCTCTTGCTCCACCTGATCTGCAATATCATACTCCCTCAGGTACGCCTTTTCCTATAGCACATTATGTTAGTTGTGACAAATTTACTGTGCCACACCGAAATTTTCTTGCAGCTGTCACTGCCGGTGTTGAGCCACGGTCTTTTAAGGAGGCTGTAAAAGATGTCGGTTGGTGTACTGCTATGCAAGAAGAAATTTGTGCTTTGGAAGATAATGGCACTTGGACTATGGAAAGATTACCCCCCGGCAAGAAAGCTCTAGGAAGTAAATGGGTGTACAAAATTAAATACAACTCCGATGGTAGCATTGAGAGATTAAAAGCCAGATTAGTTGTTTTTGGCAATCATCAAGTTGAAGGAATTGATTATAATGAGACATTTGCCCCGGTGGCAAAAATGGTGACAGTTCGAACTTTTCTGGCCGTTGCCGCCTCAAAGAATTGGGAGTTGCATCAGATGGATGTTCATAATGCCTTTCTTCATGGGGATTTAGACGAGGAGGTATATATGAAACTTCCTCCAGGCTTTAGCTCTAATGATTCCAATTTGGTCTGTCGTTTGCGTAAGTCGCTGTATGGTTTGAGACAGGCACCTCGATGTGGGTTTGCAAAGCTCGTGACAGCTTTAAAGGGGTATGGTTTTCTTCAATCCTACTCCGATTATTCCTTATTTACTTACACTAAAGGGCTTGTACAGATTAATGTACTAGTGTATGTTGATGATTTGGTAATTTCTGGTAATGATTCCGCTGCGTTGACGTGTTTTAAAGCCTATTTGAGCAAATGTTTTTATATGAAGGATCTTGGTGTGCTTAAATATTTTCTTGGTATTGAGGTGGCTAGAAACTCTTCAGGCTTGCTCTTATGTCAAAGGAAATATGCTCTTGATATTATTTCGGAGGCTGGATTATTGGGCTCCAAGCCGGTTGCCTTTCCGATCGAACAGAATCACCAGTTGGCACGTGCCACGGGGTCTTATCTTTCGGATCCTGAGCCCTATAGACGACTACTTGGGCGTCTTATTTATTTGGCGGTTACTCGCCCTGACTTGGCTTATTCAGTTCATGTCCTGTCGCAATTCATGCACGAACCAAGACAAGAACATTGGAATGCTGCATTACGAGTTGTTCGCTATTTAAAGCAATCTCCGGGTCAAGGTATTTTATTACGCTCCGACAGTGAGTTGTCTTTGACAGGTTGGTGTGACTCGGATTGGGCAGCTTGTCCTCTTACCAGGCGGTCTCTCACAGGTTGGTTTGTGTTTTTGGGGCATTCGCCAATTTCATGGAAAACTAAGAAACAACATACTGTAGCTCGGTCTTCCGCTGAGGCCGAATATCGTTCTATGGCTTCCATCACTTGTGAACTGAAATGGTTGAAGGGTCTCCTTTTGAGTTTGGGAGTTCATCATCCAAAGATGATTCCTCTTTTTTGTGATAGTCAGTCTGCCTTGCATATAGCGCAGAATCCGGTATTTCATGAACGCACGAAACATATTGAAGTTGACTGCCATTTCGTGCGAGATGCAATCCAGGAGGGCCTTATTGCTCCGTCCTATGTACCGACGACAGTTCAATTGGCAGACATTTTTACCAAGGCTTTGGGAAAGAAGCAATTTGATTATCTTCTTAACAAGTTGGGCATTTTAGACTTACATGCTCCAACTTGAGGGGGGGTGTTACGATATCTTTTGTGATATCTTTTCCATATTTTCCTTGATTCTTATTTCCTAAAATATGTTGCCTCTTGCCATGATTCATGGGTCAGTTTTAGGCAACTATTGTTTTCCTTCTTGTATATATTTCACGTTGAATTATTAATGAGACAAGGAACCAACCTAAATTTATCAAGGAGAGAGAGAACGAGAAGGGGACAGGGAGCGAGAGATGGATTGCATCGATCTGGAATCTCGTTGAAATGGCTTCGAATCTTGAGTCCCTCCAAAAATTACTGACCTTTGCGAAGGCCTCTTTAAGCTTTGAACAGGCCCGTACCATCAAGGTAGAATAACCACTTTGATTTTGATACATTTGAAGTTCAATGTTTGATTGCTTTGATCTGAGTTTCTGTTGGTACTCTTTAGCTAACTTTATTGGTCAATAGGTGCGTATCATAATTTTTATGCACATATATGTGCTATTATGCTATATTTTCTGCTCTAATCATTCGTTTGATTGCTTTACCATAAAGATTAGTGAGCAAAAACAACTTCCAGAATAAACCTCCAACTTAGCTATTCTTCGCCAGCATAAATTTACCGTGGCCTAAGAGCAACTCCAATAGGAGCTCCAATGGGAGCACCAAAACACCAAAATCTTGGTGCAAAAATAAATAGTGTTGCACCACCTTGCACCAAAACACCACGAAGTCCAATTTGTGTCATTTGTATTATATAATTTTAATATAATAATTATTATTAAGGATATTATTAGTATTATTATTTGTATTTAAAATAAATCTTAAATGTTAAAAATAATAATTACTCAATTTATTAAAATAAGAATAAAAAATTTTAAAATATAACTAACACGATTATTTATTTTTTAATTGTATTATGTTTTAATAATATATTTATTACTGAATTTATTATTTTCCTTAATCAACGTAATTATTTATTTAGTAATTTATATATTTCTAAAATAAATAAATAAATAATATTTCGAATAAATAAATTTCTAAAAATAAAAAAAGATAAGAAAATGATTAAACACTTTTTATTGGTGTAATGATTGGAGATGAATTTTAATTTGGTGCGAAATTTGGCCCAGTGCTGGAAATGACATAAAAGTATGGTGTACGGTGTTTTCCAGACGCAGAGCACTGTTTCTGCACTTGAATGCAGCAGATACTGTTCAATTGGAAAGTGTATGCCGATCAAATCCAAGCGAGATAGATCTTCGACTGTAAACCCATGGCTTTTGATTTCTCCTATATCTTCTGCCTCTTCTAGCTCTAACACTTCGAATTTTAGGAAGAACAAGGCAAGATGAAGAAATTGGCCCAGCTTTCAGTTTCCAACAAAACCACGAACTATCCCTCTCAGAAGGCTAAAGCTGCATCAATTGTATCAGATTCTGTAGAGCGGCAAAATATTTTTTTTGCATAGGGTTACAGCATCAAAGAAATGCACGTTGGTCCCAGTGAAAATGGCAGTGGAAGAGAAATGGGATATTTTTGTTTTTTAATTATTTATTTGTATTTTATTGAAAATTTTGGTAGCATGGTTTCAATTTATTCGTTATTTTTCTTTTCTTTTTGTTTTGTTTAAATAAGAGGGTATAATTGCTATTTTATTGAGAAAATGGATGAAAATGACGATTTTCACAATGAAACGTGGAAATAGGGATGAAAATGCAAAAAACTGAAACGTGAAGACGTTCTACATATTGAACTTCAAACGTAGAGACATTTTGTGCTAATAATCATTTGGGAATGCAACACTTGTGAAATGTTATGGAGTCATTATTGATATTTAATATATTGCACTCCATTATTCATTTATGATTTTTCATTATTTACTGAATTTATACCTTTATCACTAATTAGTCGTTGAATTTTAAAATACTTATGAGCGATCGATGAATTTTGCTTACTGAATTCAAATGTTCACAAATTGAAAATTTTGAAATATAAAATATCTTACACGAGGACTACGTCATTATTTCTTTTTAATTACCTTGTGACAACTCTAAAAATTATACTTTGTTAGTTTTAATTTATGATGTTTACTCTAAATCGGAAATTTCAATGTCGTTTGAGATATAATTTTTTATTTTCTTGACTTGAGTCTACGATCTCAATATTTCTTTATTTTATTTTCTAAACGCAAAAAAAATTGTAATCTAAATTAAGATATATGTCACTTTAAGTATCATTCTTCCATCTCCTTGAACATAACTTTTGATGAATAGAGATATTATATTTTTTTGATCAATATCAATATTTGTCTTAGATTAAGAGTCTCGTTATATATTTGATATTTATTTATTTATTTATTTTTTATTTAGATTTGATCTCATAGAATATCAACTTTATTCAAAAACATTGTAAATTTTAATGACCATTCGAAAACATTTGAAAGTTTAACGAGTAAATTGTAACGAATGTATGCATTTAGTGACTAATAAAACACGGTGAATGAGTGATGCAGCGTAACATATTAAAATTTTGTGTCGTTCGGAAGCATGTAAAAGTTTAGTAACTTACAATATATAACGAGTGAATGATAGAGTGCTATACGTTAAAATTTTGTAGCAACTCGAATAATATTTTTGTTTGACCACTAATTTTTTTTTAAAATGTATTTTTGAATAATATTTTGATGGAGAATGTGTAATTAAAAATAAAAAAAAATATTTTGAATTTATGTTTTAACATTATTTTTTATTGAAGGATGTGAAATTAAAAATAAGAAGAAAAAAAATGTATATTAAAAATAATGGACTAAAAGAATGGCTAACTCATTGGAAACATGGGCTAAAAGAATGGTTTAACTCATCGGTAACAACTGTTTCGCAATTAAATTACGTATAACTGAAGTCCTCTGTAAATTACACGATTTTTTGGCAAAATTCCGTAGTTTGGTGGTGAGTGAAGATGAAGGAAGACATGGTGAAGCTGATAAGCGCCGAGGGATTCGAATTTGTTATCGATAAAAAGGCCGCCATGGTCTCCCAAACAATCCGCAACATGCTCACCTCTCCAGGTCGGTCTCCAGTGAATAGATTACATCCGAAATCATATAATAATTGAGATTTTATTATTGTTTGGAAAATTGACGTATATTACTCCTTGGGTTCCGTATTGAATGTCGTGGGTTTGGTTTGTCTTGGGAAATCGACGAACTATTTGGTGTTATTTACTTATTGTCTGTTTAATAATTTATAATTTATTAAGTTTCAGTCTTCTAATTTTACCCCACATGCAAAAGATTATGCTGGTCAGACAACTGTTACTATGAAATGATGCTCTCAGTTCACTTTATTCGATTGAATTGAGATTTTGCATTTTGTATAAAATTAGGTTTTTGAAAATTAATTTTGATAGTTTGTAATTCTATTTTGGATTCGATTTGTGTTCGTGACGTCTTCACAATAATTCTAGGGAAATTGTAGAATGTTAATTCTTCGTTCTTATATGATTGTATTTGTTGGTGAATTTTTTTAGGGAGTTTTGCTGAAACAGAGCATGGAGAAGTGACTTTTCCAGAGATAAGCACAACCATTTTGGAGAAGATTTGCCAGTACTTTTACTGGTCTCTTCAATATGCTAGGTAATATTTTTCCCCTCAATTTCTTTTTTTTTTTAAATCTTTTGTTTTCTGAGGACACTACAATTGTTTTATGTAATTGCTTGGGGTCAGAGTAAATCTAATCATGTCTTCTTTTGGCAATACTGCTATTGGCGTTTTGCTATTTTTTTTTTTCCATCTCCCGCCAAAAGAATTTGAACTATCGTTAGTCTTGCTATGGACTGACATGCGTAAAACATGAAACGTTAATCTGGAATTTCAATGAATGACATTTGATTTGGATTCTCGTAGGTTCTCCTACATAGAACCTTCAAAAATAGTGAAGCTACACGTGGTGAATGTTCAGATTTTATGAACTCTAGTATGTGATGAAAGTACATGATAATGAATTAAAGATTATTACGTGGATTTGCTAAGCATGGAAATTAAAGATCACAAAATTCATATCAGCAGATGTCTTTTTCCGTCACAATCACATTCCGTTCACATCTTTCCACTTTTGCATGTTTATCAATCTATTGTTTTATAAAGTGCTCGATACTTAATCTTTAGGCACGCATCACGGTAGACTTTTATTATTGCCCCAAGTTTACACCTTTTATGCTTATTTGTCTTTCCATATCTGGATTTTTTTATTACTAGCCTTAGTTTGATTGGGTTAGTTCTTTTTACACCCTAGAATGTTTTGTGGTGTGCTCTAGCCTCCTACAATTGAAGTGCTATAAATTTGTATCTCAAGTGAACTTTTTAGCAGTAGAAGGCACATAAATTCATTCATTTCTTCATATTATTCTTATTGTGTTGTTTTCTTTCAACTGCCCTTATAGGGAAGGGGAATGTTCTTCTGCAAGTGGTGGATGAGGTAAAAGAACAGGAAGAAACTGACCGTGACAGGGTAGTAATAGAGGATACAAATATTTTGAGGGTTCTCTAAAAAATTCCATTACCAATAACTATATGGAAGACTTTTAATAAATTAATTTATTTCTTATATTTCTAGTGATAAAGTTTGCAATTTTGTTATGTAATTACTAATTTTATGAATTTTTATTTATTTGTTAATCTGTTTGTAGCGTGCTTGTTTGCGAGTTAGACTTTTATTTTTATCAATTTGTTTTATTGTGGGTTTTTAAAAAGTATCATTGATATTTTTTTTGTTATTTTATTTTATTAGATTGGATTGAGAGTTGTGCCTCGCCTCACTGTTAAACCACCTGGTTGAGCCTTTTCAAACATTTTATTGATCTTCCATTGATGATTAAGCAATGTGGTTGAATGTCCTGCCACGTGGTCGTAGATGTTTCCTGATGGGGACGTACTACGGACCCTTTTGGCAATTTCATGGCTGAATTTGTATCGAGTTTGGTGACCTGAAAATTTCATTGCTACTTGTAGAAAATCTGGGGCTATCTGTGTTATTTGTTTTTGCAGTGACGTTATCACAATATTATATTCATTCATAGTACTAACTACCAAGTCATATGCTGTGCGTAATGTGTTGGCAATCAAGCTCACCGTAGGTCTACATCTTCTAGAAGTAATTGTGGAAGGTCTACATCAGAATGCATTTTATGAGCCTTAACATAGCTAAATTTCGATCTACTAGGAAAACTGGATACTTGAGGGCAAATGTTGCAATTTCTGCCTTCCCTCCTTTTCCTATTGTTCTGACATTATCACTCTTTAACTACCTTAGATATATTTCGCAACAAAATTTCTGAATGAGTTCACTTTCCCTGGAACTATATGGATTTTAGTGTTAATGCACTGATGATTACTTTCATTTTTTCTTTTTACTCTAGATCTATTGGGTAGATATTTAGTTACAAAATCTCTCAATGAATTGGACAAGAAAATTCATTTGGATTTGTGCTTGTGGGGATAAAATTTTGGGCACAACTTAAAATTATCATTATTGCAATCATACATTTAATACTTTTTTGTTCTTGCCCTTTGATAATTTTTTTATTTGAATTCATTACACGCCTATTTGTACGGAATCCATACTCTGCAGCGGGAAGGAGACTGAGTTCCACATTGAACCTGAGCTGACCCTGGAACTTATGATGGCGGCTAATTACTTGCATACTTGAACGTTCACAGCTTGTTTCTGGGCAATGACCACACTAGCTTTGTAAGTCTTCTTCTCATTAAACATCTCTCCTGAACACCATTTCACGTACATTCTTTCTCATATACAGCTTTCAATTGTGCTGTAAATTTATGGATACTTATTAGTCGTAAATGGAAACTTAAAATTTTCCGATTCATTCATCCTCACCATTTCCTCAATCTTTTTTGTCAGGGTAGATCGAGGGAGATGATTTTGCGCTTATTCAGAAAATCAGTGTGTCAAAGTTTGCTATTGTCTTTAAATTAGACGGTTTGACATTATATTTTAATGTTGTCATTGCCTCAAGAATTGTGTTATCAATGACTTGAATGTTAATATGTAAGATGTAATAATTGGAGACATTTATAGAGAAGGGCTGTGACATTCTAATTACATATTGGACAAAGTTATTGTGTTGTATAGATTCTCAATTTCTAGGGCATTCACAACCACTATACTTAACCAGCTTTCAATTGGGTGGCTGTACTTCCGATTCATATCAATCGAATCGTTGCACTTTAATTTGGTTTCACGAAAGATCACTTTGTTATATTTGTAATGATCATATATGTTGTACGACGTTGGATGACAACTTTGTTGATGACATGCCATGTGACATGTTGTCATAGGATAATTTGGATGACAATTATTTTTTCAACCTACCGGTTTTTTACAACTCATATGTTGTCGACAATGTTGTATCAAATATTGTACAAATAGCTTAGTCTTATTTATAAATGGCAATTAATGATGTGATCATTAAGCCCCCGTTTGACAACTATTATAAAGAGTTTATTTGGGAAAATGAGTTGTGGAATAGTGATATTTTAGAAAATGTGTGATTAGAAAGTTTTGAGTTTACGTGTAAAATATTTTATTGTGATAATATGTGGTTGAAATTGAGTTTAAGAAGGAAAAAAATGTAAAAATGGTTATCAAACTAGGGCTAAGTTTGAATGGTCATCCTACACGAATGTTAAGTTGACTTAAAATCAAACGAAAATGCTGCGTTGCACGCAAGTAGTTGAGTTGGTAGCATTTCGATGTCCACAAGGATAGTTGTTCATATTTAATGGCTAATCATCTATTCTCGTTAATAAATGGGATGAAGTTACTTTCTGTGAAAATAAACTAAAATTTAATAACTCAATTGACAATAATTGAAGTATAGTGATCAATTTGACAATTGGGTCAAAGTATGATCGCAAATTGAATTTACCCAATTTCAATAATTATGTAACAGTTTAATAGCACATAACGTTCCTGGCTTGTTGTGTGCAAAACGTCTTTTTGTTTTAATTTTTTACATTTTCATCCATATTTTCACGTTTCATTGCGGAAACATTTTCACTAATTGTTAATGTAAAATGATTAATATACTCTACAATTTAAATAAAACACAAAAATAAAAATAAAAACAAAAAAACAAATTGCAGTTATACTCCCAAACTTTTTAAAAAGTGCAGTCCAAAAACCTTATTAAAACATTAAAATTGAAAAAGAAAGAAACTCTCTCTCTCTCCCCTCCATCCGACTCCTCCCTTCGCCACTTTTGAAGTCAAAACACTCCGACCAACCATCGCCTAAACCATTGAACCTCCATACCACTGGAAAGCCCATAACCAATAATCAATTGAATGCTACAACAAAAAATTATCAACAATCATCCACATAAATAAGAAAGTGATTGCTTTTGGAACCAAACCACGATTTCCAAAGGCAACAATCATGGTATTACAACAAATCAAATCCTTTTTATCAGCCATTTTGAATACTCTTGAGGCTCTCAATTCTTCCACATTTTGCATACATATCTCAGTGGCATAGCTCAATATGGTCTAGTGTGGGCACAGGTCCACACTGAACTTTTGGGCTCGGTTTTTTTTTAGTTATATGTTAAGTTCCAAGGCTCAGCCCAATCAAAAAATGTAAAACCATTTCACTTCCTAGAATCCCATCCTCGGTCTGCATTTTGTCCATTTCGCTTCCTCCATTTCACTTCCCTCAAATCCCACCCGTCTTCTCCATTTGCGCTGCCTCCGGCCCTCCGACTCCTCAATCTCTCGAGTCCTTGTGGATCTGCCTCCGTCTCCTCCATTTCAAGGCTGACCCGTGACCCGTATGTGGTATGCTCGCACCCGACCTCGTATTTTTTGGCTTCTTTCTCTATAGAATCATCTATCTCCGTAACTCGTAAGCTTGATACTTTTATTTTACAATTTAATTACTTATTGTTGACGAATTTTTATCACGCATTCTCACTTATATTGTAAATTGTAATTCTCCTTTTTTCAGAACATGTAAATTGAAACTTGAAATCAGTGTTAGATTTATAACCTACAGTTAGTTTATTTACTTGATGAATGGATGAACATTTTATTTATTTTCCTTTACGTACAAAATGATTTTATGCGATTTTGGACTTCTGGTGGTGTAGTAGAAAGTCAAATGTTAGTCACTTAGTCTGTTATGAATTAAAATTTGGGTATTGTTGAGTAGAAGTTGCTGAAATTTGGATATTATTGAATTGAAATTGTAGAAATTTGGGTATTGTTGAATTGAAGTTGTTGAAATTTGAGGATTGTTGAAAATTGAAATCTTATTAAGAAATTCTTTCAAAGAAAAACTGACTTGGATAACATAAATATTGATGGGGGATGACGAATAATGTAGAATTTGATGTCACTAAACTTCCAACCAATCATGGTCTAAGGATACCCATTTTGGATTACAATGCTAAATCCGAGATTAAGTTCGAAGAGCATAAATGTTAAATGGTCCTTGTCAATCACAAAATCATGACATTCCTTACAGAACCTTGATATCATCAAATTCCACATCCCAATTTGGTGATGTTTCAAACAAAATATGAGCGGCACCAAGTTTACCAACATCTACGTAGCCAAAAACCATTAGGTTCCAAACAGCTAAATCCTTAACAGGCATTGCTTCAAAAGCCTCGTGCCTCCACACATGGAGAGATTTAGGGGCGGCGGAATGGTGTCCTCCCGCCATATCCATTCACTAAATTACATATATACACAATCTGCCATCAACTCGGCACTACGTAACTATTTCTAAATAAGAATTGAACAAAAGTTTCACACTGGATATTGATTCAATCCAGTGGAGGAGGCAGTGGAAGAAGAAGGCAGATTGAATCATTGAAAGAGGCGAGAAGAGAGAAAGAGAGAATTTCTTTCTTTCGTTTTCGTTTTTAATGTTTTAATAAGGTTTTTGAACTCATTTGCACCTTTTAAAAAGTTGGCAGTATAACTACAATTTGCTTTTTGTTTTATTTAAATTGTAGGGTGTATCGGTCATTTTACATTAAAAATTAGTGAAAAAAACGTTTTCCACAATGAAACGTGAAAATGTGGGTGAAAATGCAAAAAAATTGAAACGTGTGGACGTTTTGTACACAACAAGCCAAATATATGGGTGTTTTGTGCTATTAAGCCATTATGTAACATTATTAGCTTATCTTTTAATATTTATTCAAAAATAGATATTACCAGGAGATAAGACCTGAAGCATTGGTAGGTTGAGTTCCTTTTTCCGCCTTATGTCATTGTGTTCATGTAATAAAATCACAACTTGATTCTTTGTTTGCAGTCGGAAAATTGATCAAATAATCTACTTCAAGAACAATTTCTTATTAGTAAGAGCTAATAAAAGTAAGGAAGTTCAATCGCTGAGATAGAGTTTAGTCTCTTAGTAGTAATATATTATTAGAACACCTGGAATATGATTTAGGGTGTGGTGTGTTTGATAGCCACCCAATTCCATGAAAAATGGAAAACATTTTTTATCTTTTCACTTTTCATGCGTTTGATAGGGATTTTTTTTCTAGGGAATAACTTTTCCCACTTTGGCTTACATGGTGATATTTTCTTTGATTTCCTTGAAACCATGTGGGAAAATGGTTTTCCAGGAATTCTGGGGGGTTTTTTTTTTTGTTTTTTACAATTGGAAAAAATTCTAAATACAATGATAAAAAAAAATTATCACTTTTATTGAAAATTTTCATGCAAAATAAAGTCAAACGAATGTTATTCGGTATGGTAATTTTTTTATTTAAATTGTTTTTTTGGCAATTGGAGCAAATTCTAAATCCAATGGTAGAAAAAATTATCACTTTAATGGACAATTTTCATAAAAAACGAAACCAAACGAACACTAAACTTTCAACATTTTTTCAGGTGGAAAATAATACTAATCAAACGCAATTAATTACAATTTTCAGCAAAACATTTTCTAGACAATTCAATTCTCTATAAAACTTTTTTTTTTCACCCATTTTCCACATTTGCAATCAAACGAACCTTTAATAGAGTGGAAAGATCTAATGTCATGGTAAATAATGTTCGAGTAGTTTGCCTATGTCATGGTAACATCCTCAATGATTTGTTTATCTTGGAAAGGATTTTCCTGGTCTTTGCACTCTTCCTTCATGCTCGATTAAGATCCAATCAACATCATTTTTCATATTGGCTTAGTTGTATCAATTTGCACGATCCTTGACTTTAGTACAACAAACTTGACCGTGTTGACTCTATTTCAAGCATAACTCTACTTGTATCATACTTTTTGTAATGAATTTCAAGGCTCATAGAAGTATTGATAAAATTAAAAAGGTATGAATATTTTTTAGTGTCCTAAAAAGCGGAAAACGTGATTAGGAGTAAAGGTCAATTTTCAAGCTTTACGGACGAAGTTTAGGCGTACAAAAATAAAAAAAAAACTTATTTTTAAAATTATTTTAAATTTTTAATCAGTTTAAAAATCATTTAATAATTGAAATAATGCATATCAAACATCTAAAATTATAAAATAATATATTTACTTAATAATTTCTACAATTAGTCAATTATACAATTTTCAAAATATAAAAGCTGAACTATTTTTCATAATTTCAACTTTCAGCTAGACAACGCCTACTCGAAGTTTTGTAACCTGTTTTCATTTTTTACTTTTGTATATATAAAGTCATTTAAAAACTTGAAACTAAAATAAAATAAAATACTTGTAGACTATGTGTTGTTTAGATGGACTTTTTAAAACATTATTTATTTATTTTTTTAATTTGAATTAATCCAATTGTAGTAGCTTTTGTACCACCTATGTGCTACTTATTAAAGAATGACTAATGACACATTTTATAAATAGAAAAAACTTGAACTGGGCTAAATTTGGCCGTTGAATTTGCCAAATTGAATTTAACGCTTCAAACAAACTGCCCATTTTGTGAAGACGAGGGAAAATAACCACCGCCTTCTCCGCCGCTACCACCTTCGTTTCTTTGTTTTCAACCCCTAAGAAAACTTTGCAGCCGGGTTGTGTGGTTTTGAGGAGGGTGGTGGTGGTGGTGGCGGCGGCCTGGTGGGTGTCTCAGAAAGAAAAAAACATCGACCCCGTCCACGTTAATGTCATCAGAACTCATATGCTTCGATTATTTTCGTTTCATGAAATGGGAGCTCGTTGCACCATTTTGGATTTATGTTGCCGGCATTCGAACGTTGAATCTGACGCCTCTTCTGCCTCCCATAACGGTATAATATATATATTTATACACATATTTATATCTATATGCATATAATGCGGGTTTTCAGTTTTATTGATTTTCTTGTGTTTTTTTTAGAGAAATATGAGGAAAAAGAAACGGTGAAATTGTCGGGTTTTAGGAAGTTTAGATTGGAGGAGCTCAAGGCTGCGACCTCGGGATTCTCCATGGACAGAATCGTATCTGAAGATGGGGAGAACGCCCCTAACGTGGTTTATAAAGGTCACCTCGTGGTTGATGGCGGTTGGGTCGCCGTTTAGCGCTTCAACAAGTCTGACTGGCCTGATTCTCGTCAATTCCTCGTCAGTTTGTTTATATTGTTACACTCTTCTGCTTATTTAATAATAATTTTGTTTTCACGTATTGTGATTGTATTTGCTGCTGATACAATGTGCTTTGAAGTGAACGTGTGTGTTAATATAATGGTGGAATGCTCAGGATGAAGCAAAGGCAGTTTGGCAGCTGAGGAGTGATAGAATGGCAAATTTGATAGGTTGTTGCTGTGAAGGGGATGAGAGATTGCTTGTGGCCGAGTTTATGCCACATGAAACTCTTCCGAAGCATTTATTTCACTGTGAGTTCTATTTAATTTGTTTTTCATGGATAAATGTGAGATTTTATTGAATGCAAGCCATATCTCATAAGATGATGGAACTTATGTTTTTTGTTTCATATCATAAAACTTTTTAGCGAATACAATGGTCGCTAAGAAAATAGAATTTTTTAATTTACATGAATCGATTACAAATGACAAATGGAAAAACAATGTGCTAATTCAATGTTAGAGTTCTTCAGCTGGATATATGAACTGAGGATGCAGATTTAGGTCCACATAGCGTCTTCTGCATTGGAGTTGGATCAATACTCCAATTGTTTTCCTCTATTTCTTTTATCCCTATTTATTTGTTAGGGATTAATTTCAGATCAAAATGAAGTGGTTTATCTTCTCATTTTATTTTCATTCCAATGCAACGACTGATCTTGTTTGAAGATTAGTTTTTGTTACTGATAGTGTTTTGATTGGTTCAGGGGATAACCAACCAATGAGATGGGCCATGAGGTTGAGGGTGGCTTTATATTTAGCACAAGCATTAGACTATTGCAATAGTAAAGGCCAAGCACTATATCACGATCTCAATAGTTACAGAGTTTTGTTTGATCAAGTACTTCAATTCGCCTATTATTTCCCAAGTATAGTCCTCTAGAGATTTATAATTACTTTTTTATTGTCCACTCCTGACTAATTGTCAGCATCTGCCAGGATGGCAATCCCAGGCTTTCATGCTTTGGACTAATGAAGAACAGCAAGGATGGAAAAATTTACAGTGCAAACTTGGCTTTTACCCCTCCAGAATATTTAAAATCAGGTACTTTTTGCTCTCGTGAAGAGCTTGCAAGTTCACTAGTTTTGGATTTTCTACATTCTTTCTTCGACGAATATCTATACTTCTCTGCTTTATTATGAAATCGAATACAGCTTTTGCACATTTTATGTGATTTGTCATAGTCCTCTTTCAGATTGCAGCATCGGCTTACAGTTGCAGTCATTTTTGTAACTTTTTTTCTCTATAATTAATGAAATCAGCTGGTTGAACATGCCAATCTTAGTTGACAATAAGAAGCATTTTCTCCATTGATTTCTTAAGGGAACTGGTCTAACTATATTGTTTCAATATGGCAGGGAGAGTCGTCCCTGAGAGTGTAGTTTATAGTTTCGGCACCATATTGCTCGATCTTCTGAGCGGCAAACACATCCCGCCTAGCCATGTAAAAACTCACTTCCTTCTGCTTATACATAAAATGTTGTGCCCTTGAAAATTTTAAGCTATATAATAAATTAAGCTGGAAATATAAATATAATGAGAATGATATCATTTGGCCTCCGTTTCTACAAGTTTCCATTAACAAATATATTCTTAAAATGCATGGAGAAGATGTACATATTGTGCCGGCCGCCCCCCTGGTCATGCTTCATTTTTAGGTGTGTGAGGCCTAAATTTATCTGGTCTTGTCATGGCCCATGCTGGTCTGGACCATGATAAGTCAATTGAGGCCTGTGGGAATTAACTATTTATAAGACTTTTTTATGAAAATTTTGGAGTTTGAAGTGAAACAGGCTCTATGCAACAGATAGACATTGGTCCCACTCGAAAGAGCGATAGGGTGCGAGCCCATGGCCCTCTTTAGTATAATAAAAACCTGAGTGAGACATTCCACAGGGCCACAAGCCTCTACAACCGAGCTTGGCTTGGTCCATGACATGGTCCAGGGTGGACCGGCTCATGCCTTTCAAAGGCTAGGCCACCCTTGGCATGGATGGCCCGGCACATTTTGACACCTATAAACATAACTGAACTTTTGATTGATTATTTTATTGCAATTTTAAAATTCTCTTGTAATCCTTGTTCCTAATTGTATTGCTTGTGTTCAGGCTCTTGACTTGATGCGTAGCAAGAAACTTTTGATGCTGATGGATTCATGTTTGGACGGCCAGTGCTCAAATGATGATGGAACTGAGTTGATGCAATTAGCTTCACATTGCTTACAGTGTGAACTTCGTGATAGGCCAAAATTTAGGTCTCTTGTGGCCTCTCTTGCTCCTCTCCAAAAGGAAAAAGATGTACGTTAAAAATATGTCTGTTGAAGGTGTGCCTAACCTCAATTATTTGATGATTAACTTTGAGAATTGTTAACCTCATTATTGTGAGGTTGCAAACATTGCAACATAGGAGTCAGGAAATTGCCGGCTGTTTGTTAATTCAACCGGTTAATACTGCTAAAAATATATTTTACGGGCTGAAAGTTAAATATAAGATTGTTCTGCATCAATGCAACTAACATGTTCTACTTGAACTTTTCAGGTATCATCACATGTATTTCTGGGTATTGTTCATGAAACAATGTCTCCAAACCAAAAGTCATCCCCCCTTGGTGAGGCTTGCTCAAAATTAGACTTGACTGCTATTCATGCGATACTGGAGAAGGTTGGATACAGGGACGATGAGGGGGTTTCAAGCGAGGTTCGTGTTTCTTAAACTTCTACCTCGTATAGTCTTATCTTCGTGTCTTTTTCATGCGTTGACAAATGCAACACCAAGAATTTTCTTAAATTACTAGTTCAGCAATTTATTTCTAGTGAAGCCATTTCTTGGCTTCTTGGTTAACTAGAACTAGTTGTTGAAGATCGATTGAAGCAAGGCATGTCAAACTGAGGTCTATTGGCCAATTTAATGCAATTTGTATAGTTTCAAGGCATATTTGATGCGCCGTACTGGCCTGGATAATGATTAGTTTAGAAAACACAATTTTTACCTTATATTCAATTGAAAATAATAATAAATGATAATAAAAAAGAAAAAAAAAATGAAATTTTGAAAGAATACAATTTTCTTCCTTCTCCCACCCCAAATGTTCTGAGTTTCTACCGAGATGTCTTCAAATTCTTGGTTAACGTCGCACACAGATGCACAAGATCCAATCCTTTGGAGAAAGAATTGAATTCCCTGTACTTATTTGGCCTGCAAAGCAAGGAAAAGAAAAGCTGCATCGAAAATATTACTTCTTCATCGTTAGAAGATAAAACTCAACTGAATAATACTGACTCTTGATTAATTTCATCTATACCTATTCTCAAAGGAACTTTCCAATATACATTCTCATGTCAAAATCATTTTTCTTTTGCAGCTTTCTTTTCATATTTGGACAGATCAAATTCAGGAAAGCTTGAATTGTAGGAAGCGTGGAGATACTGCATTTCGTGCTAATGACTTCACTACTGCTATAGCTTGTTACACACAGGCAAGTCATTCATTAATATCAGCCTTAACGACAGAAATTAGTGCACCATCCGAAATGCAATGAAAAAATCAATATGACCTTGGGAACTTTATGACAAAAATATCAAAAGTTTTATGCCACTTCCATTTTCAGGCATGTCTTGGTTGAACTCGTCCAAGTGAAGTAAATTGTATCAAGGATTCCTTGTAGAAAAATCAATACGACCTTAGGAACTCAAAATCTGGCATGGGAGTGGGTAGAGGGTAAACTGAGATGCGTTGACCTGATTTTGAGTGGCCTAGCCTTGCCCGTACAATATATTTTCGAAACTTTTCTATTCATAGCATATTTTCCAATCGGTTTGTACTTTAAACTTGGGTGAAAAAGTTTCAATTACTTGGCTCGCAGTTTATCGATGGTGCAACCATGCTATCCCCAACAGTGTTTCCCCGGCGCTGCCTATGTTACTTGATGAATAACAAATCACAAGAAGCTCTTTCAGATGCTGTGAATGCACAAGCACAATCTCCTGATTGGCCCACTGCTTTCTATCTTCAAGCAGCTGCCCTTTTTAGCCTCAAAATGAATAAAGTTGCCCAGGAAACTCTTAAAGATGCTTCTTCTTTAAGTGCCAAATGGAATAATGAACAGTTGTAGTTTTCTTTCCTTCATTTTGGCATTAAAAGTCAAACATAATAAACTCAATTTTAACTTCTTGTTTTCTTATTGATAGTCTAATGCTATCAACATCACCTTGTGGGTGGGAAACTATATTTTTTGCAAATGTTATAAACGACGTTCTTCCGATGTTTGCTGATCTAATTCTCAGTACCATATCAAAAGGATATTACATTGAATCATAGCCAGGACATAATATTCAGCTTTGCTAAAATGGTAAATCAGAAAAGCAACTTGAGATGTCTTGAAAGCGATGGAACAAATTTCAGAAACTCTATGCAAGTGCCAAAATTTCATCACTTCAGATTTGTCAACAAAATAATGACCTCAAGAATTACGCAATGTATCTATATGATCTCATGAGGACGCCATTCTTCACTCACATTGAAGGCCGACCAGCACCGAGCAGCTGCCCAATAAGATTTGTCACCTGAAAAATAGAAGGATTAAATCGTAAAATGTTCATATAGTAGATGCCTCTCCTTTGGCTCTCTTCCTATTTCCTATTGCCGGGTGGGGCTGGGAGTCGTTACGAGAAGGGCAACCCGGCAGCAAAGAACTGAATCTACTCAGAAATATTTCTGGAACTCTAATTATTACCGAATAATCATCCGTTGTTTACAACGTTGGAGCTTCTTTTTTAGCATTTACATGAGATCCATATGTAAACAGTATATCAAATATCAATATAGATATTTGATATAAAATATAAATAATAAAGTATGTAATAAACTACATAAGAAAAGCACATGGAAGTACATTAAAAGGAGCGAGAAGTGTACAAGGAGTGATATACAAAAGCATTTATGTTGTTTCGTGAGAAGAAAGGGGAAAGTTTACTTAAATCAAATGAAGTTGAAAATCCTTTACCTGCCAATATTTTGAAACACAGCGATCAATGCAGCTATTTTCGCCTATATTTAGTTCAGTATCCTTGTACCTTTTGAAAAATAAAAAGCCAGAACAGATCAAATTTTCAAACAAGCATCAGTAAATTTCATGTCATGGATGGATGTAAGAAACAGTCACTTGGAAAAATGACCACAGCATTTTGTTGTTCACTTGAACAGGGAACTTCAGATAGAGGGATAATAAGTTAATACCTTTTCTCTACACACTTGTTGAAACATGTGTGTGTAAGCCTGAAATATGATAGATGACATGTTAAATTCAGGAGACTGAATCCTGACTAGGACAATGTATATTGATGGTATAAAAGCACAATATTGCAAGCCTACCTTTACTATAATTAAGTGAACATATATACATGCAAATCCACATAGCAAACGGAAAATGTGGAACACAATGCCAACTTTATAAGAATGGTATATTGTATAGGCTCAACGCACAAACATGTATGTGTATGGGCACATAGACGTCCAAAATGTGTTTCACATTATATAGCTGATATGATTATCTCATTTTTGTAGGCCCATCATCAATTTATTCCCCACTATGTAGGCAAAACCAAAGATAAATTGCTTTTTGAAAAAGAGACACCTTCGGGATGAACCAAAGTTTTTAAGAAAAAAGTGTAATATTGGTTACAGGCTTAAAGTTTTTACTCATTGAGGCATGTGCTTTTATTGATTTGGTAAATTTATTGGAAAGTGCTCAGACAACACGAGGATATTTAGTTTAGGATATAGATCCTTCTGATTCTTATCCAATAAGCAGCAGGTAAATGAAAGATCTTCCTACTAGCTATGGAAAGATACGATCTCCAAACTAAGGAGTAAATAAATTTCTGAATTTCACAAGTTCATATGGTTATGGATAAGGACAAAATCTTCTAGCCTAAGTGGATCTTGACCATGAATATGATAATAGGAGATCGGCCGCATTCCCTGTAAAGTGTAAATCCATATCTTAAAATTAGGCCTCGTTGGACCCCCATTTTCTAAAACTCATTTTTTCTCTAACTCGTTTTCAACCACAAATTCTTTTAATAAAATAATCTTGCACGTAAACCCATAACTTTTACCACTTATTAATCACAAATTCTTCAAAAAACCACTTTTCACAAAATCTATTTTCAGAAAATCTTACCAAACAGGGGCTTAAACTAATTGAAGGTAGGAGCAGAGCTAAAAGAGCTTTAATGTGCAGGGTGATAGGAAACCAATTCAGGATTTACCAAAACTTTAATATCGCCTCCTAGAGGAGCCACGAAAGGGGAATAAAGTCTTTACAAGTTATCAAAGGCCCGAAAAAGCTTCCTGGGAATTCCTAGTACTAATTCCGTGAATAAAAAGTTCCTTTTCGTATTTCAGAAAGGTCAAACAAGAAATTCCTCAGCAGTAATTCAGTGAGGCCAAAGACCAACAAGAACTTAGTACACCTCAAAAACCTGGAAGGTTTCACTTCATCCAGCAGCCAAGAGAAGAAAAATCCATGTACCAGGATTTTCCTCAGATTGTAGAAATATTCCATTTGGATGGTTTGGTAGGAGTGTAACTAAAGGACATTAGCGCAAGAGAAGGTATAAAGAGGGAAGCAATGAGGAAAGAGAAAATCAAATTTGAGTTTAACAGAAGAAATAAAAAGTGGAGATTAGGATGGAAGAAAAAAATCCACACAACTATTCTGCTAAACCTAGGGACGCAGGTGCTTAAGAGAAAACTCTGTCTCAATTCTGGATAGAGAAATGAACTCTCTTTGCTAGCATTTGA
This sequence comes from Fraxinus excelsior, assembly GCA_019097785.1. Taxonomy (NCBI): domain Eukaryota; kingdom Viridiplantae; phylum Streptophyta; class Magnoliopsida; order Lamiales; family Oleaceae; genus Fraxinus; species Fraxinus excelsior. The sequence goes on from CM032629.1 coordinate 32,653,646, forward strand.
TCAGCATTTCCTTTTGTCACAGTTTACTTGCCAAAGAGTTTCTCTCTCTTGCTTTCCTTTGTGGTTACCTTTACAGATCTGTGCCCGTCTTATTCACAATGCATAATACTCTCTTTTCACCCAATAGTCAGCCCAATTCTCCAGATTATAGGTTTCATTCCCTTTCCCTAAAACTTTCAAAAAAAACCCCACGCCAACATATTCTCTCTCTTGGCAGATCGTTCAGATCTTAGCAAGAGTCACTGGGAGCATGACACTGTTTTTTCCTCCATTTGGCAGAGGACACAAGTCTTGCTATGTTGTGTATTGCTATTTTGTAGGGTCACTACTGAAATCATCAGCTCTTCCAGGTTTTCTTAAAACCTTATTAATTATGAGCATGGAGCTGTGCAAGTGAATGTTGACAGTTGAGTAGCAGAATTAAGCCTTTTTTAACTCTGTATTCAAGAGCTGGTTGATAGTGGGTCTTTGAACTATTTATGACCTTCCATTTTGCCACCTTATTAGTTCTAACATATGTTTACTTGTGTTGGTTTCCTTGCCTGGTTTTTTTGTGCAAGTGTCGTCGGTTTGTTCTTACCCACTTTATTCAGGTTTTATGTGGTATTATATTGTCTTTTGGCTTTACTTATGGGCGAGGTTGCGGGTCATATCCAATATGAGGTCCCTTTTTACATTTTATTTGACGATGACATACTTTTAGTTGGTGCGACTAAAAAGAAGTTATATATAAGTTAAAAGACTTCAGAATCCAAAGGTCTTACTTAGCCTTTAAGTAGAATCAAAACCTATTACAAGCAAAGCCATTTAATAATAGAAATAAGGGGAATAAAGAATTTCTGTAAAGGATCGTGTTTTTCAAAAGGTCATTGTTTTACGTATATAGGTTTGATTATTAACCAAACATTGTAGAACATGTATAGGATTATAACAGAGTGGTTTCAAGAGAGTTTCTAATTGGCATTTATAGCTTATTTCCAGTTTCTAGTTTCAAACTATTATACCAGAACAAAAACAAAAATCTCAAATCTATGACTAGCGATTTTTCACAAATTCTCGGTCATCAAGACACCAAAAAAGTGCTTTTTTTACTAATATCAACAATCTCTTACTGGATATTTCTGTTTCAAGTATCAAAAGTCGCAAGCCAAAAACGCAAAGAAATAAACATGAACGTTCAACAATACAACACTGGATAACCTTACTTGTTAAACAATTCCACTCTGTATTCCATCTCCTTTTCTGCCATACCAATAATCTGTATCCAAATCACAAAATTATAATCAGTTTTATGCTCATTTATAACTTGTTTTAACGCAAAAGCTAATCAACTAATATCAGCTTTTGTAAATGTGTGTGTACATAACAAAATGAAGCACCTGTTCCTTGTCCATTGCTGTTGGTGGCGAATTGCGTGACGTCACCATTACTCCACTGGAACAGCTAAATGTAATTTCAATAACACGAGACAAAAGAACAGAAATGTGTATTGAAAGAATTGGATTAATCGATCCCCGTAGAAATAGGGGTTCAGGGTTTTCAAAAAGAAAATAAAACGAAAATAGGGTTTTAGGAGAGATATTGGAGTGTAAATCATAAAGACCGAAATCTGGTCTGAGCTGGATAAATTTGGCTTATTTTCAAATCAAAATCAAACTATATTTTTCAATCTTGGACTTGGTAATCAAACTTTCATTTTAGTTTGAGACCCATTTTTGTCAAAAAAAAAAAAAAAAGTATTTTTAAATAGTATATTGACAGAAAATATCTGACTGAAAAATAAGAAATTTTTTTGAATCTGCGTGTAATATTATTTTATTGAAGAATGTATCGTTGAAATGATGTCAAAATACTATTCAAGAATACAAATTTTATTATTATTATTATTATTTTTTCAAAAAGTGAGGTTCAAACAAGGGCATAAAAAATATTATCTTTCAAAGAAAAAAACATAAAACATCTATATTTTGTTTGGCAAGGAGGCTTGCAGCGACATTCAATTTGACGGTGAGGATTGAAAATGTGATTGATAAAAAGGCTTTTGAAACTCGATTTGTCACGAGAAGAGGTATTGTCTCATCTTTTTAAAGTAGTGATCATCTTGTTATGACCCTCCGCTCACCGACTCAAAGATGATCGCGCATGTGATCGCACGAGATTACTTCAATGAGTCGAGGATCGCCTCGAGAAAGTAGTCGAGGATTGCGAACAAGACTTTATTGATCACATCTATCCACCTTCATCCGTCATAGCAAGTTTTGATTGATCGCCTTGAGAGAGTAATCGAAAGGTGCATGTATTTGAATGTATGTTGAATCGACTTATTGTAGCAACTCCTCTCAATACGACGCATAAATTGAAACCTTATCAATGCATAATAATAAATTTAACATTCAAACATTGCAAATTCATTATTTGCAAAATATAGAAAATAAAATATTACTATAAATCGTTATTCATCCCTAAAGAGCCAATATAAATTGACTTGTAACTAAGTGTGTTGAAGCATATATCAAAGTATTAAACTCGAAAACCACGTATCTTATTTTTTAAATCGGGCAAACAATTTGATTTGAGCTCAAGCTATTTTTAACTATAGAAACTTAAATTGAATATGTTATTTCTATAAATTATGTGACATACACGTGGCAGAAGGGGTCACACGTTAGCTGACCTGACATCGATGATCATTTAGATTGTGCATATTTAATCAAGCAATCTGGTATTAGGCTTTGGTTCAATCCATTAGCCCCACTTGGTCCATTTCCATTTCTCTATACATGTGTGAGTCTATTTCACATACAATGCAATGTTATACCCTAACCAAATTCCCCTCACCACCTCTTGCACTCATTCTCTCTTGATCGACCGTCGACTTAACAGTCGGAGTGCAAATGGTTTTTGAACTTTTTTTTTGACCGATGACCTTTGCATCCTAATGAAGTATTCCAGCGTACAAGTGATAACTACATGAAGGGAAGATGATCGAAATTCTGTTGGTATCCACCTAATTTTGAGGCCAACATAATCATTTCTAAACAATTTGATTTGGTTCAAAATTGAAATTTTGAAGGGTCATCAAACTTGGGGAATTTGCAGTTCGGTATCCTTAAACAATGTGTTCCGACACCCAAGTCTCCAACATCCATTTTCATTACAAATTGATCTTTAATGGATGCACTTGATAGCTTATACGAGGATTGATAATGTTAACTCGCTCCACCCTTATCTTTATTCATTTAGGGCCTTTCGAACTGAATTCGAAAAATTAATTAAAATTAAAGGGCTCATTTATACGAAGGTTGGTAACCATTCAGTGCCAATTTACGATCCAATAACAAATTGCCACTTATCTTCGATGTCTCGATGTTACTAACCAGATCTAAGAATAAAATGAATTAATTGAGCATAGGAGATTCTCAAGTTGTGGGCAAAGGAACCAAGGTATTTCTGAATTATAGTGGACTCGTGAGCACTTGGTCTCAATCTTCTTTATTTTAGACAGTCGATAATGGGAAAAAGAAAGAATAAATAAAGTCTTTGACTTCCTTATTTATTTATTTTTTCAAATTTTCAACCCTATTTAGGATCGGAATACCTAACCTAACTAATAAAAAATTCCACAAGACTATAAATCGAACTAATAAAAAATTCCACAAGACTATAAATCGAGTCAAAAATGTTTCAAGGAACGCCCCGCTTAAGCTGGTTCATGTCCGATAATACAAACAGGAAGTGTTCTGTCGCATTCTTATCCCCTGTTTGGCCACCATTTTGAGGTGTTGAAAATTTTTGAAATAGTGATTGATGTGAGAATGTGTGATAAAAAAGTAATGAAAATTTTTAGATTTGTGTACAATATTATTTTGTTTGATAAATGTGTGGTTGAAATGAAGAGAGACAAAATTAATGTAATGTAATGAAAAAAAATGAGGGCCAAACGAGGCTTATACTTTCCCAAGTTGGCTCCAATCTTGAATGTCACGTCAGTTTTTTCATTAGTCAAACTAACGGACATACAAAATGGCCAGAATGTAATAAATTTTATGTCCGGTGCTCTCAAATGGTAAAAAGTTTAACTTAAGCAACCAACTTGACACAAACCAAAGTTACTCGAGCATAAAATTTTGCTAAAAGTTCAGTAAGACTAGCATTTTAACCACACGGAAAACCAACGACTGACCGAAAGACAGCCAAAAATATATGGCAGAGTCAGACTTTCATCATTGTCCCAGTAAATCTAAATGCCGAAAGGTGGCAAGACAGTTAACTGATTACGTGACAATGATATCTCCATTCAATTGGCTTGGATCTAGAAGCTAGCAGAAGGATGACATACACGAATTCAATAAACATACAGAGAAATTAGAGTTTCTCAATACCACTCCTGCACATGTCCAGCACATTCGATTGATTATACTTTCAACTGCAAAAGAAAGGATAACATAAAGAAGATCGTCCAAACTGGTGGCTCGAAACAAATAGAATATCAAGCAGCTTGAACTTCTGGTTTTGGGGTACTTTCTTCTGCTTTTGTTGAGTTTGGTATGTACCTCCAGCAACGCTTGTGAACCCCACTTATTTTCTTGGGTGCATCTGCAGCAGACATGCCTGCATTACATAATCATTTCATAAAATATTGAGCTTTGTTAATGGGTTAAGCAAAGACAAATTTGATGCCATGAATGCATAATGAACAAGAGCAGAAAATATTGACAAAGCCTCGACTTTTAGGTGTTTGAACTACAAAAAAGCTGCAAACTAGATGCTTTCTTGCAGCAAGTAGAGCAGAGGAGTGGTAGGAACTTAGTAGGATAGCTTGATTTTATTTTTCAGCTATTAGATTTCAGGACTTTCTTAAAATTAAGAATTACTTCGGATACTTTTCATGTAATTTTCTTTAATTTGGAGAGTTTCATTAAATAAGTTATCTCCTTGTTATGATTTTGGCAGGGCCTGTATAAAGAATTCAACACTAGGGTCTTTGGACACACTTCATGAAAGGAATGTTGAAATACAAATGAAATTACCACTTAGTTTTATCTAGTCCACATGTAGCTTTCTCATCCTACATCGGAATCCAAACTCTAAAGAGACTAAACATTGCGACTCCTTGTACAATTAACCCCACCAATTTTAACATTAACTTAAATTCCCTGTCCTAATATCAAAATATCAGTTTTGACTAGTGACAATCGGGTAAACACAAAACTGAATTAATATGCACCAACATATAACAACCAGCTTGCCATCTTATGGCACTCGTCCCACTCATTTGCATAAACTTTATACTCCTCAATACCTCAGCACATCATCACAGAAATGCCACACTCTAAATTACGGAATTAAGATATTAGTCATCTCAAATACGGAATGAAGATATTAGTCATCTCAAACTGGCAATAAAATTTAGCTAACTAGAACATATAAATGAGCTTCACGGGCTGCTCTACTAAGTTAACCCATGTGGAATGCCTCAAAGAATTAAATACTTTCCATTTAAGTGGACAGTTGTTCTCCATCTGTCGTAGCTCACGATGTTTAGCAGTAGTCTCACTCTCACCCATTTCTTAAACCTTTACTCAATGCATCAGCTCCGCATTACAGAAATCAAAAGACCAATCGCAACTTCCCACACTTTGTCTACCTCTGTTCTATAATGATTTTTTCCCTTCTTGTTGCCAAGGTTTCATACATATAAATGTGACCATTCTCTGGGGTACCTAGTCCAATACAACTATGATACACACCAGTCTGATGTCTATGGAAAGTGTATCAACTAACTAGCAAGATTTGAATAAGCATCCTTCAAGTTATACATTGATATTGCATATGATAAGTGATAACCACAATATAGAAAAGAAAAATGATTTGATCATATTCCCACATTTTATATGTTGCGTGTTCAGTACTTCCATTGTGAGCATAACTTGTGAGAATACGCATCTGATATTTTTAGCAATCTTATTAATCTTCTTATCACCATTAAGCAGCATTCATTATACAAAAAATTATTTCCTTCCTATGCTACGGTAAGAATAAAGACCAGACAAACCATTTAGCTTTGTTTGGATCCAGGAAATCAATACGAAGAGAGAGTAAAATATTAGGTAAATGTTTTCCTGTGTTTGGTTCCAACAGATAACAAAGGAGGCAGTAATACAAACATACGTTAGGGGAAACTTTTAACATATATACATACAGTATTTCCTTTTCATTTTTCTAATATTGAACTACTTTCAAGAAAATATTGAATTTAATTTTTATTTTGCAAGTTCACACTACTCCACCTATATGCAAACTATCAAGAGAAGGGATATCATAGTCATGCACTAGAAGACTCATCTGACTAGTAAATAAGTTTGGGGGACATCTGCACTACGTTATTTGCACTTCAAAAGAATTAGACACTTTCCCCATTAATCAGAAATATTGTTCTATATCTATGCTTAGCTAGCAACCTTCCATAATTCCTCTCACTTATTTTACATAAAACTAAGATGATTCAATACCTCAGCACATAATCATAGAAGCTGTACAACAAATCAAGACTTCCACAGCAAGTATTATGGGAAGAGTTTTAAGATTTATACCTCATTTCTTTTCAAAGGAAATGAAAATGCAAATATAAAGAATGGAAAAGTTTAAGATTTATCCCTTGTTTTTTCAGTTTTCATAAAATAACTATAGTTGAGAAATTTGTAAATTTGATTGATGAGCCCCTCAAATATATTTAAAAAAAAAAAAAAAAATTATCCAAAATTTGTTTCTCATTTTCTTCATCTTTCATAGAAATATGTAGTACTGGAAGAAGAGATAACAGCCATCTCAAATTGACAACATCACTTAAATAACTAGAACCTGGACTTTGCCTGCCTCTGTTTATTGAACCTCATATTAGATGCTACATACAATTAATGCTTTACCCTTTATGCAGGAAATTGTTCTCTATCCATCCTAGCTTGCAATCTTTTGGCATTTGTTTCACCCATTTTACTACTGAGCAGAAGAATATGACTTAAGGTTGAAAATGTACATATAGGATATCGAACCCGTTGCAGCAAATAGAAAATATAAATAAATTTTGCAAAACCAAGATTTTAGGAGGAAATACAAGTGCTTCTAAGAAAGAGACAACGGCCTTATTGATTGGAATAGTACTTGTCAGCCAAAACCATCGACATAAATAATTTGTTGAGGATATCCATAATAAAGGATTCCAGCAGCCACAAATTTTAAGAAACGGCGGATTGTTGATTACGGGTATTCTCACCATGTGACTGGAAACAATTCAATTACTTAATCATATACACAAGCATGAAAGGTTACGAAGTTATTGTGACGGCTGAATATACCATCAATCCTGTGGAGACTGAAGGGACTAGTACAAGTGAAGAATGTTGAGTCAGATGTTAACAAGCTCGCCTTAGGAAGTGTCTATTACATTCCTTTATGGCTAAAAACTTCGCTTCAGTCTCGCAAATTGCAACTACTGGAAAAACTTTTTTGTTTGGTCCAAATACCGTCCTGGTTCTTTACATCAATGATGCGCTAAATGTGACGAAAGCAAAAGAAGTCCAATCTTTACACGTGCTGTATGCTGGTGATGTCTTTGGTGAGAAGACCAGCAACCAAGATAGTGTTCCTTCATGGAATTCAAGATTAAATCACGTTGCCAACAATTTTAAATGAAATTCTGGAAACAACAGTTAATGGCCTGTCGAACTTAGTAAATATGAAGCATTCTGCAAGTCTTGCTTGCGCCTAATTTAGTACAAAGTGGAACAGTTGAGTTGTTGCGCAAACTTTGTGTTGGCAGATTACAAATACAGGAATTCCAACCGGCTATTTAATCTGTGAAATGAAACTTCGAGTAATGTGTTAAGGAATTTACATCCTGTAGTTGGTAGTTATCTTTTATTGCAGAATCACGAACGTTCCATATAGACTATAACAGCAGTTGCACAACCAGCTGTTTCATATAAGTAAAAAGTCAAATTTCAGCAGAACACTTGTCCTGCATTTTTGCAATTTACTGGTAGTAAAATTTCGCATTTCTGCTCCTAGTTTCACTAGATTTCTCTTGCCTTTTTGCAGGTCTTCAAAGTGTAGTGTAGAGTTTCAGCTACACTAGAGAAGAAGCTATATGTGATCACATTGCACATAATCTAAGTTTCTCTTTGTATCTTTTGTGGTTCTAAACAAATAAGCAGGAAAATCTTTGGCTACCAATTACTGCATAATTTCTTCAACTTATTTGGGAGTCATGGACCAAAAGAAAATTCGAGAGAGTAGAAACTGCATCTTCCAACCTATAAACATTGACAGATTATATATTCTTCTAGCTAATTTCAATCTGTAAAGTCAGTAAGTTTTCAGCTGTCAGAAAGCTGCAGATTCAATGTGCATCTATTTATCACTCAAATGCTAAAAATACATTTTATTCTCAATTCTCACGTATCAATAAATCAAAGTAAAAACACTAAATAAAGTCGAAACTATTCATCCTACAGAAATGTTACACATTTTCTCAGAACCGAACGAGAGAATAATGGCAGATAAAGCATACAAAAGGAGCCAAAACGAAACCAGTAATTAAGGCTAGGAAAAAAAATACCATCTTTGTGAACAATCCCCCAAGCTTTCCCGTGCCTTCCATCCTGCAAAATCCCAACGAATACCATTAAACCCTAGTTATACAAAAATAGTCCGCAAGGCGAATTCCTACTGAAACACATATAGATATAGTTATGCTCACACGTAAACATATAAGTTTGCATATGTGAAAGGATAAAAGGGCTATACTTTGTACAGGTTGATTTTTGTAATCTGATACGATATGCCGGTCCAGTGGGTTTTAGCCATGTGATAGCCGATGCCCCAGTTGGGCAAAAACTGGGCCACCTCAAACAGGTTTTTCTTCTTCTTTCGCTTCGAACTGTTTGCTCTACCCGCCTCCGCCGCCGCCGGACTTTCCGTGGAAGCGGTGGTACTAGAGTTACGGAAAATGTTGAACGAGAGTCTAAAATGGTTAGCCGTTCTTTCCAGTGCCGATGCTCTGTTCATGATGAGAACCGCCATTTTCACACACACCGTCACACTATGTCTTCTTCCCTTCGACTTCCCAAGGGGTTTCGCTGCCCAACGACGTTACCGCATTAAAATTGGAAAACTAGCGTTGAGTTTTATTATAAATCAATAACAATTGTATTTTCAATTTTAATCTATATACTCCAATTTCTTTTTAATCAGTAACTACACTTTAATATAATTTCGATGGAGTAATTATACTTTAACTTTATTCCAATTAAGCAATTACACTTTAATTTACTAATTCACATTGTCGCAAGAATGGTTGTTTTGACAATTAGGGTCACAAATTGGTATCTCACTCATACTTTCCCTTATAAAACTACGATTTAATTTGATTTTAAATAAGATAATTGTGTTGAATTCCACAAACGTTAATCAACGACAGATAATCAATAAATAAAATAAATAATGTTATCACATGAAACCGTTGGTTGCCGCTCTCACATAGGGGGTGGAGCCCGCGGTTTTTAAAATTACAGGCGTCACCCCTAATGTGAGAGGGATGTAAGAGTGAATGTGAACCAAATGTGTAAGTGTGACATTACTCAAATAAATAACAAATATCATTGATTGATGATTATGTCATTGATTTTCATCGTTCCAAATGACAAAATTAGACAGGGTAGCCTAATTGAAAAATGCAAGTAGTTACCCGATTGAATAAAAATTGAAGTACGGTACCTTGATTGATATAGAATAAAAATATAATTATTGAAATGGGAATTTTTTTTCAATTATTTTTAAATAGGTTACTTGTTTTAATAATAAATTAATTGATACCTTAAATTAGAGCAAATATCAAATACACTATATTAAAAAAGTATTATAAAGATGCGACTTAATTGTTTAAAAAATAATTGAATTTTGGTTGCTTCGACAGAACATCGGTGATGGATTTAGAACAATTTGACAAAGTTCATTGACATTTAAGCAACATTTTTAAAGTTCAATAATGTCACTGCGAAGCAATAAAATTTAGTTATTTTTAAGACAATTAACTCATTTCCTCGATGAATCTTGCAAAAATGATTAAAGTTTAAATTTTTCTTATTCTCGAGACTTTATTTTTTAATTTAAATATCTTTAATGATTGATATTTTAGTTTTTAAATTTGTTAATCGATATTGAGTTAAGGTGAGGAGACCGTCCATCGATAAATATCATTAGTGTTCTAACAATAGATGAGAGGATTCCCCGTTCGCAAATCTTTTCACAATAAAAAATAGGGGAAGAATTGAATCGAAGTGGAATTTGATTTACAAAACTGTAACATATGGACTATATTTTTCTTAATACTAGGAACACAAGGTACATTAGAGAGAATACAAGTTGGAAAAAGACATGGACCATTTCCAAGAGTGACATCACGAACGTCCTTATATTCATGATGAAGTGCGAGACCAGAGACGCTGAAGGTAATGTGGTGCGAGGCTCCGGAACCAACAATCCAGTTATCGATGGTGAGCGAAGTGTTGCATGGTTAATCGAAGGCCAAGAGGCTCGAGGATGGGAGGACAACTTGTAGTACCTGTTAGCATCAAGTCCTTTCATATGACAATACTGGTATATAAAATCTGAAGAGGGGGCATCACTAGAAGGGCCCCAAGAGGGTGAAGGAAGGACTGCTAGTTGTGGAGGGATCAGCAAGATTCCTCAGGCTGTGAAGGAAAGTGGTCTCCGACGTCAAGAGCCACTGAAGTTCGAGCCATTGTCGTCTATGAGTTGGAAGGGCAAACTGGGTATAGTGAACAGATGGAACCGAATTGATAGACAAGGACTCGTTGTCCTGAAGTTATTTTTCATGATCAATGAGTTTGTCAAATAGCTCTTGATAGGGAATGGAGGAGTCTCGAGTACGAAACGATGCAACGAACCAAAACTACGAGTACAATAGATGAGTAGGTCAGCATCACTGACGGAGTACCAAGAGTAGATAGTTCGTTGGTCATGGTTTTGATTTTGATTTTGAGAAAAAATAAAAAAATCAGTGATTGGTTAGGTTCCACGGGTTGGCTCCGATTGTATCACTGAGGGGGGCATAGAGGAGAGGGTTAATTGGACTTTCCAAGAGATGTAGTTGGAAGATGTAAGGCAGGCCGCGTTATGTGCCAGTGTCGATTTGAACCAAGGTGTCAAGAAGGGAGACAGCGAGTTCAGTGGTGGTTGTATCACTGGTGTCGGATTAGGTGGCCATCAAAATGAAATGAGGTGAGAAGGTCATCGATGGAATTGGTAGAGAGGGGGAGGGCGAAAAGTATTGGTATATAAAACATAAGAAGGGGTTGAATTTATACTTTTTTGCATAGAAAAAAAAAAGGGAAATAAGTATCTGCAGCATCACGTTCCAATTAGTTTCTGGAATTGCAATTCAGATAAATTGACAAAGTTTTAGCCAGTCACATAAATTGTTCTGTAAATTGATAGCCACCACTTTCTTTCACTGCTAATTTCTTCCTACAATCTGGAAAACTGGTAGTTGAGGTTACAACCACAGTAGAAATCAACTATTTCTACAACTACAAAGCAAGTTTCCCAATAATATCCCAATTATCATTTTCAGCATCAATCATCGTACACTTCTTCTTCATCATCATACTCTCCCTCCTCGTCTGCTGTTGCATCTTGGTACTGTTGATATTCTGACACCAGATCGTTCATGTTACTCTCAGCTTCAGTAAACTCCATCTCATCCATTCCTTCACCAGTGTACCAATGCAAGAAAGCCTTTCTTCTAAACATAGCTGTGAACTGCTCACTAACCCTGCGGAACATTTCTTGAATTGAAGTCGAGTTTCCAATGAAGGTCGATGCTATCTTTAACCCAGTTGGTGGAATGTCACAAACAGTTGATTTGACATTATTTGGAATCCACTCAACAAAGTAGGAAGAGTTTTTGTTCTGGACATTCAACATTTGCTCATCGACTTCCTTTGTGCTCATCTTTCCACGGAACATAGCAGAAGCTGTCAAATAACGACCATGTCGAGGATCAGCAGCGCACATCATGTTCTTTGAGTCCCACATTTGTTGAGTAAGCTCCGGAACGGTTAGAGCCCGGTATTGCTGAGACCCGCGTGAGGTGAGAGGAGCAAATCCCACCATGAAGAAGTGAAGACGAGGAAAGGGAATGAGGTTGACAGCAAGTTTGCGGAGATCAGAGTTGAGCTGGCCTGGGAACCGGAGGCAACAGGTAACTCCAGACATGGTTGCAGATATCAGATGATTCAGATCACCAACTGTTAGATCAAAGCAATTAAAAAAACTATACATTTTACAAATACAAAACTTTACAATTAAGACAAACAAGTTATATACACATAAATTAAGAAAACTTACAGCTAGGAGTCGTAAGCTTCAGCGTTCGAAAGCAAATGTCATACAGTGCCTCATTGTCAAGAACCATGCACTCGTCAGCATTCTCCACAAGCTGATGAACAGACAATGTTGCATTGTAAGGCTCGACAACAGTATCAGAAACCTTTGGAGATGGGAACACCGAGAATGTCAGCATCATCCTGTCAGGATACTCCTCCCTTATTTTCGAAATCAACAGGGTCCCCATACCAGACCCTGTTCCTCCTCCCAATGAATGGCACACCTGAAACCCTGCATCCAGACATACACAGCCATAAGCACATATATCCACAAAAGATATGTCCAAATAAGTAGCCTAAACATAAAAAAGGGGCACCATTTCCACAATTATCAAAATGTCTGGAAGGAAAATTTCTATATAACATTAATATATGCAAATCATAGGTAAAATTCACCTAGTGAAATTTCTTTGTATGGACAGGATGAAAGAGTGTATTTATAGCAAAAAAGATATTTTTTCATACAGGCAATGATTCAAACAGCGTGTAATACGGAAATTGAAATGAAGGAACATAATCAAATTTTTAAATATTTTATATGGGTTTGAAACAAAAGACGTATGAAACGTTAGATGTGTTATACAGCGTGTTATAAGGAATTGATATGAAGAAAGGAACACAATCACATTTTCAAATACTTTATATGGGTTTGAAACAAAAAGATGTAGGAACCAATACAAGACAAATTCATTATCATATCTGATAGAAACAAAACGCAAATACCTTGCAGGCAGTCACAATTTTCGGCCTCCTTCCTGACAACGTCTAGAACAGAATCAATAAGCTCTGCACCCTCGGTGTAATGCCCTTTAGCCCAGTTGTTTCCAGCCCCAGACTGACCAAAAACAAAGTTGTCAGGCCTGAAGATCTGGCCATAGGGTCCGGATCGGACGCTGTCCATAGTACCAGGCTCCAGATCCATGAGCACAGCTCGGGGAACAAACCTTCCGCAGCTGGCCTCATTGTAGTACACATTAACCCTCTCGAGCTGGAGATCCGTGTCCCCTTGGTACCGTCCAGTGGCATCAATCCCGTGCTCTGCGCACACCACCTCCCAGAACTTGGCACCGATCTGGTTACCGCATTGGCCTCCCTGAATGTGAAGAATTTCACGCATTTTTCTTAGTTTTTTGAGAAATGAAACAGAGAAAAAGAGAGAATGAGGGAGATTCGCGAAATGGGAGAGTTAAAATGGGGAGGGTTAAAAGGGAAGGTAATAAATAGGTAGGGATTTGGGTAAATAATTTGAATGTCCAACGGCTAACGTTTAGAGTTTGAATTTTGAATTTTGAATTGATGGGAGACAGATGGCATTGAGGGTGTGTAACTGATATAAATCCAACGGTTTAGATTGGTTGTGGATTTGACCAATAATTGCCTTTTTGAAGTATATTCCAGCTCATTAAAGGATGATTAGAGAGGTTTGGAGGTTCAATAAATTTTCAATTTAGGGCATGTTTGCCTTGGTGTTTGATTCAACTAAAAAATCAGATCTGATTATAATTTTAAAAAATCACCATTGAATTTTTACCACAAATCTTATAACACCACACATTTTTATCACTATTTTATCAATTTTTATTAAAATCTACTAAAAATCTTATTTATCTAAATGAAACAATGGCTAATTTTTTTAGGATGAGTTTTTTTTTTTGGGAGAACGTGTAACTAAAAAATAAGGTTAAGCCTCTGTTTGGATGGTATTATTCGAAGAAGGAAAATAAGAAATTGTACTGTTGGAGTGTGCAATTCAAAGGAAGTGTGAAGTGAAAGTAAAAAAAATGGGCAAGTGGGGCCCTTCAATGGTACAATTTTTTTTCTAAAAATGTGGAACAAACGGAAGCTAAATACAAAATTATATTATAGAAAAAATCACTTGAAAACGAGTTTTAAATAATTTATATCAAACACAAACTTGTACATTCATTTAATTTATCTCATATTAAGGCCCTGTTTGAGCTATCTTTATTTTTATTTTCATTTTTCTACTCATTTTCGACAACACATTCTTCAATAAAATAATATCATCATTTCAATAATTTTTCCTTCCCTTCAAGCATATATTCCCCATCACATCAACAGTAAAAATACAATTTTTTTTTTCCAAAAATGTGCACCAAATGGGGGGCTAAACTTATGATTATAGTAGAATTCCGTATTTAAAGCTCAATTTGCAAGGAAGACAGAAATTTAGCCTATTTGGCTCATGCATACGAACAGTTTATTAACATTAAAATTATTTTTTATCCATTAATTTCGAAGAATCCATAAATATTATCATCTTATTTACTCCCCCTTTTTTATATCAAAAACATATATAAAACTTTTTATACACTAAATGTAACGCCCCAATTTTATCAGATGTTACAAAAAAAAAAAAAAAAATATTTCATCTACTTTTTATTTACTTAAAATGTGAAACGATAAAATTCTTTAATAAACAAACTATTGGAACATCCACAAATTTAAATTTGAATCATGAAATTGTCTTCTTAAAAAAAAATAACTTAAAACATTTTCAACTAATAATTCGATAATAATGTTTGAATAAAACAAACTACTAAATTTAAAAGCAGCAAAACTTAATATTTTCATATGTCGAAATCCCTGACAGTCCGCTGCACCATCTTGCCACGGCTCCAATCGACCCAAACTACCCTATAAAAATTTGTAAGAGTAAGTATTTTAAAGAAAACACATATTAAGGTATGTACAGTTTTTATACGCAATTATATAACAATAATATAAATAATTCATACCACATTTTTCTTTATGGAGTATATCAATCACCAAACGAGATACCAATTATTTCTCATTTTGAATTCCCAAAAGATTTCACATTTCATTAGATTGAACTTGAAGATCCATTAATAATTAATGCATAAATGACTGAACAAAAAAGCACGAGAAAATGAACCGCTCCCACAGAAGTATCTTATCTTAAATGATCAAACGAGCTTTTTGAAAAAATTATACTAAAAATTTACAGCTGTTTTATATGAAAGTTGTGTAAAATTTCTTTGGTAATGGATTGTAAGACAATTGCACAATATTTATAGTTGAAAAATCTAATGATTGAGTTATGGTACAATTGTAATGGAAAATTATATTTATCACATTTGATAAGAATTGAATTTCTAATAAACCAATCATAAGATGACATGTGTACAAAATACATATTACATGAAAAATGTGGTTCTAATCCCAATACGTGATAATGATAATAACTTGACTTTAAATAGAATTCTTAAAAAATTAATCATCTCACATCCATTCAAGTGGCTATCCTCATCCCAATTTGATTTGATTTAAAAATAAATAAATTACAATTTTTTTGAATATCAATATCTTGAAACTAATTTATCCGAATTAACTTTTTCTTGAGCCTAATTTATATGATTAATTATTAACTATTCAACGACACCCATATTGATATAATTTTAGTCACTTTAACAAAATTTAAATATTTAGCCCAAAAATTGAAGTTAATACATATATTAATTTAGTCCCCCAACTTTTCAAAAATAAACATATGGCATGTAAAATAATTAAATTATATTCTAAGATTTTCGGGGCGTAGCACCAAGGGTCCGTTTGATTGCAAGGGTGGAAAATGGGTAGAAAGAAAATATTTTACAGGGAAAATTTTTTCCTAGAAAATGTTTTACAGGGAATTGTAATTAAGTGTGATTGATTGATATAATTTTTCATGGAAAAATGCTGAAAGTTTGGAGTCCGTTTGACTTCCTATTTTATGGAAATTGTCTAGTAAAGTGATAATATTTTCTATTATTGGGTTTAAAATTTGTTCCAATTGTCAAAAATAAAAAAATAAAAAAATAATCATATCGAATATCATTCGTTTTGCTTTGTTTTGCATGAAAATTGTCAACAAAAGTGAAATTTTTTTTATAATGGTTGATAGAATTTGTTGTCATTACTCTAAAAAAAAGGTGGAACCTAATAAGTAGGAAAACAAAATTAAGAAAGTGTGCATCAAATGGTTGTACCTAGAAAAAGGTAGAAAAGAAAAAATGTTTTCCTTTTCCATAGAAAACTAAGGTTATCAAACGGAACCTAATTTCTTCAAAGTAAGTACTATTTTGTGTAATACATCACAGTCCACAAATGCTGTAAATCATAGTTAGAAATGCTAAATTGCAGGACTGCTACATGTGAGAGAGAGAGAGAGAGAGAGAGAGAGAGAGAGAGAGAGAGAGAGAGAGCAAACCCGCCAAAAGCTGGAATACAATTACCAAAATCACTATCCGTAAAGTATTCTAATAATTTGAATATAAAAATTAAGATTATGTTACATGTATATAATTTTTTACCTAATTGTTTACACCTCACTCACATTAGGAAGTAGGAACCACGAGCCATCATTTTAAAACACACACGGGACCCGCACACATTGTTAGAGGGGTACACCATTCGGTAACCCCCCATTATGTAACAGGGGACTTTCCCTAAAAATTAATATTACAAAATCTAAATCATATAAGGCTTCAAAACTAATCCAAAATGTAAATCATTACATTACAGTCAAATAGAAGAGATATTCCTGCCTGTTGCAACTCTTGCAATGAAACGCTATACCAAAACTCCCAGGCAGCAATAAACAGTGACAACTCAAGTACAAGAGCTTTGAGGAATCCTGATGATGTTAGACAGTTGGGATCCTACGCGTCTCATTGGCATTGTAGACAAAAGATCTCGAGATGATCCTAAAGAAACCGTACAGAGACAAAACAAGGAATACTTCAAAGTATATTAGCATTCTACACGTTAGGAGGAGTATTTTATAAACCAGAGAACGTTCTTTCAGCTGTAGCATGTTCCTTTAATGGAAAATAGCATATCTGATGCCGAACCTTGTCCTATGACTATGTAATCCGAACAGCAAGATGCTATCCTAGTTCACCAAGTAGCTTATACATTGCCTGATTTTGTATTATTTTAAGAATCCTTTGCTAAAGCTAAGGATTAGCAGGCTACCGAATACTAAGTATTCACCCCGGAACATTATTTTCGGACATTCCAATAAACTAGCTGAGATACTACAAAAATAGCTAAAAGCTTGCATTTTTATAGCACTGGCTGGCAAGAGGAGAAAATTTCAAGCCCGGAAAATAGAACAGATTCGTTTGTAGAAAGAAGCAAAGTCAAACAATCTCTAAGAAAATTGCCTCAACAAAAAAGTGATTCATTATCACATAATGGGCCGTTTGAGCTGGCTTCTGCTTTTGCTTCTTGTATAAGAATTTTCTAAAGCAGGTAACTTCCTCTAAAAAAAACTTCTGGTCAGAAAAAACACTTCCAAAAAATTATCGAAATATGTTCAAAAGTATCTTCTTAGTCACGGAAGCAGTTTTTGGCTTTTCAAAAGCCCTACCGAAGGGGCCGTATAATTCCTAGTATCTATTTTCCTATTTTCCCCATTTTATTCTTCTTATGCAAATTAAACTTCGAACATAGGAGTTGCTAAGAGTAAAATTCAGGAAAAAAACCGAATGTACGGAAAATACTCCAAGAATTTATCACTACATTTTCCAAATGATGAGGACCAGCCAAACCAAAAAATGGATTGACCTACAGGGCATCTTATTGAAGGGAAAAGCCACTGAGCCAGGCTCAGTGTTGGCGCCCCCCTGTTTTTACTTGGTCACTGAGCCTGGCTCAGTAGACCGGTCACTCATTGAAACCTTTATTTTCATGTTTTCCAAAGTTCGAAAATACCAATAATCCAAACCAACCCCCACTGCCCAAGACCTTCACAGTACAAACCCAACATTGGTAATCATGATACCTAACAACTTGCAGCTTCCAACGAAAAAACTACATCTCAGTGGCTATAGGTAATTCTCAGTATTACTGTTACAGAAGGCAAGCGCATGCACAAGTGTTTAGGCAAAGGTCAAACAAGGCTGAAAAACTACAAAAAGCTGGGGGCAATGAGGAAACCAGAATTCCAAGGGTCAATAAGCATGTGGATTGGGGAAAAACTACAAAACTGGGAATCTAACACATCATGGAAACCCTAGATTAGTTAAAGTTAAGCTGGAAAAAGATCTCCGGCCCAGCAATAAACTATATTTACAGGGTTGGTCAAAACATAATATCTTGTTTCTCCAGACATACCTCGTGACCTAAGGAAATTGTTAAAAGCGAGTGAAATAGAATTAATACATTGACTTACCAAAAACAATGAAGAGAATTCTGCATCCACAAGGGCGCTCCTCCATCGCATCTTCAAACCCACTTGGAATTCGGAGTTATTGGAAGCAATTGAAAACTTGAATAAAAGATAAAGCAAAAGGAAATTAAAAGATAAGTAGGAAATGACAAGCCCCTAAACAACTATTTCTTAAACAGAAATTCAAAGAGAACTGTAAGACTTGTGCAAAAAGTGAAGAGCTACAACTGTACAAGATCAACTCAAGGAATGGAATCAATGGTTTTAATCACTGATTTTGGAAAGCACCCCAAAGAATCTAAAGAAACCCTCAGTTCCACCCTCTTTCTCTATCATTCTTCTTTCAATCCATTTCCGTTATCCAGACATGTAATGCAGAACAAATGTCTGTTGGCAAAGAAAAAAACTCTTTATAAAAAAGTAGTGTTTCTCAAGTAACGAGATGATGAATCGATTATCAAAAAACAGCTGAATTTATGTCTTTAGGCAAGCCTCATGTGAAGACTTCATTAAGTGCCTTGAAGATTATTCTTCGAATGCCATTTGTCCAGCCTATACCTCAACTTGCTGACACATACACCCCGCAAGGCCTAAGCCCTTGGGGCACTAAACTGTTTGCTTGTTTGTCTTGCCCCCATTTAACTGAGCTTAGCCTTTTGGTCTATTTCAAGGCATAGAGTCAAATACATGTTTTATGAAATGACCAGCACTTTCATTATTGTTATGCTCTACATCATATTCCCTATTCCATGAACGTGATATCTATCTAGTGTGATGTATGGACTATATGACGAAGGTGAAGTATTTCTATTGATTTGTTTCCAGTTTCCCGGACTACTTTAAACACAATACCCTTAAAACTGGGTGAGAATTGTATAAGAGAAGAGAGCAAGAGAAGCAAGTGTGTACTACAGAGTGAATTTGCAAATTTTGAACGACAAACCGCCAAAATAATGAAAAACTTAGTATTATCCATAATAAGTTTATCAAATTAGATTTTTAATTTTGCTGAGATATTGTTTATGGACTCTAAGCACGGTACATCTGAAAGTTCAATGATCAGCTTGTCACACTTCAAAATCTAAAGTACTTTGTCCTTTGCAATTACACACAACAAACTTAATCTTTCACGTGTCTCTCTCAAAAAGGGCGCAGCTGTTCCAAACTTTCAAATAGCAATAAATTCATCATACGTCAAACGGAACATACGATGACACTAGATCTTAAATTCAGCAGTGAGCTTAAAGATATGTAGATATGACATATGACTTAGATCAAACCATTAATTAACTTATGGCAATAAGTCCAGGAGACTCACAGACAAACAATCTAATAATTTGTCATGTTTGGGTAAAACTAGAAATTGTGAAAGGTAGGTTAACGATATTCTGAGGGTCGTAAAGGATAATTCAATAAGCTGAAATTAACATACCAATACGCTAATATATTGCACCAAACATATCCTTACCCCAAAAGGACTTGCGAGCAAACTTCTGCTTAACTTTGAGCTTTTCTCTCTTTTGCTTCCAGAATAAAGAAAGGTTGAGTTGAAAAGATCTATTATAGAGAAATTTCAACCACAGAAAAAGTAACTTCAAAACTAGAACTTAAAATTACAAATAAGTCTTAATCTATTAACATAAAAGTTAAAAAATGTTATCTGAAATGTATCCTTCAAAATTTATGAACTGAAATCCAACATTAATCGACAGATAAAATTCCTAGACGGATAACTAAAAGATAGGATAATTGTTTCCTAAGCTGTTCTAAAGCTAGAAATTGCCAAGCAGTTTCGTGACAAGAGTATCCGAACATTCTGGTGTGTAAAGATTACACTACGAAAAAATTGGTCATTCTACGGTGAATTATGTGAACTCAATTTTACTCACCTCTATTGAGATAGAATGATTAAAACAAACCTCGTGATTTATACCAAGTCTATTCTGCCAATACAAGCCTTACGGCTCCCTCGTTCACAAACAAAAACATAGTTTTCCATTTCAATATGCTCAAAATAGTTATTAGGGATCCTTGGCGATTACTATTGAAGATTTTAAGACTTTCTATAGCTTTATTTCCATTCTCCATGGTTGAATACTTTCAGCCACTAACATCCAGGACACAAATTAAAAAGGCTTTAATAGACCATAAAACTTGGAATAAACAACCTCCTTCAATTTGCATATTATTGAAGGTTTTCTTGTGTGAAAGACACCAGCAAACCTAATAGAATAACCTTTCCCAGCATAGTTCAAACTACCAGTGGAGACTCTCTTGATACAATTACATTAGGTTACCAAAACATGTGAGCCAATTCATGAAACAATGTAACTACTCCAGAGTTCAAGTTTTCAACCAAGTTTCTAAGCAATCAGAACTAGAGAACAGTCATTTATAATTAAGAACAGCTATACCAATCATTCTTTCGTGCTTGACCACCAATTATGTAGTTAGTTCTCATTGTCTCACATTTATTTAGGTTTAACTATTGTATAGCAAATTGACAGTTTGAAATTTAAAGCTCTCCAGCTGCAATTATATACTTCCAGAGCATTTATCAGGCTGCTTTACGTTAATCTTTTTATTAAACAAGAATAAGAAGTTCATTAATGGCAGAAAAAGTAGTATAAAAGATTCTAGATAAGGTATCTAGAATCCCGTATAACGCATGTAAAACAAAATAAGGCCAGAAATCCTAGAGAGCTACAAGCCGAATCATCTAAAGAGTTTTTGTCAACCTTGTTGAACATCTACCAGTGCATCCTACTGTCCTTCGCTAGGAAATGAAAGGATACATACATTACAATATTTCAATTTTATTTACTATATTTGAATCTTTTCAATATATTAAGCGGTCAATTTTGTCCAAGAGTATGGAAGATTAATTTTCTTTTCAGGCAAATCCATTCCGGTGAAACTAATATTATCTTAGATAAATTACCATTGTCATAACTTTTTTATTTTTAGCCAGGGGGTGCATAAATGTGAGTACCCATTATATCATGATAATTTTTTAATGTATTCTCTTTGAAGAAAACTTTATAGAATAGATTGTCCTAGACTCTTATATGGATAGCTAGACCTTATCAAGTGGTGCCACTAAAACCTTCACATTTCTGGAGATGTAAAACCATTAATTTTCAATATCTCAATGAACTAAAAAATTGCAGCGTTATTAACAGTAACACCATTTCAGTAGAACTGGAAGAGGGAGGGAAAACAATAACTATCCAAAGGATATTGCTGCTTTGAATCTATCAATAGCTCTGCAATTAACTAAAAAGAGTGGTTCATATTAATGACCCTTGATGACCCCAAAAAATGGTCCAACAGGAAATGATGATTTCACGTGTTTCTTGACTTGCAATATGATTATATTTATGATAAAAAGGGGATCGGCTTGACGAGTAAGTTTTTTAGTAGAAAGAGTACCCAAGTTTTCTTTGAATGTGTAAACTTGCATTACCCTCAAATGGTGCTAAGTGTATGTTTTTATAGTAGAAGATGATGGTTAATAAAAATTAGATGAGGGGGCACGTGATCTCATCCACACAACTGGAGCCTCTTGTCATAGCCATCAATCAATAATTCATAGGCCACTCTGCATTTAATGATGTGACGCTTGGCAGCCCTAGGCCTGAAATGTAAAACTAGACTTGACTTATTTAATTGATTGGAGCTACATGTCTAGTGAGTTGTCATATCACTCACTTGATACACGATCTTCTTAAGTTCTTCATGGGTCTTCGGACAACAGGGGTTCGGCCCCGTGGTTCAGCCAAGAGAGGATCGGCCGAATTGCTATATGGGCAGAATGACTAGTATTGAATCGGGTCTCCCGCCTCCATGCTACAAATGACGGTCTATTTGCCACGTGGTGTGTACGATTATTTATATGAGTAACAACCCTAAAATTTATTGGGAATAAGTCTTGATTTCTTGTTGTTCAGATATTTGCAGCTTCAAATCTAATTGAATACTAGATTACCACTTTGCTTATGACACTTAATGTCACTATCCTCTATATTTGCTAATTTTATAGGACTCTTAAGACTAGTAATAGAATCCCATACTTGTCACGAAAGACCAGCCAAAATAGTAAAATACCAGATTCAAGTAACAAAATATCCATTTTATAATATACCACTTAAACAAAAAGCAGATAATCGCTAACAACAATTTAATTCCAGATAATTCTTCAAGGGGGTACTACCACAAAAGCTACTTTTTCATAATCAATCTCCAGTGGATACGGGGACCCAAAGGTCTATCACTGCAACTACTGATTTAGCAATTAGCATATAGTCTCCATTTAAAATATCCGATCTCTGCTAATGAATATACCCCACTATTTGTCAATAAATCATGTATTTGTCATGAGTAGAATTTGAAGTCCAATCTTATTAACCTGAACTAATATATCCTTTGCATACTTAAATCAAACACTCAACTTAAAAGCAGAGTAACTTTCTAAACAGTTCATCTGCAGTCAGTTAAACTCAATTCTCCAGACTCACAGTGAAAATCTCGATGGATTTCAGAAAGCCAAATGGTGAGAAGCACAAAGATAAAAGAGAAGAAACTGGAAATGAAATTGAGAATAATTTCCAAGGTAAGAGCTAACCAACCTAACAGCAGATCAAAATCAAATGAAATTTACTGTCACCCAAATCAGCAGCCCCAGGAACCAGTACGGTGGCAGAATCTCAGATAAACAAGGGAGCATACAGCACTTGACCATCACCTTTAACCCATAAATGAGGGCTTGCCAAAGACCAGTATAAGAAAAAAGAAGGGAGACGTTAAAGGTGTAATAAAATGATGTATGCTACTAGAACAAATTAACAGTGAAAGACCAAAACTTCAACGTGATGAATTGCATTACACACAACAAAAGCCCCAATATCCAACCAACTCAGAATTTGGTGGCAATAATGTCTCAACACAAACTGCATTTTATCCACTGTAGAATACTCTGCGGAGTGCTCCGCATTATGTGGAGATGGTATTCCGTCAAATAATATTTAATTGTAATTTTATTTTCATTCCTCAATAACATTTTCATTATTATTTCTATATACTCTCTTATCAGACGAACGTTAATTACAAATCGAACCTCTTTTGACATTTATGGCCACAGCTTTTTGTTTTTTTACTCAGAAACATTTTCATATATATAATCTAAATCTATATAGGATGATTTTTTTAAATGAGAATATAATTCACGAATGAAAAAGTAAGAGGAAACAATTAGGAACATAATTCACAGATGAAGAAGCAAAAATAAAACAATTATATTATAAGATAAGATAAAAATAAGAATACAAACATTTAGAAGTAACCACGGTAGAACAATGTTGAATTCTTGCTCAAACAGGAAGCAAATCTTCAGAACTAACCACAGTAGAAATGTTGACGTTGAAAAATGTATAGACAATATTCAAGCCAACTCAAGGAATAAATGTGGATTTTTTTTTATTATAATAATCAAGTGTTTATAAGAAAATAATGCAGCGATTCTTCTTCCTTGATAATAGATGATATTTGAAATACGAAAGAGTGCTAAAGAGTTTGTATGTGCTTGTATCTACGTTTTTTTCGTGCTTTCTTCTGGGCTTTAATTCTCCTTTTATAGGGAAACATATGCATGCATGATGCCTCCTTTGTCTTTTCGCTGTAATTTCGAGCTAAGGAAGTACAGTTGCTGGTGCGATAAAATTGGTTGCCGAGCTAGATTCCGTCAGATTTCTTTTGAGCATTAATGGCTGGGCTGGTGCGCCCTAGCAATTAATGCATGATTTAGAAGAGGAAGCTGTCATTTTTAATTGGAGAATTATGTGAGCGCTGACGTGGGACCTTTAAGGTGTATTTCTATGATTGGTAATTCATATATCTCGCCAGTGATCTTAATCATTATATTTCTTTTGTCTTAAAAGACTACACGGGCTTCTTGAGTAAGCCACTCAAGGTCCGGGCTGACCTAACACATCCGAGCTCAAATTATTATTCCTTTACTGGGTACTTCAATTCGAACCAAGTGACCTCGGAGGTCGGTGTCAACAAGAACAATGATGAATTCCCACATAAACACAAAACAAATCATATGGATTTAATATAATATTTGTAGACTATGGAAAGATGTAACGTTAAAAAACTTTGGAAGCAAGAAAGTGGATATGGCGATTTGTGTGAGTAAAAAACTTTGGAATCACGAAAGTAATGAATATGACGATTTGTGTATATGATTGTGAATAAATTACTAATTTTAATTGTGTTGCCTCTCTCACAGAAGATATTTATAGGAAGATATTTAAAATATCAACTGGAATTGAAATATCAATTAGTCAACAAATAACACCAATTCACTGTAGTGAAACCGGATGAGAACACAGCAAGTGTGAAAACATGTGACAAAAATAAATAATGAATCCAAAGATGTCTCTTTTAATAGAAAAGTAATATATATTTGTAATAAGAGATATCTGAACAATTACTATGTTCACATACGATACCAAACGGTTGACATAAAAATATGAGAGGGGCTTCAGTTACATCTATTAGGGGGGCTGTAAATTTACAGCCCTCCTAATGGCTGTACAAACAGTTTTTTCCTAAAAATATCACCAATAAGTCAAATCGTTGCAAAAGAACACACATCTAAGGCAACACTGGATTGTCCAGCAAATGTTCTCCAAATACTCAAATCAGTCGTGCTGTTAAATTGTTGAAAACATCAATTTGTATATGTCGAGGGTATGCGTGGTGTTTTGGAATTAACTTTCCCCACTCGAATGTCACTTTATGCCCTTGTTTGACGTCTTTAAACTTTTAAAAATATTGTTTTGAATACTATTTTTTGAAGAATGCGTGATTAAAAAAAATGAAAAGTTTTGAGTTTACGTATATAATATTTTATTGTGTGAATAAATGATTGAAAATTTGAAAAATATATTAAATTCAAATATGTCAATAAGGGGCTATATAGGGATTTCTAATAGATATTTTTGTGGTATGCGTGAAATATTAGTATTAACAACTATGCCATTGTTTGAGCCTTATTTTTTAAAAATTCATTTTTTTAAAAATTTATTTTCAACCACATATTATCTAATAAAATAATTTTATAAGTGAATCAAAAACTTTTTCTTACATTTTTAACCACTCATTCTTAAAAAAATCTCTAATAAAAAATGCATTATTTTCTCCAAAATGGGACTCAAAGAAGGGGCTATATATGTTATTTATGAGGATGAAACTGTGTATAGAATTCTGTTTGCCAGAAGTTTTACACACTCTCACATAGTTGTGGGGTTCACCGGAATAAAAAAAAAAAATACCCACCCCCTACATTGTGTGTATCTGACACCGTTATGTAAAACCTTGCTTCTGTACACGAAGCAAGTTGCAAGGTCCTATTTATAATACTTAAAGCTATAGTTGGGTTTGAAATCTTGTTAAAAAGTGTAGTGGGGTTCTAAACATTTTCCACTATTTGGTAGAAATTAAATTTTATATTTTAATTTAAATTAAGGTCAACAATTAATTTTAACCACTTATTTCATAGGATCCACAATTTTTTAACTATACATTTCATTAATTTTAATCAAAATTTACTAAAGGCTCGTTTGACATGATTTTTGTTTTTACTTTTATTTCATGTAGAATAGTTTTTGGAAGAAGTTACCATAATTTTTATTTAGAAAATATTTTTTTTAAAAAATTCATATTCCAAAAGTGTTTTTAGAGGAAGTCATATATTGGACTAACTTCCTCTAAAAGGTCTCATAATTAGAAGAATCATTTTCATAAAATTAGTTAAACGAAAACTAAAAGCAGTTTGAATCTCAAAAGTTTCTTCTAACTTTTTAAAAATCAAGTCAAACGAGTCATAAAAAATTGATTTTAATTTCCATTAAACATGGACTTTATTTTTGGCATCTTCATCCCAGTTTGAAAAAAATACAAAAATATTTGGATGGAATTCATCTAAAAATCTACGACTACTAGGGTTTGTTCGGTAGATTTTAATCCAATTAAAATTGAAAATATAGTCGTTATTGGGTCTCATTCGTCTAATAAAAGTCAACAATAACGACTAAATTTTTAATTTTAATCCGATTTTAATCTCTACTAAACATACTCTTAATTAGCTGCATGAATTCCCCAAATTCAACATTTTAGCCCATATTTGACACACATCCTTTCAAATTACATTCTTTCAAAACTTATTTTCAACAACACATTTTTCAATAAAATAATATTTTTCATTACATCAATAATTTTTGCTTACTTTTTAACCATATATTTCTCATCATATCACGATATAAAATACATTTTTTTTTCTCAATAATATCTATTAACCACTCCCATTAAAAGGACAAAATTGCGCCTACACATTGTTTGACTTAAAAAAACTAGAAAGCGCGAGAAAATATGGAAAAAAAAATGACAAAGAAAAAGAAATGAAGTGGGAAAAAAAAGAGAGGGAAAATTCTTGAGTTTCCCCTTAGTCATCGTCGCTGCCGCCAAACTAGGGGCATTTTTCTTCCATGTTTGCGACCTCACCCAGAGTACACAAGGAAGAATTTCTACCTTGTTTTCAGCTAACAAGGCAAGAACCAAGACTTTGTCTTTGCGAAACCTGAAAACCAAGCAAGATTTTTGAGTTTGATAAGTTTTGCAAGACCTAAAACCAAGCGAGTTGGGGTTGGGTTCGGTAAAAAAACATATTTAGCCTATGTTTGAGCCACATTATTTTTTTCATTCTCATTTTCAATCACACATTCTTTAATAAAAAATATATTTTCCATCACATTAATAATTTTTTTTTTTCAACCACATATTCCTCACCACCTCAACGAAAAAAATGCATTCTTGAGCTTAGTTTCCATTTTTGTCTCGTTCCATTTTATATTTCCATGTAAACGTGTTTAAGGCTTGGATTAGATAGAACAATAAATAAATATTACGTCCCCTTTTCTTTTTTAATTCTATTTACTAATCATGAAGATAATTATACACACACTTATTGACATAAATAACTATTTCGGATACGGTTGTACTCAATGAAGGATGCCGACATTTTAAATTAGGAGGCACAATCAAACTTGTAAAAAATTAAAACATCCGATATAATAAAATGTCGATTGTCCACTCAACTATGCGCATTTGATCTCAACTTCGATTCATGATGCACTCGATTGTCCACTCAACTATGTGCTTAACTATCTCGCAGACCTGCTCCCAAAATGTGTTCAAAAGTGCTGTGGAATGGATGGAACTTCAAAAGAGAATGAGGTTTTACGAACTCGGTTCTTTGCCACCTTTCTTGATTGTTTTCATCGGACAAATAGCTCTAGCGGCGGAAGAGAAGGTTTTTGCAAAAGAGAATGAGGCGAGTCTTTTTTACATTTAAAGGCTAAATCCGTAAACTAAGCATTTAGGGTAATTTGCGCAAAACGTCTCTACCTTTGACGAGTTTTGTGGAAAACGTCCTTACCTTTCGTTTTTTGACGCAAAACGTCCCTACCTTTCACATTTTTGGCGCAGAACGTCCTTTTCACCCATTTTAACATAAAAATGACTATTATACCCTCATATATAAATAAAACAAAAAAAAAAAGAAAAGAAAAATAAACAATAAATTGCAATATGCTTCTGAACTTCTTTAAAAAGTGCAAATCAATCATCATCCTCCCGACCAAGAGAATACCACCCACCTCTCTTCTTCAAAGAGTTCCAACCGCCCACATTTACCCACACTCCAAACTCAAACCCCTCCGCCACCTCTCCCACCACATTGCCACCGTGGCCTTACTATCTCCGCCACTGCCGTCCGCCAAGACACCACTCTTTGGACCTCTATTCCTCTTATAGAAAGTCTCATCAACCGTCGAGTCTCTTTTCCACATCGCCATCGACGTCTCTGATTTCTCGGACCTCGCCTCCTCCTATACGATGGCTGGTTAGTACCTCCAGCTCCGCCTCCAAGACCCCAATACAAAACCCTCCTTCCTCATAATCTCATCCCCACCTTCTATTCCCATCAATGCCAGAAATCACCGCTTCTATGGGCTCTTTACTCGACGATGCTAAATCAGAAACTTGGTTTGTCGATGCATTGAATGGTACTAGGTTGCTTCCCAGAGGGCTATTTGATTCTGCCGCCATTGATAATATGGTTCAACTTGATGGGATTCAAAAGAGTTATTCTTCTACAAATCTAGATCCCCAAAACGAGATTTTGGATTTTAACAAACGGGTACATTCAAATTTGCCTGATTCTCCTATGGTTGAAACAAGTTCATCTTTCGGGTCGAGTTCTTCATCCCCATCTACGTCAAATCTACCTCCAATTAAAGTTAGAATTGAAAATGATAATGTGAGATTTCATGATCAAATGGCTGGATTGGAAGAACAATTATCGCACGTGATAGACGTGAGTATTGCTCCAAATGCACCACCACCGATTTATTCAGTTATTGGCTCCTAAAATTATCCTTTTTATGGTTTTTCAAGTCTTTTCTGAAAAAATTTGAAGTATGAGATTTGTAAGGTGTGGAGAAAATGGGTTGAAGAATGAAGAATAATATAAAATGGCGATTTTTTTACCTTTTTTTCAGCCCCTTTTTGAGAGAAAAACGTGAGGGATGGAATGATTTAGGATTTTGGTGGCAGCGGCGGCGGAGGGGGTGGAGGAGAAGAGAGGGAAAGAGTGGTGTCTTAGCGAACGGCAGTGGCGGAGATAGTTAGGCCACGGCGGCGAGGTGGTGGGAGAGGTGGCGGAGGGGTTTGAGTTTGGAGTGGGGGTAAAGGTGGGCGGTTGGAACTCTTTGAAGAAGAGAGGTGGGTGGTATTCACTTGGTCAGGAGGAAGATGATTGATTTGCACTTTTCTAAAAAGTTGAGGAGCATATTACAATTTATTGTTTATTTTTCTTTTCTTTTCTTTTTTGTTTTATTTATATATGAGGGTATAATAGTCATTTTATGTTAAAATGGGTGAAAAGGACGTTCTGCGCCAAAAATATGAAAGGTAGGGACGTTTTGTGTCAAAAAACGAAAGGTAGGGACATTTTCCACAAAACTCGTCAAAGGTAAGGACGTTTCGCGCCAATTACCCAAGCATTTAAATACCTAAGAGAAAACGATATATTCCTTCATTCAAATACAAAACCAAAGACCAAATATGCACATAATTTGAAATAATTGAAGTTCGTCGCATAAATGAATGCTATCGTTATATAGTCAAATACAGACGAAAAATAATTATTGATTTTGACTTAAATTATTATCAACTTTTTTATCGATACTAAATGAGTGTTTATTTTGCTTACAAGAAATAGATAAATAAAAAAAATCGTTTGTGTTTCGATATTTTCATAAGTTACTTCTAATTTCTTTTTAAGTTTAACCAAGTTAAAAGTCTCAAACCAATTTATCTTCCTTTCGCTTTTTCCTATTCTAATAAATTATCCTCCATGAATTTAGTTTGCCAACTTTTCTTTTATCTCTTCGCTATTTAATTCCCTTCAACAGATTGCTCGCCCGCCCGCAATCGAAACATAGAGTGAGAAGTGAGAAAGGGATGATAAATTCCTGCACTCCAATTTTACCCAAAACTAACACCATTTGAAACCCAATCGAAATCCTCTTCTACCGACTGATACTGCCTTACTAGTGGAATTTATGGTACCAGAAGAAAAAATAGTTTAAATAAAATAAGGGCTTCCGCTGACATAGAATGAATTTTGCAAATGGTTAAATCTGATTTTTGATTTATCTTATATTACAAACATAAAAGAGTGAGTTTCCAAGTTACTGTTCATAAGTTGAGCCGAGCCAAATGACTTTATGGCTTGGCTAAACCAATTTTTTTTTTTTTTTTTACATTTGATTCGGCATCCTACATAGGCTTTATGGCTCTGCTCGATTAAGTCGTTTTTTTTTTTGTTTTTTCCGTTTTTGACTATTTTTTTTTGTCCGAGCCATATAGCTATATGGCTACTATCACAAGGATGGATTTCTCGTAAAATACTTAGCCGAATTTTGATCTGTGATGGCACTAAGTCACACTTAGTCAGCCAACCAAAATTCATGCAACACTCACACACGAAGTAAAATGCAACAGTATATAAAAAACACATTCTTTACGTGAGAACCCAACTTTTTTATTACCCAACAATAGTACAAGACACGAAGGAAGACACTGAAGGATCACAATACTCTTATGTCTCAACAGGTCCGGCCTTCAGTATTTATAGACCAAAATCGTATGCAGTTGGCATCCCCAACTGCCAAAGGAATAAACCAACCCAATTGGCCCGAAAATGCACCCCTCAACTAGTCCTAGCAACGTCAACACTTTCCACTACTCTGGACTCCGAAACCCGCCCAACACATTTGCCAAACATGTGCTCCAATTGGACACCCGAATTTGTGGACTTTTGCCCATGAATAACAACCTGGATTAGCCTATGACTTGCTAAGCTGTAACAATCTGACACCACCAAATTGAAGCACATTTCGCATGTTTTCCTTGCTCTGAATCCGAAGTGTGCACCATCAACATACCATTCCCGCAATATCCCGACATGAGTGCAAAGTGTTCTCATGCCATTGCGCACGTCAACCTTTACAGAACTGACAAACCTTTCCCACCAGAAGAGTCCGACGTCCTCGCCGGAAGAGAATCAAGATACTTTTTCACCTTGTCTTCAAATTGCCATAAATCAACGTCACATTCATAAGTTGCATCAATCACAGTGCTGCCTTTCCACAAAACAAGATAATCCGTCCTTCGATTCTTCTTGCTTGCCCCATAGTTCGATGCCTAATGATCTTTGCTACCTCCTTTTCATACTGTTTTCGGATCATAGAAGGAGCCCTCTTAGCTTGCAAACAATCTTCCCCCATAAAACTCTCATTAAAGGCTTTTAGATAGCGTACATGGAATGTAAGATGAACTTTCAAATGATAAGGCAGCTTTAACCGATAAGCTACCTTCCCAACCCGTTTGATCACTTCAAACGGACCATCATATTTCTGGGCTAACCCACGATGCACTGTTTTGCTACTGATCTTCTTCCAAATATGATGAGTTAGTTTCAGCAACACTTTATCCCCAATCTGGAACTTTACATTCCGTCTGTTCTGATCAGCATACTTTTTCATCCGCCAGACAGCATTGCAAGACTGTCCTTTGCTCGCTCCATCATCTCCTGTTTGTCCAAAGTAGATCGAAAAGCAGCAGGACATACATTGCATCCCCCTTCCTTCACAATTTCAAGAGGCGACTTGGGCATATGCCGCATAGTTAACTCTGTCGGACACATTCCCGTTGCAGATGATTGATGGAGATTGTAGCAAAACTGAGTCATATCCAGTATGGTAACCCAATTTTTCTAACTTGCTATCACATAGTGTCTGAGATATTCCTCCAGCAATGCACTGATCCGTTTCTTTTGATCATTTGTCTGCAGATGATTTGTTGTTGAAAATTTCAACTCAGAACCCATCATGTTGAACAATGTAGTCCAGAACTTGCCTGTGAACCGCGAATCCCGATTGCTAACAATATCTTCGGGCATTCCGAAGTACTTCACCACATTTTTGAAAAACAATCCAGCAGCAACGTCCGTTGTATACTTGTACGAAGCTGGAATGAAAATTGGGTACTTTGAGAATATGTCAACCACCACCATAATGGACTTGTACCTATCAACCTTTGGAAAACTAGCAATGAAATCCATGAAAATTGACTGTCAAGGCCTTTCTGGAACCGGCAAAGGCTGGAGCAAACCTACATCTTTCCTCGTTTCTGTTTTATCCTGATGGCACACCATACGCCTCTACCTCATCACCCATCTTAGGCCAGTAATACGATTTCGAGAGTAAAGACAACATCTTCTCAATGCCTGGATGCCCTGCCCATAGTGGATCATGCATTTCATTCAACAATATTTGCCTCAATCCCCCGCCTGAAGGCACATACATTTGCCACATTTGGCATAAATCAAACCATCATCCATCCAATACCGCCTTACCAAACCTTCATTAATTCCCTGCCACAGCATAGTATAATCAGCATCCTTTTCAGCCCACTGTCTGATTCTGTCAAGAAAATTCGATTCGACCGTCATTAAAGCCGAATATATGCTTCCATGGACTTTCGAATGAGTGCATCCGCAACCTGATTCTGTTTGCCCGGCTTATGAACCCACACAAAGTCAAACTCAGCCAAAAATTCCTGCAATCTCACCTATTTTGCCGACAGCTTCTTTTGAGACCGAAAATATGTATTGGCTACATTATCCATGAGAACAATGAACTTTGTTCCCAACAAATAATGTCACCATGTTTCCAAGCAATGAACAACTGCAGCCATCTCCTTCTCATGAGTTAAGTATCGCTGTTCAGCATTCTTCAATTTTCGACTTTCAAAAGCGACCGGATGACCCTCATGTACCAACACACCACCAATAGCACGATCAGATGCATCAGTGTATACTTCAAATGGCTTCTCAAAGTCCGATAATTGCAACACCGGTTCAGTTGAAACAACCTGTTTGAGCTTCTCAAAAGCTCGTTAGCACTCCTCTGACCATTCCTATTTCCGATCCTTCTTCAGTAAATCCGTCAAGGTGTTCATTTCCTTGGAATAACTTTGAATGAATCGACGATAGTAGTTAGCTAATCCAAGAAACAAATGAAGTTCAGCAACCTTGGTTAGACTCGGCACTCTATGATAGCCTTCACATTCTTTCCATCCATTATGATCCTCCCTTGACCGACCCAGTGTCCCAAAAATATTACCTCCGACCAACAAAACTCGCATTTTTCCTTCTTGAATACAATTGGCGTTCTCTAAGCCGTGAGAACACCTTCCTCAAGTGATTAATATAATCACCCAGTGATCTACCGTAAATTACGATATCATCCAAATACACGACCATAAATTCATCCAAGAACTCATACAACACATCGTTCATCAAATTGAAGAACGTGGCAGGTGCATTTGTAAGACCGAAAGGTATCATCAGAAATTCAAAAGAACCATACCTTGTCACGTAGGCAGTCTTTGATTCATCTACTTCCGTTATTCTTACTTGCCAATAACCCTACCGCAGATCCAACTTTGTGAAGAATGAAGCCTTCGCCAATCTATCAAACAGATCGGCTACATTCGGCACCGAATACTTGTTATTCACCGTCACCTTGTTCAGAGTACGATAATCCATACACATCCTCATGAAATCATCCTGCTTTTTCTGAAACAGAACCGGAGCATCGTAGGGAGCTTTCAAAGGCTGAATGAATCCCGCTCAAGTAAATTGTCAAGTTGCCTCATCAACTCTACCATTTTCGACGGAGCCATTCTGTATGGGGCCTGTGCTGGAGCTTTTGCACCTGGTTTGAGTTCAATTTTGTGATCGATAGCACGATAGGGTGGGAGAGTTCTTGGGGCATCACATCATTGAACTCGTCTAAGACCCTTGCAAAGACACCTCCACAACCTGACCTTCTTTGATCTCCACCAACGCTGAAACAAATGTCATCTCCCCTTTCTTTATACCTGCCTTTAGCTGCTTTGCCATCCTGAATCTGCTTCCCTTTATTCTTGTCAAGATATCTTGCTGGTCCATTCAAATGTGGTACCACAGATGCCTTCGCCTTGACAAAGAACTCAATACCGATGATCAAGTCGAAATCATCCAAGGGAACAGTCATCGAATTGTACTTTCCCTCCCATTTGCCCACACGAATAGTGACTTCAGTAGATCCCTTCACTGGCTGTGTTGCAGAATTTACAACCTTTATTTTCGTATTCACCTGAGTCATGCTCAAACCCAACTTCTCTATGATCCTGGAACTTACAAAGTTGTTCGTAGCACCGATATCCAACATTTCCAACACTTTCTTTCCATCAATAGCACCTAAACATACATCAAGCCGCGTTGTAGTGTAGTGATAGGATCCACCAATTGTAATGGATTCACACGTAATAGACTATCTTCCGAGTTGTCATTACTGTCTTCCAATCTTAAGGCATTCAGCTTTTTCCTCTTTTGACAATCCTTTGCACAATGGAGAATGTTGCAAATGAAGCATCCACCGAAGTTTTTCGACTTGAGACACTGATCACCATCTTTCGACTTGAGGCCCTCAAATTTTTTTTTCTTATCCCATTTCTTCTAGTCTTTCGTTGTACCAGCTTTCTTCTAATTGGTTTTCCTCGGAATAAGAGAAGTACCGCCCATATTGTAATCAACCAGACAATCCGCTGCAGCCATTGGTGAAGGAAGGTCATTCACTCATTGCCTTCACAATTCTGCTTGTGTCCAACCTTGTAATCCCAACACAAAGTTGAAGAGCTTGTCTTCCTCGGACATGTTTTGGATATCCAACATTAGACTACTGAATTCCTTCACGTATTCCCTCACACTTCTCGACTGCCTCAGCTTCTTGAGAGATTCTCTTACAACCCAGGCCGCATTGCAAGGCAGAAACTGGTCCTTCAATTCATTCTACAATGTTTCCCAAATAACAATAGGCGACCTACTTGTAGCTTCGTCATCATTTACCCGAGTCCGCCACCACAACTTTGCATCTCCCGATAGATACATGAAGTGATTTTTACCTGTTCTTCCTCTGGAATACAAGCAACCTTGAAGTATTACTCTATATCCCATAGGAAGTTCTCCAACTCCTTGACATTGCGAGCACCATTGAACTGCTTCGGTTCAAGAACACGAATTTTCGAAGCACCGACCGCATCCCGAACAGTAGTGATGTTTAAGGCCAACTTTAGGAAGGAAATTTCACTCTCAAAGGCATCAAAACGAGCATTTGAGTTATTCGCCAGTTCTAGCAAATCCTTCATAAACAAAGATTGTCTTTCATCGACTCCGCTTGCAAACTCCTCGAATTGAGCCCGCAATTCCGTGTGTACATCATTATGTGCATGTACTTGTGCAGCCAGACTTGCTGCACTGTCGGTCATAAGAGCACCGACGAAATCCTCCAACGCAGAAACTCGATCTTTGAGATTCTGATTTGTAGCCATTTCAGTAAACGAAACCCAGCAACTGAAACGAGGCTCTGATACCAATTATCACAGGGACGAATTTCTAGTAAAATACTTAGCCAAGCCAAATTCACACAACACACACACACGAAGTAAAAGGCAACAATATATAAATAACACAATCTTTACGGGAGAACCCCACTCGTTTATTACCTAACAATAATACAAGACACGAGGGAAGACACTGAAGGATCACAACACTTTTGTGTCTCAACAGGTCCGACCTTCAGTATTTATAGACCAAAATCGTATGCAGTTGACATCCCCAACTGCCAAATGAATAAACCAACCAAGTTGACTTGAAACTGCTAGAAACTACATCCCTCAACTAGTCCTAACAACCGTCCACACTTTTCACTAGTCTGGACTTTGAAAACTACCTAATACATGTGCTCCAATTGGACATCCAAATTTGTGGACTTTTACCCATGAACAGCAAGCTGGATCAGCCCATGTCTTGCTAAGTTGCAACAATGTGACACCACCAAACTGAAACACCATCCCCACGTTTTTCTAGTTCTGAATCTGAAGTGTGCACCATCAACACACCATTCCCGCAATTTCCTGGCATGAGCGCAAGGTGTTCTCATGCCATCGCCCATGTCAACCTTTAAGGGACTGACAGCTACATAGGCTTTATGGCTCAGCTCGAGTAAGTCGTTTTGATTTTTTTTCCCGTTTTTGGTTTTTTTTTGTCCGAGCTATATGGCTTTATAGTTCGGCTCGACTAAGTCGTTTTTGCTTCTTTTTTCCCGTTTTACGTTTGATTAGTTTTGGTTACCGTTTACAAGGGTTGACGGCTCGACTCGGCTAAGCTGTTTTTTTCGTTTGATTCAGTATTTTAAATTACAACTGTTAGTTTTAAGTGATTTAAAAATTGTTGGAAATATTGAAGTGTGTCTACGATAAATATATGATCAATAAATTTTAAAGATCAAAATAATTTTACATTAATTGTGAAACCTAAAGTCGTGATTGTTTATGTTTCTTTTTAATCCCAACATCATTTCAATGTCCTTTTTCGAACTTTATTTTTCTACAATTTTTCGTTTGATTCGATATTTCACGATATGAATATCCATTTGGTTCGATATTTTACACTACAAATATTCATTTTCTACTATTTAAAATTTATTTAAGAGTTTAAAGGGCGACTATAATAAATATATGATTGATAAAGTTTAAATAACAAAAATTATCTTGCATGAATTATTAAACATAAAATTACGCTTTTCAATTTTCCTTTGAAATCTTGAAATGCGGCTATGATAATATATGAGAATTATTACTATTTTTTATGAGAATTATTGTTATCTTTGTTTATAATTTACTTGCTTGCAAATTATATAGAAATTTTTAGTTGAAGTAAATTAGAATTATATTTTTCTTTCATTATTATGTAAAAAACAAATTTAGAATTTTCTAATCAGAAATTTATTTTTTCTTTTTTCAGTAAAGGAAAAAACATTTCTTACTGTGAAATGATCTTCTTTCTTTCATGTAGTGATGTTTAATAATCTCTTGTGCTTCTTATTTGGAAGCGTGTTATTAGATCTATTAGGATTTAGAATACGAGGATATGTGATATTGATAAATATTCTGAATATATGCTTCTTAGACTTAATATTATTAATGCGAATATATTTCAATAATTAGAAAATGTTGTGGTAATAGTTTCAAAAGTGAGTACATGTTTTATTATCTGTGTTTCCAGTTTACTGCTTTGACCCACGGAATTCTGGTAAATCTCTTGGGATTTATGCAGTGATTTTTATGGTTGTAGGCTTTCTTCATTTAGTGATTTGGCTAATTTTACTGGGTCGGTTAAAAACGATAAATTTATGGCATCAGAATGGATATTGAAGGAACTCAATGTTTTTCAGAAGAATCCTCCTACATCACATCTTCTATGAAGTGGATTATTTTGGTTTTTTTTTTAAATGGATTTAATGTACAATATCATTAAAACATGCTGAAAAGTTATTCGACAGAATTGATGAAGTTAGGTGATCGTTTGTCATTCGTTTTGCCTCTAATATGAAAGTTTTCGTTGTATTGTGGTTTTAATACTAATAGAGACCCTTGATTTGTCCTAAATTCTGCACTGTATTATCATTCATTAATTAGTCTTGAGTACATACGTCTTGCATATGATCTTGGTAAAGAAATTAAATACTTGTACAATTGATACATTTAATTAGAGATTCTAAGAGCACAAGATAAATGAGGCATAATGCCTTACCTCAATAGGTAAAAAAAAATGGCTAAGTTGAACTTCATTATCTCTTTAGCTGTGCATCAACACCTAATCATCTATGCCCCGTCTTTTTTTTTAAAAGAAATGAGAGACATTCAAACGCAAAGTCTAGAAAATAAGTTTTGAATCAAATCTCTTAATATTATTTTTGTCACCTATCATCATTTGAAGTGTTTTAAGTTTTATGTAACTAATGCTTAAGACAAATACTTTTTTTATATTTACGCTATCATATAGCCAACTATATTACGGCAAGTACATTGCACGTGCATATTACTAGTGTATATATATAACAGTTTTAGATTTGTGGGTCACGTGACCCACCATGACTCACTTTGGGTCCACCCCTGGTTGTACTGCATGTACATAACAATTTATATAATGGTTTACCAATAAATGATGTGTCGAGATTTAATTTGATCAAATTCTCATCAATCAAATAACTTTCCTACTTACATTTTGACACCCCATCAATATATAAAATATCACGTAAATATTTATGTATAATAAGCACTTTCCTTTTGGATATATCCCTTTAAGATTTGTTTCTCTAAGGACTCCCAATTTTAATGTTTTTACCTAAATTGCTATTATTAATATTTTTTTAAAAAATAAACAACTTTCCTGCCATCTAACCATCTCCTCGATCCCCATAATGGTTGGGTTGCCGGGGATAAGACTGTATGTGTTGGAGAGCGTGGATATCTCAAATTGTGGGGATAAATTTTTTTTATAAATAATTAATAAACTCGCGCCTTAAAATTGTAAAAAAAAACGTTCAAAACAATCTCGAGAAGTGTCATGTATTTTCTTTGTAACGAATGAGCGACGGAGTTGACTTTTTTGTTTCGTATTACCTACGAAATTTCTTTGATAATTTCTCATTTTTGGTAGTTCATTATTTTTAGCCAACTGAATTGGATGTGACGAAGGAAGTGTAAGTGTTATACCTTAAGTTCAATCGATTTTGGACGTAAACATTTTTAATATGATTTAATGCATTTTATTTATGGCATATTTATTATTTAATTGAATTAATTTTATTTTAAATACAATAGAGTTCATAGATTTAAGTTTTAGTAATTTGTTAATCACAAGAAGTTCATTATGAGATACAAATTACATATAATCAGATCCTAAATCATCCATTATAATGAGATGCAGATATTTTTATTACGAATAGACCATCACATATGATATTTCTTACTTGTAAAGTAGGTAGCTGATCTCACAAACTAAAAATGATGATACTTAAATGAACATGTAGATATTTTGTTAAGAGAACAAACATTGTAGACTCGTTAGAGAGATTCCACACCGATAACTTTTAGTGGTTAATCTCTAATGTTCAATAGTGGAATTAGTCATTCGACTTGAGATTATCATAGTACTTTTTATGAGGACATTTATCTTTTGATGATGTTGGAAGTTACTCCGTCAAGAGTCATTAATACGACATCGTTCGGGTACATCAAAAATCATGTGAAGGTTGTGAATGATCAATAAATTATTTATCGCTCTTAGATAGTAAGAGGTAATGATATGTGTTTTATTCAGTTAAGTTAATAACGAAATTTTTGGCCAAAGTGTGCTCATAAGTTGAAAAGAGCTTTCGACTTATATTGACTTAAGAATTGGATCGATAATCAAGATTGATACACTTTCCGATCTTGTAGTTGGTCGATCATATTAAATGAAAAAATTATAGTTTCACGATAAATGAACAAGTTTGATGTTGTTATACTACGTGACATTTTTGGTCACATGTGTTGTCTTGACACATTTTTAGATGTTAATATGAGACGACGAATGTGAATTAATGATAAATTAAAAGAGTGATATTGCTAGATGCCTAATGGCGTTTTAATTTATCTCATTTTGATTAGATCAAAATAATGATTCGTATCGTAAAATATTGTGATCAGAAATCTAACGAGTCACACATAATAAGTAGAACTTGAAGAATGATATTACTAATTAATTATTTGACAAGTGTTGCACATCTATAGAATTAATTATTTGGGCGGTTTATTAATGAGTCTAGGTTATTTAATTTATAAACCAAATTTAATTAATTAGAATAATTACACATTTGACCAAGTTAAGTTTAAGATACTGGTCAAACATACTTAAATTTCTATTAATACGCTGCTAGCGCAACAACCCAAATCTTGGAGTTTGAAATTTGTAATGTTTTTTTTTTTTTTTTTTTTTCAAAAATTAGGTTTAAATTAATTTTTTTCTTAATTTCCTTTTTTATTTTGTAGTTACCCTTACGTTCTATACAAGTTCTAACATCTATTAAAACAAATCATTTTAGGTAGTTAACTTTGATTTGTTAAATAACGAAACTAAAATGGAGGATTAAAATGAATATTATCATACATTAACGGAGTTAAATTCAACAATGCGCTACCAAACGATCAAGCTTATTTAGACCATTTATCGAATTCATATTTCTATGAAATTTTTACAATATTTTCTAAACTCATCTAAGTACAACATAGTAAAATCCCAGAATTTTCTAACATCATTTAGGCATTCAAATGGACATCCAAACATGCAAAAAATGTCATCGGGGTACACTGAACACAATACACAAAAAATGACATAATTTATCCTACCGACCTTCAAGTGACTTGATTCCAAAGCCAACATACAGAGGATTCATAGGGTTTTCAAACTCCCACTAGTTTTGTTAAAAAATAGTCAGTATTATGTCCGGTATGACGTGACAAATTTCAGACAGTAAGCTGAAAATTATTGTTTACAAGTCTAAATTTTAATCTTAACATCTTTAACAACTTTAATTATACATACTTAAACCAATTAAAAAATTCAACGTTAGCATCAAAAAAAGAACTATGAAGTCTTAAAGAAAGATAAACTAATATTTTTTTTAAAAAAATTAAACATAATTTGCATAACTAATAAGAACTAGAAACCCTTCATATCTTCCGCAATCCACATAATTCCCATTTCCTCGACCATCTTTTAACTTGAAAATTTTGTCAATATAGAAGGTGTGAGCTTTAAACTCGATAAGAGTAATATCACTCCGTGCACCTTTTTGGTCATAAACATGCATAGATATATTTAAAGTGACAGGAAATAATTTAACATTTCACTTAAATCAATATTGGTAAATTCGTGATTCCGAAGAATATCTTGAGATCGTAGAAATCCGTTATGACCATAAATAAATATTTTGCTCATAACTTCAAAAATTATAACACACATCACAAGCATAAATATAATGAACGAAAATGGTAAACACTCAACACCACTACCTTGATTTTTCTTGAAATATAAAGGAACAAAATGTGTAGAAACTTTTTTCCTTCATACCCTTTTTATTCCTTTGAGCTCAATATAGCTAAAAAGAGTTTTTTTAGAGAGAAAAAAAAAAAAGAAAAAAAATCGGATTTGAGGAGAAGTGTGGAAAAAAGCGAGTTTCCCCTTTTGTAATCTCCATTTTTATTTGAGAAACTAAATGAGAGAGTTATATCATCATTAACCTTGTTAAATTGAATATTTAAGTAGGAATTTATTGTGTTTTAAGCCCATGAGAACATAATTCTTATTTAACATTTTATGAAATATTTACATGATGAAAAATGAAGGAAAATAAATTATTTATGCGACTTATAACCTATTTCCAAGAATGTTCACTAATAAAACAATTATTATATCCAATTAGCTTGATATACTTGTTTTTAATGTGCAAAAATGAGAAGTTTTTAACTCCAAATCATTTTTATAAAAATATTTTATAGAAACTTAATGTAATTGTTTTTACCGTGCATGAGAAGTTTTCGACTTAAAACGTTTTTATAAAAACATTGGCATGTTGATTCGAACCCGGATTACTGTGTAAAATACCATGTAAATGACCGTT
The DNA here is from genome assembly GCA_019097785.1 of Fraxinus excelsior. Classification (NCBI taxonomy): domain Eukaryota; kingdom Viridiplantae; phylum Streptophyta; class Magnoliopsida; order Lamiales; family Oleaceae; genus Fraxinus; species Fraxinus excelsior. The sequence goes on from CM032629.1 coordinate 32,695,549, forward strand.
GTAGCAATATTGTTATTAAGTAAATCTTTGATGAACAAACCCTTTTTCAATGGGGATACCATTGAGGCTTTCTCTTGTTCTATTTTCAAGAACAAATCCCTTTGCAATGGGGATGTCCAAACTATTTTCTCAGAAAGTTTTTTTTTTCACGAGGTTGCTCGCGGTTACAGTGTGGATTCCCACAAAACGGTGTCAATATGTTGACTCCAAAAAATGAACTCAGCAGATGCCGGATCTACTTGTGCATGCGTGGGCTAGGTCCAACATGTAATGACAGATCAACGGTTGAGATCACCTTAGAATTGGATGTGGAACAAGCTCAACGATACGAGACGTTTCCGTTCGAATTTCGACGAGATATCCGGATACTATTGTACAATAAGAACCAATCGCAATGAACTCAGTTTAAAGTTTACGAATCAGTGTAAGAGAATAAAATAAATTGCTTCAAGTTTTTAAAGTTGCATTAGTATTCAATTATTATATGGTGGGGGTATTTATAGTGTTACAAATGGAATAATGACCCTTAGATGAACTTATACGTGGCCTCATCCCCTCGGCTGAAGCATCAAATCCTAGCCATCATGTTGACTTTCTTAGCTTTACAAAGCATTTAATACTCTTACATCACGTTAACAAGACAAGACACAAATACACTTTTTACTGCAGTCACATCAATAATTCAAATAAAATTTCTATAATAAATTCAAGATCTCTGCAAACGCAGGTCATCATTTGAGCATCGGATTTCTCTTTCGGTGGGCCTTGCTACTTCAGCAAGCCACTTCATTGGGCCTCAGACTTGTCTTTTTATATATGAGCTTCGGTGGGTTTGCTAGACCACGTGGGAACCAACCGTATTTGAGCCTCGAATTTCTCCTTGTTGGGCCTTGCCACTTCGGCAAAACCTCTTCGTTTAGCCTTAGACTTGTCTTTTTATATATGAGCTTCGATGGGCCAGATTGTTTGGATTCTAGAAGACTTAGCTCCACGTCGGATGCCACATGGCTTTGGTGGGTCGGCTAGACCACATGGGAACCTAAGTGACGAAATGTAACAGTGTGCAAAATGAGTAGTTTTTAACTCCAAATTGTTTTTATAAAAATATTTTATAGAAACTTAATATAATTGTTTTTAACGTGCAAATGAGAAGTTTTGACTCCAAAACGTTTTTATAAAAACATTTGCATGTTGATTCGAACCCGCATTACTATGTAGATGACCACTGTAGCAATCTTGTTATTAAGTAAATCTTCGCAATCAAATTTATTAAAACTTAATGTCTTAAATTCTTGGACTTTTAAATAACTTACAACTTGAACTTTCATTACCTTAAATGGGTCGAGCCTCCATAACTATTTTTTATATGGGCTACAATTTTACAGTTAGGATTTGAAAAATTATAACACACATTCATAATATTGCCGCACAAGAAAAGAGAAACATATTCTCTTATTCTTGTTCCCTCATTTTGATTACTGTTGGAGATTGAATAATTGAAAAGCTGTGGTATGTGAAGATCGTGATTGTTCATTTTTCCATATTAGCAAAGGAGTTCGCAAAATTTAGCAAATATATAATTTTTATCGTAATTTTTATCTAAACACAAAGAAGATTTTCGATGAGAAATGAAATTAATTTAAATTTTCTTGTGTATGTATAAATAAATTTCCAATAGAAAGTGCTTAATCACCCATCACGCTAATGTGACAATCGAGATATCACGAATGGTATGAATCCTCCTTAGCCTTCCAGCCTCCAGCTAGACCCGCCCCAGGTGAAGAAGTTTTTCTCTAATTTCAAAAAGTCAAGCCACCATTCTTAGTGAGATGAGCACCTAAAAAACAATCGTTAGGGGTGCAGGACCTGATTGGCATTTTTTTTTTGCAAGTCAAATCTTGACAAGTGTGCATATGCAAGAATTCTATCCAAAAAATTTCTGCAAAGTAGCGTCATAACGGTTGATTATTTCATAACATGTACATAAAAACTTTAATATGTCACATAATATTCGACCATTTGTGAGTTTAAAACACAATCAACCTTTTTATCCGATATTTTCGATCGACATTATATTATGTAATTCATTGTGTACATTTTTTTTTTTTATGTAAAATCCTTTAATAATTATCTCTGCAATTATTCACCAGAGTATTCAAAATAATGACTAAAAGAGTAGCTTAAAGAAAGCATACATACACACCGATTAACAAGCCTTCATCATGCCGCAGATCTTCAGTCAAAATTTAAGAAAAAAGATCAAATCAAACACAGATCTACAGAAGGGAGTAAATATAAAACAAGCCCATAAAACTAATCAAACCTAAAAAACTAGTGCTAATTATAATACAGTGAAATTATGCTGCCTTGGCTGAACAAGCCAAAGAAAAGCAAGCAACGTTTCCATTTCTATTCACTCTCCCATTCCCTGTTCTTCCTTGATCTGCATGAAAAGCTTCAGATTTCATCTTTTTTATGGCCTCCCTTCTTCTGTCATGATCTGCCATTCTGCACCAAAAAAAAAGTATTAATTAGGCTATTAGCTGTGTTTGCACGATTTGTTTGGGGGGGGGGGGGGGTGTGGGGGTGGGGGGGGTGAGCATGAAATGAAAAGGGAAAATACTCCTTGGAGAAAGAAAAAGTATGAAGATTGATCCCAGAAAGACAAACTGGAAGGCCCTGGCTAGCTTGGGGGTTAAAGGAAAGTGGCATTTTCTTGTAACTATAAAGAATATTGAGGCGTGAGAGAGATCAGAGATGAGGGTGGTGGCTACTGGTTTTAGGTTTTGTAGATTTTTGTCCGGTATGGGCGTTGGATTTATCCTATGGTCGATGTTTTTATCACGTTTATTCATTTGGGGATGGGGGTGGGGTAGGGAGTGGTTCTGAGAATAAACACTGGAGGGAGGAAGGGCAGTAAAAGTAGTGATGCATAGGCGACATAATAAAGAGCTATCGTTTTCATCGGATGAAGACATGGGCTTGAATTGTGTATATTTGTAAGGTTAAGAATGAAGACATGATTCAACTATTTCTGTCACACGACCCTGAGCTATTGCTAGTTCATTTTTCAAAATAAATTTGGTGTAAAATGAGTTTTTAGAGAACGTGTAATTAAAACTTAAAAGTAATAATAATTTTTTTTGAGTTTATGTGTAAAAAATTTTATTGAAAGAATGTTTATTTAAAAATAAGTTTTTAAAAAATTTATAAAAAAAATGAGACTCAAATTGGGGTTGAGTTTAGCCGTGTATCTTTTAGGAAGAGGGCTTAAGATATGTCGAGCTATTTAGATTGACATCACAAGGTACGACGGAAATTTTAGACTATGTTGGGCCAAGATTTTGAGGCTTATGGCAACATAAGCCACCCTTTTATATTTTCGTGTACCTCTTTTTCTTTGAAAGTTAAAATGAAACCTGTTTTTTATTTTTACATACATAAATATAAAACTTTCTAAAAGTGCCACTTTTATTGTAGAAATTTTATTATCATTCCAAACACAAAATACAAAAAATTAATATATAATTCTCTCTCTTCGCTTTCAATATCTAATCGCCACTTCCACCTCCGAATTCTAGTACCATCATTAACGTTATCGTTGATGCACTATCATCCCGCACCGGGATTAATTCCATGATTGGTCATTGAACTTTGTGTAAAGTTCTCAAAATGTTAGTAAACTTCGAAAGTTTTCCCGTTGATCACTAGACTTTACAAAATGTAGTCATTGAACGTTAATTCTCTTATTGGTAACTGAACTTTGGTTAACGATCTTAGGGGGTCGTTGAATTTCAGAAGTCTTTCCATTAGTTTATAAAATGTAATCACATTCATCACTTAGTCTTTGATATGATTACATTTTGAAAATTTCAGTGACTAATTGGGAAACTTTACAAGTTAAGTAACCTCTTGAAAACTTTACGCAAAGTTTAGTGATCAATTAGGG